>OY755210.1:18669810-19069495 GCA_963576765.1 Draba incana
TACTTCGGACCCTTAGAAACCTTCCCGCAACTGATCCAACGTGAAATGTTGGATCCCAAAGCTTTCTTGATTTTGCACTAGGACTGCTAGACTCGACTGTCTGGCTCGGCAAGGCACTATTGCCAACCACGGGACTGGACAAAGTTACGCTTAGGGCTGCTCGGCTGGGCTCACAGCACAGGCGTTGGTACTGTCTTTGGGTCTAAAGAATCGGACAGGACTTTGCTTAGCTTACTTGATAACGGATCAAGGACTCACGTGGATTACTCGATGATAACTGATATGATCTTGGCTCAGATGGGTCGTACGGACAGCGTAAGTTTTTCTTTGAGAGTCTAAGTATGGGTCTGATGGGTCATGGCACTGAGCCTGGGGCCTTGCTTATATAGGCATAAGAAGCAGGTGACACAGCAGGACAGCTCACGGTGAGGTGGAGCATGCTGCGGCACCAAGCTGGACGCTGGGGCTACACGTGGTATCAAGGATAAGGGGAACTTGTTCCGAAGACAGCGGCTGCTTGGATGTGCAGCTGCGTCATGGCCAGGCAGGCAGGCACGCATGTGAATCATCGGACAGGCGGACAGGCAGGCAGGCAGGTGAGTCATCGGACAGGTCATGCTGATGTTACATTGGTGCTTGGCTAAGCCTAAGGTCGATCGATGCCTGATCGGTCCGGTCTCGTTGCGGGACTGGGTATGGCCTTGGCCTAGGCCACATACGGGTCATTACAATGACAGTCGGGGCATTACATATACTATCAATTTTCATATATTTTCTATGATATTTAATAAATTTTTCTATCGAAAGAGGTAGCTTTTGTATATGTGGTTTTCAAGAGTCATATTGGTTAAATCATCAAAAAGGATGCGAAAAGGAGCAAAATGAGTATTCTAAATTCTGCAACAACTTATCAAATTCAAAGGAGCCAATCCAAGTCCCAAATCATCAAGTTATCACATTTTCTCAAGTTGGACACAAAATATACGTCTGCAAATTAGCCACAGACGGAAGATCAAATCTACTTGGAATGAGATGAAATTTATATGGAAATAGCCCTTTGAGTCAGATTTCTAATGGACATGGAATTAAATCAGATGTAGTTGTAGTCTGGAAGATGTTCACGATCTACTGAAGACATGTCAAACTCCCTCGAAGATGACGCACGTGCAAAATGAGTCAAGACACCGATCAAGCTCCTGGACCGCTGCACCTGACCATTGCTAAGAATAAAGAGACACATTTAGGCCAGACCCCGGATATGTGATTGATCCAGTGTCTTCGTCCGGTGTCACGGTCCAGTTTAAGCAGTTTTCAACAAAAAGATATTTTCGCCCGAAGTGAAACCCTAGAATTTTTGCTGACTGAGAACTTCTTGTATCACTATATATACTTGCTTTTAGCCTCATTTGAGAGAGGAAGCAACCATATGCATGTATATCGTTTCTCTCCTTGTTCGTCATTAATATGTCTTGTTAAGGAGCGATGAAGGATTGATATCTTCTCAATATTTAATCTAAAAGAAGAATCATCCTATCCCTTCTATGGAGTCATGAATCTACTACTTTTTATCCTCTATTCTAGCTGCTACATGTTCAATAACATGTTAGAATAGTTGTATGTTAGATTTAAAGTTATTCTAAAAGTTATGTGTTGCCTCCTTTAGTTATACTCTCCAAAAGCTTTTATATCGCCGAATCTAGTATTTGATAGGCTAAGCGTCTTAACAATTCGAAAGGTTAGTTAAGGAGTTTATGAGCAATCGAATCTCAATCTTACTGCATGAGTTTACCTTGTAATAACAATTGAAATTTGAGTCTATTAGGGTAGAAATGAGCCACGAAAGTGGAAAGAATCTACCTCCGTGATTTGAGTTCTAGAACAGTAGTTTCAATCCTTTAAAACCAGTGTAGTTTATAATACATATGTTCTCTAGATTTCTTTTGTCTTGCGTGTTTTGATTTATCTATCCCATTATTATATTATTGCTTTTTTTTATTGTGCATCATAAAGGCTTGTAACGTAACAACGTAGTCCCATGTGGATTGACCCCTAACTACTACAATTGTCAATTGTGCACTTGCAGATTAGGGTTTATAAATTATTAAAACTCTATGCATACTCTTTTAGAGAGCATCCACGAGTAAAGAGGCAAGTCCGGGAGAGTTGATGTAACCACATTTAGGCCTATCTTAGCTAGTATTTTACATAGCTTTTAAATGCATTTAGCTTAGGATTTGCATATTTTCCTCCTCTTTTTGCATCATTTAGATTTAGTTGAGTCTTAGAATCTTTTAGTAATTTTCTTGCATTGCATTGCATTGTATATTTTGTGCATTTTCATGTACTAATGGAGTCTAGGAGTTACGACGGTTCATGCGGTGAAGAATATCGAGAAAAGACGGAAGAACGGAGCAAATATGCGATCTGTCACGATCGATCTGAGGGGTCGGTCTAGAAGGTAGTTTTGGAGCAAGAAGAAGAAATTGATCCACCTGCATCTGACCGACCACTTTTGGATGCACGGTCGGTTGGCAGGGTCGGTCGGAGCAGCACTTTTGGACTCATCAGAAGAAAGTACACTGCCATCGTCTGGCCGACCACTTTTGGACGCACGGTTGGTCAGCAAGGTTGATCAAGATGCAGTTTTGCCCAAAAACCGCGTTTAACTCGGGTTTGCCGGGTTGACCCAGGAACATTTATCCCTTTTTTATAAATATTATTTTATGAGGCAAAAACCATAAGTTTGGCCTTATCTCTTTTTCCCTATGAACAAAGTAAGAAACCTTTGTAACTTTGATGATTTGAAGTTCAAAACTTCACTTTTATTTGCAATTTCTTATTTTTATTCTTAGTCTTTTCATTATGCCTTTATCTACATCTACCACTATGATTATCACCATGATTAGTGAGTAGTTTACGTAATGGATTTAGGGTAGAGTAGATTTGGTGTATTTAATGGTGATTAGTCTTGCATATAGCTTTGGGTGTTTATTATTTATGCTTTTCTATAGATTAGAGTGATGTTAATGCTAGATTTAAGTAATTTACCAAAATCTAGTTAATGGTCTTTTCACGCTTGAAAGGTATTTGTGGAAATGTCTAGGAGAACTTTAATCTTGTTTATTGAACCCTATCCAATGGAAGTTGATGTGTAAGTAGATAGATAGAATCTATGAGCATGTTAAATTGATTATCTCTCTTGATTGATTATCTATGCGGAAGTAAATGATGATTACTTGGATTAGAGAAGTGATTAGTGCCACGAAAGTGGATTAGTCAAGATAAACCGGTCTCATGTCTTGGAATTGTTAGATTGAATAGATTTGCATATCCATTAGCTCATTATTCACCTTTAATCTATGATCTCTACCTAAAAATCCATGCTTTTATCATATTTGCTCATCTTAGCTTATTTTTGTTGACTTTTCGTTGACTTTTTGTAATTTTTACTTATCTTGCATTTCATTTTAGTATTGTCATGGTTTATTATTTTTGCATTTTATTTTAGTTCTTGCTTTTAATTTGTTTACTTTATTTGCAATTGTTAGGTTTTTAGTAATTGAATCAAACCCCCATCATTTGCATTAGCCTAGCTTCTTTAGTTTCTTGCATTTCTATTACTCTCATTTCTTCTGGATTCGATCCTTACATGCTACACCGTAATTGCCATGCACTTGTGGTTAGTCATTGAGGTTTAAAACTAATAAGGTTAATTTAGACCCCATTATCCCACCAATTAAGGGTGTGCCGAAAATAATAAGATTATTATTTTATAGAGAGCAGCCACCACGCTTTCCTTTGGGGATTCATCATATACTTGTGTTTCATAAGCTTTTGGTAGATGCTCTCGCTTTGTACTTCGATATAGAGAAGATCTTCTATCTCTTACACTTTTAATAAAGTTTATTTATCATGGATTCATCATCTATGTTGTTTTTCGTGCACCATATCTGAGTAATCTACTTGTTAGGTTGATTAGTTGTGCTTTCCTCTTTTTGGATCTAGTTCCAGCTAAGATTTTTGGACACAGTAGGGCCTTCTTCTGTCCCAAGGGTCGACCTGGTTTACGCTTTTATTGACTAGGAGCAGGCTACCTAGACACCACACTATGAGGTCTAGCCTCTGGGTTTATTGGTCCAAGGAGTTCTAGAGGTTCGGGTTCTGTTACGTTTACAGGGCCCAATCTTTCTACAACAGGGATTCTTGTTGGGGGTGAGTCTTTAACATTAAGATCATGGTTTGCTTGCACCATCAAGAGAACAGTGTCAATGAGTTCTCTAGATTCCTCAGTTTTTTTGTACCTTTTTTTCTTAGCTCCATTTTCCACAAGGTTATAGCAGTTAGAATATCTCACCATCACCTCTCTTAACTCCCCTAGTGAAACTTCCACATCATCTTGATATGGGGGGGGGGGGGGGGGGGGGGGGGGGTGTACATGGGTTTGTATCAGCATTCGTTTTTGATCTACTCGATCTTGATGTTGCCTCCCTGTCTTTTCTGTTCCAGGAAGTTCTGTCTTGATGACAAAGTCTGGCTCTCTCCATTTTACCTGGCCTTACCTTGGAGGTGGAGCTAAGTTTTCCTCTCTTAGAGTGCTAAGGGTTGAATCTCTCCTTCCTTGGCCTTCTCCTGCTATCAAAGTTTCTTCCTTTGCTTGGTCTGGAGCTTCTAGATGGTCCCTCTCTGTTACCATAATGAGAAAAAGATCTCTTTGGATTTATGTCAGAGTTGTTAGGGACTTGGTAAGGGAATCTTGTTGGTGTGCCTTGTGTTATCATCTCCTCACTTCTTCTTTTGTTATTGTGGGGTGTATAGTTATGTCAGATTCCTTAGGTCTTGTTATATTGGTTGTCTTTTGATGGCCAGGATCAGCTTCTAGTGGAATGGCTGAGGACTGAAGGCATTCCTTAGCATCATGGTCAAGGCGCATGCAAGAGAAGCAATGCTTTTCAATTTTTCATAGGTTAGGTAAGCTATGATTTCATCTTCATTGGGGTATTCCACAATGGAGGAGGTGATCAGAAGTTTGAGATAGCTACATACACTAGTACTCTGGCCACCATTGTGGTAATATATGTGGTCTTGTACTGACCAATACTTTCTCATATACTTTGAGTAGTTTCTTGTGTACATAGGTGAATGGGTAGTCCTTGCACCCTCACCCATAATAGGATTTGGGAAGGGAAATTGTCTGAGATGTTGGGCTCCCAACGCTCCTCACCAAGGTAAGAGAATGCTTCAAGAGTAGAACTGAGTTGTTGGAGTATTTGACTTTTACTCTAGTTGTTCTAGGGTCTTGACTTGAGGTTTCTAAGTCTTTCCCTTTTTCATGGTAGGATAAACGTTGAGCCATGGTGATTCTTAGAGATGGAGAGAACTTGAGATGGTAGTAGCTAGGTGGAGGTCTTTGGTCTGGTTGTTGGTGATAGAGATATGGGTTGCAGAAGAGGGTTAGAGGAAGACGGGAATGGCCGAGACCGGGGAAAGAAGACTTATCATGTATGAGGAAGGACCCTCCGACACTAGTTGGGGGTGGAACCGCAGTGATTTGAGCTCAGGCCGGTGGTGGGGATCCAAAACCCCTTCCTTTTCTAGGTGGAAAAAGTGGTTGAGAAATTAGGTTAAACTTTCTTGTTGGAAAAGCACCTGAAACGGTTAAATCCAAAGGATTATGAAGGAAAGGGTAAAATAAAACTCTGGTTAAAAACTTTTCTCAAACTTCGTGCAGAGCCTTTTTTTAAGGGAAAGTATTGTGGAGATTAAACTAAACTTTTCATTTTTCGCTACAATATTTATGTCACAAAATTTTGGTTATATTGTTCAATTTGTAATTAGGGAAACTTTTCTAATCTGCCATTTTTGGCAAATAAACTTTTAAAATCTGCCATAAATTGAATTTGGTTTTTAAAACCTGCCACTTTGTACATGGGTTTGTATCAGCATTCGTTTTTGATCTACTCGATCTTGATGTTGCCTCCCTGTCTTTTCTGTTCCAGGAAGTTCTGTCTTGATGACAAAGTCTGGCTCTCTCCATTTTACCTGGCCTTACCTTGGAGGTGGAGCTAAGTTTTCCTCTCTTAGAGTGCTAAGGGTTGAATCTCTCCTTCCTTGGCCTTCTCCTGCTATCAAAGTTTCTTCCTTTGCTTGGTCTGGAGCTTCTAGATGGTCCCTCTCTGTTACCATAATGAGAAAAAGATCTCTTTGGATTTATGTCAGAGTTGTTAGGGACTTGGTAAGGGAATCTTGTTGGTGTGCCTTGTGTTATCATCTCCTCACTTCTTCTTTTGTTATTGTGGGGTGTATAGTTATGTCAGATTCCTTAGGTCTTGTTATATTGGTTGTCTTTTGATGGCCAGGATCAGCTTCTAGTGGAATGGCTGAGGACTGAAGGCATTCCTTAGCATCATGGTCAAGGCGCATGCAAGAGAAGCAATGCTTTTCAATTTTTCATAGGTTAGGTAAGCTATGATTTCATCTTCATTGGGGTATTCCACAATGGAGGAGGTGATCAGAAGTTTGAGATAGCTACATACACTAGTACTCTGGCCACCATTGTGGTAATATATGTGGTCTTGTACTGACCAATACTTTCTCATATACTTTGAGTAGTTTCTTGTGTACATAGGTGAATGGGTAGTCCTTGCACCCTCACCCATAATAGGATTTGGGAAGGGAAATTGTCTGAGATGTTGGGCTCCCAACGCTCCTCACCAAGGTAAGAGAATGCTTCAAGAGTAGAACTGAGTTGTTGGAGTATTTGACTTTTACTCTAGTTGTTCTAGGGTCTTGACTTGAGGTTTCTAAGTCTTTCCCTTTTTCATGGTAGGATAAACGTTGAGCCATGGTGATTCTTAGAGATGGAGAGAACTTGAGATGGTAGTAGCTAGGTGGAGGTCTTTGGTCTGGTTGTTGGTGATAGAGATATGGGTTGCAGAAGAGGGTTAGAGGAAGACGGGAATGGCCGAGACCGGGGAAAGAAGACTTATCATGTATGAGGAAGGACCCTCCGACACTAGTTGGGGGTGGAACTGCAGTGATTTGAGCTCAGGCCGGTGGTGGGGATCCAAAACCCCTTCCTTTTCTAGGTGGAAAAAGTGGTTGAGAAATTAGGTTAAACTTTCTTGTTGGAAAAGCACCTGAAACGGTTAAATCCAAAGGATTATGAAGGAAAGGGTAAAATAAAACTCTGGTTAAAAACTTTTCTCAAACTTCGTGCAGAGCCTTTTTTTAAGGGAAAGTATTGTGGAGATTAAACTAAACTTTTCATTTTTCGCTACAATATTTATGTCACAAAATTTTGGTTATATTGTTCAATTTGTAATTAGGGAAACTTTTCTAATCTGCCATTTTTGGCAAATAAACTTTTAAAATCTGCCATAAATTGAATTTGGTTTTTAAAACCTGCCACTTTGTACATGGGTTTGTATCAGCATTCGTTTTTGATCTACTCGATCTTGATGTTGCCTCCCTGTCTTTTCTGTTCCAGGAAGTTCTGTCTTGATGACAAAGTCTGGCTCTCTCCATTTTACCTGGCCTTACCTTGGAGGTGGAGCTAAGTTTTCCTCTCTTAGAGTGCTAAGGGTTGAATCTCTCCTTCCTTGGCCTTCTCCTGCTATCAAAGTTTCTTCCTTTGCTTGGTCTGGAGCTTCTAGATGGTCCCTCTCTGTTACCATAATGAGAAAAAGATCTCTTTGGATTTATGTCAGAGTTGTTAGGGACTTGGTAAGGGAATCTTGTTGGTGTGCCTTGTGTTATCATCTCCTCACTTCTTCTTTTGTTATTGTGGGGTGTATAGTTATGTCAGATTCCTTAGGTCTTGTTATATTGGTTGTCTTTTGATGGCCAGGATCAGCTTCTAGTGGAATGGCTGAGGACTGAAGGCATTCCTTAGCATCATGGTCAAGGCGCATGCAAGAGAAGCAATGCTTTTCAATTTTTCATAGGTTAGGTAAGCTATGATTTCATCTTCATTGGGGTATTCCACAATGGAGGAGGTGATCAGAAGTTTGAGATAGCTACATACACTAGTACTCTGGCCACCATTGTGGTAATATATGTGGTCTTGTACTGACCAATACTTTCTCATATACTTTGAGTAGTTTCTTGTGTACATAGGTGAATGGGTAGTCCTTGCACCCTCACCCATAATAGGATTTGGGAAGGGAAGTTGTCTGAGATGTTGGGCTCCCAACGCTCCTCACCAAGGTAAGAGAATGCTTCAAGAGTAGAACTGAGTTGTTGGAGTATTTGACTTTTACTCTAGTTGTTCTAGGGTCTTGACTTGAGGTTTCTAAGTCTTTCCCTTTTTCATGGTAGGATAAACGTTGAGCCATGGTGATTCTTAGAGATGGAGAGAACTTGAGATGGTAGTAGCTAGGTGGAGGTCTTTGGTCTGGTTGTTGGTGATAGAGATATGGGTTGCAGAAGAGGGTTAGAGGAAGACGGGAATGGCCGAGACCGGGGAAAGAAGACTTATCATGTATGAGGAAGGACCCTCCGACACTAGTTGGGGGTGGAACTGCAGTGATTTGAGCTCAGGCCGGTGGTGGGGATCCAAAACCCCTTCCTTTTCTAGGTGGAAAAAGTGGTTGAGAAATTAGGTTAAACTTTCTTGTTGGAAAAGCACCTGAAACGGTTAAATCCAAAGGATTATGAAGGAAAGGGTAAAATAAAACTCTGGTTAAAAACTTTTCTCAAACTTCGTGCAGAGCCTTTTTTTAAGGGAAAGTATTGTGGAGATTAAACTAAACTTTTCATTTTTCGCTACAATATTTATGTCACAAAATTTTGGTTATATTGTTCAATTTGTAATTAGGGAAACTTTTCTAATCTGCCATTTTTGGCAAATAAACTTTTAAAATCTGCCATAAATTGAATTTGGTTTTTAAAACCTGCCACTTTTTGTCTATAGTGGAGGGTAAAATTACAATTTTATCTTCAAAAATAATTACTAATTAGTTCAGTGTGTCACCACCATTTTGCCCTCGTCTTGTATTTGTTGTCCTCGTCTTGTATTATTTGTCCTCCGTCTTGTATTTTTTTATCTTTTGATGGCCACCGTCTCGTCCATCGTCTCCGACTATGTCCACCATCGTCTCTGACACTACCGTTTTTATCAATGTCTGTGTGGTGAACATCGGACGACAAGAAATATAAGACATTCACAAACTAAATGTCCTTGTTGAGGACAAAAAATACAAAATCAACCACAGAGTTGACGTCCGTGTCTTGTATTTCTTGTTCTTTGTCTTGTATTTCTTGTCCTCTAATCTATAGATAATGGTGGAGAATATAATAAATAGTGAAAAAATGGTAGAGAGACGAGAGAGAGAGAGAGAGAGAGAGAGAGAGAGAGAGAGAGAGAGGTTTGAAGGAAAAGGGTGAGAAAGAATATATGGTTAAAAAAATGGCAAAATTGTAAATTTACCTTCCACTAAAAGATAAAATATGACATATTTTGAAATGAATTATGATTTATGGCATTTTCAGAAATAATTTTTGAAATTATGGCAGATTTTGTAATAAACTGTTGTAATTATACGTACATGTAATGTTAATTGAAAAAGATTAATTTTACGTATAGTTTTTTACTCTTTTATCACTCGATTATCCACCAAATACGATCTACTTAGGCGTTTTCCTCACTAGATTACTCCTTCCTCGCTCATTACCTTTTGTTGTACTGATGAAGGTTATAGTATAAATAAGAAATAACCCAAAATTTGAGACAAATATCTTTTAGCTAGTTTTTTTTATATTTAAAATTTCTTGGTCTGACAAGATGACTCGTTTATAATTAGAGTTGATAACATTAGAAAAACAAGCTGGAAATCGCAAAGGTAAAAGTTTGAATGAACAAGGAAAGCAGAACGTTGTCACGGAATTTTCGGTGGTGAACCCAATGCATAAAGCAGTTAGTATATTACAAAGAGTTTTTCTTTTTCTATAATTATTACCTTTTGTTGTACCGATGAAGGTTTTAGTATAAATAAGAAATAACCCAAAATTTGAGACAAATATCTTTTATCTAGTTTTTTTTTTATATTTAAAATTTCTAGGTCTGACAAGATGACTCGTTTATAATTAGAGTTGATAAAATTAGAAAAACAAGCTGGAAATCGCAAAGGTAAAAGTTTGAATGAACAAGGATAGCAGAACGTTGTCACGGAATTTTCGGTGGTGAACCCAATGCATAAAGCAGTTAGTATGTTACAAAGAGTTTTTCTTTTTCTATAATTATTTGTTCCTTTATTTATGATTTTTTTTCATTATTAATCATGGTAAATTAGTCTCTTTTTTATTGTTGGGTGAAATAAATTCACTTGCATGTCATCACTATAACCTAATTCATGGGTTAAGATTAGGCTGGTGCATGACCTGTAATGTCCGTGTCTACCAAATCATGAGCTTCACGAAGCTTCATGCAGTCTTTGACGAAGAAAGCGAAGTCACAGTTCATGGTGCTGACCATGTCACTGCAATCATGAAGGTCACAAATGTTGGCACTCCCGACAGTATACCAACATCGAGGTCCGGTTTATTGACCGACCTACGACCTTAACATCAGTTTAATGATGAACCGACCTTAACCATCAACCTTCCTATTTCTATGTGAAATATGACAAGGACCGACATAACATTCTTTAACCAACATAATGTCCCTCGACCGATATAACGTCGACAAGGATTAGGCTTTACAAAACCTACAAATACAAAATCCCAACACAAGGACGAGGATCATAACCTACAAACATAAACCCTAGGCACAAAAGCTCACGCCGCCTCTCCACGACGAGGGGCAAGTTTGGTATGTCCCAACGACGATCGACAAGATTATCTCCTTCCGATCTCTTAATTAATCATGTCAAGAAAACCACGTATGCCTACGACGAACAACCAAGTTTGGCAGTTCTTACACAGAAAGCGATAAGCTCTGCAACGACGAGCGACAAGCTCCATCTCTGCAACGAAGAACAACAAGATGTGTCTCTGCCTACGACGAGCTGCAAGCTCTGTCTCAGCAACGACGAGCGACAAGCTCAGTCTCTGAAATGAAGAGCAACTAGCTCTGTAATATGATCCTTGCAAGATCTGACTCTAAAATCGTCACTTTGAAAGCAAGTAAGATGGGATTTCGTTTTTCGATGTTTGAGAACGAATGGATTTCAGTAACAAGGGAGTGTATTGGTCACACTAAGGATGCGTAAAGCCTTAGATTCACCAGTGGATCGATGGGTCACACAAAGGATATGAGAGAGCCTTTGATTTACCGAATGATCTAGTTATGAGAAAAGAGTTTGAGAAAAAAGGCTAGATTAGTTCAGAACTGATATTACAAGGGAGTTATATAGAGAAGAAGAGAAGAAGAAGAGACAAGTTTTGGAACCAGCTCCAAAACTGTCTCGAAAATGACAAAAAATTAATACAAAGTTTGAACTTGAAAAATCAGCCCCTTTACTTATAAAAACGTGATTATCATAGAGAAAAGGCCTTGGGATTTTTAATTCAACAAATGGGGCAATTATGAAGTAAAACAGCTGTCTCATTAAAAACCTTGTCAAGAAAACCCATTGGGACAAAACTTGACAAGGGAAAAAGAGTACAACTGAGACATTTTTCCCATTTGTTGAAATCAATTAGCTTGAATCAAAACCATAGTGGTTTGACAAGCTTTACCTCCATACTTGCTGTTTTGATCAGGTTGTCTCTATATTTGATTAATCAATCCTCCAACAGCTTAGTTAAACTTCTTAGCTCTTGATCGAGTCATTGGACCAGTTGGTGTGACAAGACACTACAAGAAATTCGAGTATTTATAGCGCCCGATAAACGCTATATATCACTATTATAGCGGTTTAGTAAACGCTCTATCTACGCCCGTTATAATAGATAAGACACTTTACATAGCGGTTTTTGGTAATGTTATAAAAGATTTAATTACAATAGCGATTAATTTAGTGCAATTATAAAGTTTTTAATAGCGTTTATTTTCTGCTATTATATATTTATTTTCTGCAATTATAAATACATTTACGTATTTGTATTTTTATACAGTATTCACAGGATATGTAATAAAGCAGATTGATGTATACAATACATATTTGAGATTGTGCATACATATAGCATGTTGTGGTTTGCAAAACTGAAAATAGAATGTGGTGGTATTATTTATTTCAAAATTGGTTTTACAACATGTAAATTGAGAAAAATTGTACATAATTTCTCAAGCTAGAATTCTAAATTAGTCTTCCAAGCACCACTACATCTCCAAGCTATTTCGTCCATATTAAAATCTGTTCAGCAAGGAGACAAAGAAAGTGATTCAACAAGCAACACATGATACATGGAAAGAATAATGAAAGTTAATGGAACAAACCAACCTGAAAATACTAAATACTCATACTTGCAGTCTCCAAAAATGATTTCCTTTTTGATTTGTAGCTTCTTGGTCTTTGTCGTGGCGAGGACAACAACTAGCTTGTTCCTCTTGCTGGATGGTCACAGTCTTCTTGTTTGCAAGACCTAAAGACACAACGAAAGATTAAAACTTCAGTCTAGTGCAACCAGTCACTTCGAAATTTGTATTAGAGAAACTAGACACAAATCAATCACAATTGCTAGTACAAAAAAGATAAGAATATACACAAAACACACACAGTAGTAATTCTTTTGAAGACTATCAATTTCAATCCAATTTTATGCGTTGAGAAACATAATAATCTTCTATTCTAGAATCCAGTCAATAACATCCAAGTTCAACAATACAGGGCAATATATGTAGACAATTAACAAAATATATAAAGTAACCACATTTCCCCATTTAACTTTGCTCAATACATCCCAACTCAAGTATCCATTTTCAACCAAAATCATCAAGCTCTCAATTACAATCCAGTACATCTAGTCAATCAACTAAATAACAATCATTTGGTTCAAGAGCGAAAACAATAACACAAGTATGAATTTACCAGAGTGCTTGTAGGAGTTAAGGTTGCAGAGATTGTTCTTCTCTTGCTGAATTGAACCTTAGCGTTTCCTCTTCCAAACTGTTTCACCTTCCAAACTGTTTCATCATAGAATCAATCGTATCCCCTTCGAAGATCTTTATGAACCTGGAATAACAAATGAGATCTCTTTAAGAATCGATAAAGCGAAAAAATGCACGGAGAGGAAAAGGGTAAGAAAATACCTGCTCGAGCAGATTTTCGTGGAGTTCTAGAATGTTGTAGTCGAGATCTAAAAGATTTTGGTGGAGATCTAGAAGATTGTGCTCGAAAAAGTTATCTCCTCCTCCGCAAACCATCGTACGATTCACCGGAGAACCTTCGTTACCGTCTCTCTCTACACGCTCGCTCAGATCTACTTACCTCGATTGGATTTGCCACAGAGAGGAGGCGAGGAGGTGAGAGACAATGATATCTTTTGTTTTTGTCGCCAGACGGAAAAAAAAAGGTTTAAAGATTGGAAGGATTCATCGCTCTTTTTAATTAGATGTTTTTGCTGAAATAATGAAAATATGATTTTAATGGCTTTTTACAATTTTAAATAATGAAGAATAATTAAGTGTTGGCTAATTAAATTATTTTAGAGAGACTAGGATTATTCTTTATTTTTAAAAATTAAAAAAAAAAATTTACAATGTTTTTTTAATATTCAAAATCATAACCTATAGTAACAACCAATATTACATATGAAAACATATACAATCATCTCTTGATTGTGTAACAAAACATGTTGTGAAAACACAATAATGGTGATATTTATATACACAATTAATGATTTATCTTGAATGTTATTGTATTTCTAATAAGTTACAGTTAAAACAAATCAAAATACCGTAAACCTAAACTAAACCCTAAACCATAACCCCTAAACCCTAAACCCTAAACTCTAAAATATTAAGACCTTTGAATTTTGTTGTTACATTAACTCTTGAGAATGAATACATAGTTACTTGGTTAAGTGGTTTTAAAATTTTAAAACTATCAAACATGATTTTTCCCCTATACCCTATACCCTAAACCCCAAATGTTATACCTTAGATTTTAAATCAAAGATCATAATCTCTTGTGGTAAATGTATTGCATATGCAAATACTTTAAGATACAGATAATTGCAGACTATTTTCTTAAGGTAAGCAATAATTGAATTTTCTTCTTATGAACAAGAACAAGACTGAACATTAGATAAAGCTAAGATTCCAAAGTGACTGGTTTCAACATTGAAACTAAGAAGAACAAATTCCAAAAGCAAAAACATGTGATATCCACAAGAATTGAGAATTGAAACCAAATCAAACCAAACTCAAACCACTGCACATTAATCAAATAGTAGGAATGGTTTTGGATGCAATGAATTGTTTCAGAATCGCTTTTTCTACGTCAATCCGCTTCTTCTCTTCTGCGTTTTTCGGGTTGACTTTCCTTTTCTCCTCCAACATCCACTTGAAGAGCTCGCGTTGTTGCTTCTCTGGTATTGGCTCACGCGCCTTGACCACCGCTGGCTCTGCAACCACTGTGGAAGAAGACACATGATTCTTCTCCGTAAGAAGAGCTGCGACGACTGAACCTGATTTAGTAGCCATCTCTCCATCTACAGGTTCTATGTCCTTCTTCTTAGTCCTAAAGAAAAGATAACCTGCAAAACAAACACAGGCCAAGAACCATTAGAGAATGTATCACAGAGATCTATCAATGATACGGTCATTGAGCACCAACAAAAAGATACGGTCAAAGTGTGTTTTTTAGATGGAAATTAAGCAGAGATAATGACTCGCTTCACAAACATAAAGCATGCATTTCTCAGTTACTCAACTTGTAACAAAAAGAAACGAGTTTATTCAGCTTAGAACACAAAACTTGATCAAACTAAAGTAAAACGTAGTACCTTTCCTAGACCGGCACCCATTATCGCACTTGTTGGTGTCAACATCTCAGGCATGCCTGGACCTCCTCTAGGTCCTTCTCCTCTGATAACAATCACTTTGCCCTGAAACACGACACAGTTCATCAGATATTAGAATTAAACAAGCTCATGAGATGATTATCATTAATATCTGAAAGGCAATCACCTTAAAGCTCATTGGATGTGTCCAGTCTCCTTGATTGGGTTTGACACAGGTCTAATTATATCATGTGACAATTTTAAAATTACTTAGACAATCATATAACTAACATCTATCACTAAACAAGAAGAAACAATTCGTTTACCTACCTGGCCTTCTGATAAGCGGGGAACATTTTGTAAATTTTGAGTTAAAGATCACAGAGATCTATCAATGAAAAAACTTAAGACATTTCCCGACTTAACGTTGTTAGTAAAAGACTCCAACCTCTATGCTTCCTTATATTTACCATTCCTACATCAGTTAAAGATTTCTGAACAGCAGAAATCAACTCTTTCTTATGCTTCTTAGTATCCAATTTCATGTCCAAATCCTGTTCCGCACTTCTCTTATTACCTAAAGAGAATCAATCAAACCAAAATCACAACTTATCCTAGCTGATTGACATCTCGAGACAAAATTCCGAAACAAACCCACGAAATTACTCGGAAATGGCGACAATTACAGAAAAGTATATAAAAAAAAGTAGTTACCTTTCTTCAATGGCTTCGTCGTCGAAGCATCAACCTGAAACCCCCCCAAATTAAAAACAGAGTTTTGTTTGATTAACTTCTAAATCAAAAATTAAACAAGGTCTCACAGACGGAGAAGACAAAGAAGAAGAAGAAAGACGATTACTTTGGTGCTCGATTTGCCCATGATAACTGTGGGAGAAGAGAAGCGACTAGGCTAGGTTAATCGACTGATTTTAGGAGAGGGATTAAAAACCCATAATAATTTGATCTACGATGATGGTATGAAGAAGAAAGGAATAGATGAGGTTTTTATGTGGTCAATTGGTTTCATCAGAGATGATGAATGTAGGACGAGAAGAACGAAGGAGGAAGAAGAGAGAAAGGAGAAAGGGGAAAGGGAAAAAAAAATATCTAAGTGTTTTAGCTGGGAAATGAAAAAAATTCCGCCTAAAGTAAATATAGCGTTTCAATGATGCAAGTGCTATGTATTGTATATTAACCAAAAAGCGTCACAAAATAAAACATTTTGTCCACTTTTTTATAGCGTTTATATTTATGCAAACGCTATAATAAAAAAGGGTGATATTTATTATAGCAGAAAAACAAAAAACGCTATATTTTAATTCTATATATACTCAAATTTCTTGTAGTGAGAACATCCTCAGCTACAAGCTCATCCACATGTTCAAGCTGCTCCTCTGGTTCAAGCTCAGGTACAAGCATGGGTGTTAGCTCTTGATCCGTTGGCATGGGTGATACCATCCCCTCCCTCTTGAAAAGTATTTGTCCTCAAATCTGCTTCATCTGCAATAAAAGGAGAGAGATCAGAAACATTGAAACTAGAACTTACATTGTACTTACCTTGGATCCACTTGATATGCATTGTTATTGATTCTCCTTGTGATTGTGAATGGACCATCAATCCTAGGCATGAGTTTGGGTTTTCTCTCTTCTGAAAATCGTTCCTTCCTCAAGTGTATCCATACTTGATCTCCAACTTCAAAGATCACTCTACGCCTGCCTTTATTAGCTTGCTTGACATACAACTTTGTCTTCCCTTCTATGTTTCTTCGAGCCTTCTCATGGATCTATTGAACCAACACAACCTTCTTTTTTCCATCAATACTAGTTCTTTCACTTAAAGGTAAAAGGGATCCAAAGGAGATATGGGATTGAAACCATAAACAATTGGAAATGGAGAATACTTAGAAGCAGAATGCACATCATGGTTGTATGCAAATTCAATGTGAGGCAAACAATCTTCCCAAGTTCTAAGATTCTTTTTAATCAAAACACGTAAGAGAGTTCCCAAAGTTCTATTAACCACTTCTGTTTGGCCATCAGTTTGAGGATGACATGTAGTAGAAAATAATAGCTTAGTTCCTAACTTAGACCACAAAGTTTTCCAAAAGTAGCTAAGAAACTTAGTGTCTCTATCAGAAACTATAGTTCTAGGCATCCTATGTAAATGAACTATCTCCTTAAACAATAACTCAGCTACATGTAATGCATCATCAGTTTTATGACAAGAAATGAAATGAGCCATTTTAGAGAATCTATCAACCACAACGAAAATAGAATCCTTTCATGTTCTAGTCTTAGGCAATCCAAGTACAAAGTCCATAGAGATATCATTCCAGGGATGAGTAGGAATAGGTATAGGGGTGTATAAACTGTTGGGCTGAACCTTTGATTTAGCTTGTTTGCAAATAGCACACCTACCACATATCCTCTCAACATCTTGTTTCATATGCGGCCAATGGAAATGATCTTTCATGACTTCCAATGTCTTAACAATGCCAAAGTGTCCCATTAGTCCACCTCTATGAGCTTCTCTAACAAACAAATCTCGAAGAGAACAGTTAGGAACACACAAACGGTTCTCATAAAAGAGAAGCCTATTTTTCTTATAGTAACGACCTGAAGCGAATTTCTCACAAGCTTTGTAAATTTCTTGAAAATCAAAATCAGTTTCATAAAGCTCTTTCATTTGTTCAAATCCCAAAAGCTTAGCATCAAGAGTAGAGAGTAGTATGTACCTTCGTGATAGTGCATCAGCAACTATATTATCCTTACCTTTCTTGTACTTGATGACATAAGGGAATGTTTCTATGAACTCAACCCACCTGGCATGTCTTTTTTTGAGTTTCTGCTGACCCTTTAAATGTTTTAAAGACTCATGGTCTGTGTGAATGACGAATTCTTTTGGCCAGAGGTAGTGTTGCCACGTTTGGATAGCTCTAACCAAAGCGTACAACTCATTGTCATATGTTGGATAGTTGAGAGTTGCTCCTCCAAGCTTCTCACTTAAAAATGCTATAGGCTTCTTGTCTTGCATCAGGGCTGCTCCAATTCCTACACGAGAAGCATCACATTCAATCTCAAAAGTCTTTACAAAATCTGGTAAAGATAAAACAGGAACATGAATAAGCTTCTCTTTTAGGCATTGAAATGCTGTCTCCAGCTCTTTTTCCCATTTAAATCCCACATCTTTCTTGATAACTTCGGTTAAGGGAGCTGCTAAAGTGCTGAAATCTTTAACAAATCGTCTGTAGAAACCAACAAGGCCATGAAAGCTTCAAACTTCTCCTACTATTCTAGGACTTGGTCATTCCTTGATTGCTTCCACCTTTTCTTCATCTACTTTAATTCCATCTGCACTCACAACAAAACCTAGAAAACTACATTATCTGTGCAAAAGGTGCATTTCTTAAAATTTGCAAACAAAGTTTCTTTCCTAAGTGTTTCTAGCACCATTTTAACATGCTCAATATGGTCACCTAGACTCTTGTTGTATATGAGAATGTCATCAAAATAAACAACAACAAACAGTTCTATATAAGCCCTAAGCACATGATTCATCAAATGCATAAAAGTACTAGGAGCATTAGTCAATCCAAAAGCATGACTAACCACTCATATAAACCATGCTTAGTCTTAAATGCAGTTTTCCATTCGTCACCTTCCTTCATCCGAATCTGGTGATATCCACTCTTAAGATCAATTTTAGAAAATATGCTAGAACCATGCAATTCATCAAGCATATCATCTAATCTAGGAATAGGGTGGCGATACTTCACTGTAATATTGTTGATTGCTTTATAATCAACGCACATTCGCTAGCTTCCATCTTTCTTTGGCACAAGCAAGACTGGCACAACATAAGGACTCATACTCTCATGAATGTGGCCCCTCACTAATCTGATCTTGAAGTTCTTTAGTCTCCACTGGATTAGTCCTATACGCTAGTCTATTTGGACGAGAAGATCCTGGCACAAAATCAATCTGATGCTCAATTCCTCTAATCAGTGGTAAGGTTTGTGGGGTTTCTTCAGGAAAAACATCACTGTATTCTTGCAAAAGATTAGTCATTTCACTCGGCAGCACTGGTGTAAGGTTAGACATATTAAGCAATGATTCTTTACACACAAACAAAAGCATAGAGTGATTATAGTAGAAAGCTTTCTTAACTTCACTGGACTTAGCAAAGAAGTTTGGGCGCTTAGGCGGAGAGGAGTCTTTCTTCTGATTAAGGTAAACTTCATGTGGAGTCATTGGAACCAGTGTGGTCTTCTTTCCCTTATACTCAAAAGTATGGCGATTTGTGAAACCATCATGTAGAACCTTTCTGTCTGATTGCCAAGGACGTCCTAGGAGTATATGACTGGCTTTCATAGGCAGAACATCACATAGAATATCGTCCTCATACTTGCCAATGGATATAGATACCAAAACCTGCTTGCTTACACTCATTTCACCACTATCATTAAGCCACTGAAGCTTATAAGGTGTTGGATGCTTTGTAGTTTTCAAGCCAAGCTTCTTAACCATTGTATCACTAGCCATGTTTGTACAGCTACCACCATCAATGATTAAGCTACAAACTTTTCCTTGGACATGGCAACTTGTATGAAACAAATTTTCCCTTTGTTCTTGTTCTTGAGTCTTGTTCTGCATACCTAAAGTTCTTCTGGCTACTAACAAATCTCCTTTGACAGGCACAATCTCTTGATCATCTTCACTAAAAGTCTCTGGATATTCATCAGTAGATTCTACTTCACCACTTTCTAACAGAATCATTACACGCTTGTTAGAACATTCACTTGCATAATGTCCTTTTCCATGACATTTAAAACAACTGAAATCTCTGGATCGCACAACACCTTCTTTTGCCTTTCCTTTGTAGTCTATAGGTGCTGGAACAATCACTTTAGTTGTATCAAAAGGCTTAGAATAGGTTGCAGGCTTGAATTCTTTAGCAGAAGGGTTCTGATCATCTTTAGAGTAACTTAGGCGTGTGTAGGATGAATTATGACCATAACTAGAACATGAGGATCTATTTCTCTTAATCTATTGTTCAAACATAGTAGCTTTGTGTAACATCTCCTCAAGCTCCATGTAATGCCCAGTTTCCAATTTATCTTGAAGCTCTTGATCTAAACCCCCTAGAAATCGTGACATCGTAGCCTCTTGATCTTCTACTATATCAGCCCACAGCATCAACAACTCCATTTGCTGAAAATATTACTCTACAGTTCGAGATCCTTGAGTGTGTCTTCTTAGTTTCTGATGTAGCTCCATGTGATAATGATTAGGTATAAACCTCTTTCTCATTAGACTTTTCATTTCGGACCAAGTATTAACAGGTAGCTCTTGTTTTCTTCTCCAGGTCGTGACTAGCTGATCCCACCAACTCAACGCATAATCATGAAACTCTGTGGTTGCTATCTTTACTCTATTAATCTCTGTTTATTGCTGAACATTGAAGACCAATATAATCTTCTTTTCCCACTCCAAGTAAGCATCTGCATCCATTTTTGCCATAGAATGGAGGAATATTGATCTTCAGCTCTTTTAGATTATCTACTAACAGTTCTACTTGAGTTTTATTGCGCCTATGCCTTCTCTGGTTATTTTGTGATGCATCACTCTTCCTCTGGTAGTATTGATCAGATGCAACATCAATGATCCTATCATTCTGCCCTTCAGCTTGTTTATTATCAGATCTGGTTATAATCCTATCCTCAAAGGCTTCAAGCTTTTCATCCATCATTTTCTTCATTTGTGCCATCATAGCTTCAAAGAATAGTTTATTCGGCCCGGCATTGTTACTCTCATCGTTTTTCTCAACGCTTTTCTCTGAAGGTGCCATAAAACCTGAAATGAATAGATAGCAAACGCAGTTACAAGTCCTTCAAGCAAACAAGATATGGAATGATGCAGGCAGCAATAGGTAAACACGAATTTACTTTAACAACAAGAAACAATAGATCAAACGTGGGTTACAAGAATTCCAAGAGTCAGGTCTGTAGTATTCACAAAATTGTAACAAAGAATTGTAGAAGACAAAACTTCACCAAAACAGAACAAATCAATTGCCAATAACAACAGATAGTACCTAATTTATCACTTAGAATCACTAAAACTTTTAAACAAAATGATTCAACAATTAACAGCAAGTTCTTCTTCAACATAAATTGGTTTTGGAATTTGCAGAGACACAAATGATACTCAGTTTGCCTTTTAAACACAAATCTATATTCAAATAACACAAATCTAACAATCCTAGACAAGGAAGCAATAGAAATGATCGATTCAAGTGAAACAACACTTAAACCTTCAGATCCGTGCAACACAAGAATATCAAGAGACACAAAAAGAAAAATAATTAATGCATACTTAGATCTACAAGATCTGGATGATAAACAAGCATAAAACAGTAGATTTAAAGAGTACTTAGCTTCCAAAGTGGCTCTGATACCACTTAATATGATCCTTGTAAGATCTGACTCCAAAATCGTCACTTTGGAAGCAAGTAAGATGGGATTTCGTTTTTCGATGTTTGAGAACAAATGGATTTCAGTAACAAGGGAGTGTATTGGTCACACTAAGGATGCGGAAAGCCTTAGATTTACCAGTGGATCGATGGGTCACACAAAGGATAGGAGAGAGCCTTTGATTTACCGAATGATCTAGTTCTTAGAAAAGAGTTTGAGAATAAAAACCTAGATAGGTTTAGAACTAAGATTACAAGGGAGTTATGTAGAGAAGAAGAGAAGAAGAAGAGACAAGTTTTGGAACAAGCTCCAAAACTGTCTCGAAAATGACAGAAAATTAAAACAAAGTTTGAACTTGAAAAATCAGCCCCTTTACTTATAAAAAACGTGATTATCATAGAGAAAAGGCCTTGGGCTTTTTAATTCAACAAATAGGCAATTATGAAGTGAAACAGCTGCTTCATTAAAAACCTTGTCAAGAAAACCCATTAGGACAAAACTTGACAAGGGAAAAAGAGTACAACTGAGACACTTTTCCCATTTGTTGAAATCACTTAGCTTGAATCAAAACCATAGTGGTTTGACAAGCTTTACCTCCATACTTGCTGTCTTGATCAAGTTGGCTCCATATTTGATTAATCAATCCTCCAACAGCTTAATTAAACTTCTTAGCTCTTGATCGAGTCATTGGACCAGCTGGTGTGACAAGAACATCCTCAGCTATAAGCTCATCCACAGGTTCAAGCTGCTCCTTTGGTTCAAGCTCCTCCTCTGGTTCAAGCTCAGGTACAAGCATGGGTGTTAGCTCCTGATCACTCTGTCTTTGCCTACGACGAGCTATAAGCTGCGTCTCTGCAACGAAGAGTGATAAGCTTTTTCTGCCTACGACGAGGAACGAATGATCGAAATGATCTTCCCTTCACACCTTCTCTATTGATTCTTTGTA
The DNA here is from genome assembly GCA_963576765.1 of Draba incana. Lineage (NCBI taxonomy): Eukaryota > Viridiplantae > Streptophyta > Magnoliopsida > Brassicales > Brassicaceae > Draba > Draba incana. The sequence goes on from OY755210.1 coordinate 18,692,113, forward strand.
ATTCATATCAAAACTCATTGGTCAATAAAGCTAATCTCTTCTCATCATTTCGTAGTACTGTTTACTTTCAATCCGGTTAAATTTTGCACAAACAGTTTGGCGCTAGAAGGAGGGGCCAGTTTCAACTACGTGAGATATGACAGACGGAGAGAACACGAACGTTCAAGCAGGAGGTGGTGTGCGAGCTGGAATTATTGCACAATAGAATTTGTGAAGATTCTTCGAATTAGAGCTTCTTTAGGGTTCCAAACACTTAGAGAAGATTGCGAATTAATCAGGGTTCTTATTCATCAAGATCAGAGCTAAGTTTTGTCTTATTATCACTTAGAAATTCCGGATCCCCTCAAATGAGGGGGGTACATGCTTATTTATAGAAATACAATTCGGTTGAGGCAAACAGTGATGGGCCTTTAACGGGTCTTCGTCTTCTGGGCTTTGACCGCTGGGCCGATTTGGCGAATACGACGTCGTTTTAGGCTTATCGATTCTTCTAGGAGAGATTTGACCCCCACAGTTCAACAATTTTATAAATAAAAGTGTTGAAGTAAGGGTGTCCGAATGAGGGATCGATTTCCGTTTGGACGGTTTACGTGCTGACGATGATGCTACCGAGCCCAGATGACATGATTTGTACCCAATTTTGGCGAGTTGACCAAGTGTGACGTTATGAGCGAGTCGATCGAGCTCGTAATACGCGAGCTGCTTTTGAAGATGCGAGTTGACGAGGCGATCAGTAGATGAAGTTGCGAGCTGATCGTGCTCGTGATCTGCGAGTTGTTGGTGACGCGTGGTGATTCGAGAGATTAACCGCGAGATGGCGAAATGGAGTTTCCAACTTCGGCGAACTGGCCGATACGATGCTAGGCGGCGAGACGAAGACGTATAAGTGTGTGAACAAGCCTCGGTAAAAACCTTGTCTAGAAAACCCGGTGGGAAAAAAACAGACCAAGGGGAAAAGAGCACAAGTCACATACTCGTTCAAGTCGCATTATCGCCGAGTCCCAAATTTGGCGAGTCGATCGTTACTAGTTATCTGCGAGTCGACTTCGAATTTGAGAAGTGGCGAGATGATTTGATGAAGACGAAGTCGCGAGTTGATCTGATGAAGTCGCGAGTTGATTTGGCGAAGATGAAGTCGCGAGTTGATCTGATGAAGTCGCGAGTTGATTTGGCGAAGATGAAGACGCGCGTTGATCTGATGAAGTCGCAAAGTCGCGAGTTGATTTGGCGAAGATGAGGTCACGCGTTGATCTAATGAAGTCGCGAAGTCGCGAGTTGATTTGGCGAAGATGAAGTCGCGCGTTGATCTGATGAAGTCGCGAAGTCGCGAGTTGATTTGGCGAAGATGAAGTCGCGCGTTGATCTGATGAAGTCGCGAAGTCGCGAGTTGATCTGACAAAAATTAAGTCGCGAGTTGATCTGATGAAGTAGCGAGTTAATTTGACAAGGTCGCGAGTTGATCTGATGAAGATGATTTTGATGCAGAGATCGATTTGAACAGGTTTCGAGGGTGCAATTTGATCAACTCCACCGCTACTGCGAGGTCATGGTAATTGCTGAGGATCGAAGTCTTTGAGAAAGTGAAAACTTGAAGTCGCGAACTAAGTCAGAGGATCAGCTCGCGAGGTCGCGTTTTCGAGTTAATACGAAGTTGAGGCATCGCAAGTTGGTCTGGTTCCTTGTGAAACTGTGATAATTTAAGCCCAGATTCTCGGCCCAAATTGAAATGAGGCCCACCTCGAAACTTGAATCGTCACAAATGCCTTTATAAGGAGCGATGCTCCTCAGAGACTTCCCATAACTCTCATTTCTCCGAAAACAGGTTTGCTCTCTCTCTCTCTCTCTTCTCTCGTTTTTCATTCAAGTTTTCGTTAAGTTTTTTGCCGTCCCATCACTTCGTCGCTGCCGTGTTCTTCATTGCCGCCGTCGTGTTTTTGAGGAGATTCGAACATTCTTCCTTTAAGATTTTACGAAAATAATGTCGTCAACAAATTTGATCAAGTTTTCGAGATCTGCCGAGCCCGCCGAGAAGGAAAAACTGATCTGGGCGTATTCCGCTAACAGCGAATCGGTCGTTGATGCGAGTTCGAGCTGTGGTCGGTTTCGTGGATACGAGAATGCGAGTACGTCTGATCGCGAGGAGACGAGTGCATCTTGTCGAGAGGATCGAGTTGGTGGTCATTCTCCTCTTGCCGAACTGTTCTCTTATCCCTCCCCTGTCTTAAGACAAAGTCGCGAGACGAAGGAGATTGCTTCACCGGTGCGAGTTCCACGACCTGATTTCCAAGAGGGAGTTGGGACCTCGCACCCTTCGCAAATTGGCGAGGCTTCTGCTATTAATGAGCAGAGGCTAGTCGTGGAAATTCCATATCTCTGCGACGAGTCGCTTAGCCCTGCCGAGCCGCCTCCTCGAGTAAAGATCGAAGAACGTGATTGGGAGTACAATCCTCTCGTAGAAGCAGAGAGATTGCAAGCCTGGATCGGATCCAGACTGGCCGAAGTCGTTAAGAAAAAGAAGTCGAGGCAAACGGAGCGCCCGCCTCCAGGCTCTTCATGGTGCGACAAGGAGTCGCTGGATATCCTTCGCGCAGAATGCGGAATCTCCGATGCGGTCGAGATGATCGTGCCGACTGTCGAGCAGCGAGAAGACGACCCGCCAGTCGGCACGTTTACTGTGTACGAATGCTGGTTTAGGGGCTGCTATCTCACGTTCCCCATTCCTGCACTGATTCTGCGGTACATGTGGGTTCATAGAATCGCGCTCGCGCAGATCAATACCAGAGGAGTTCGTCAATTGGTCAGGCTTCTGACTCGAGCTGCCGAATGTGGCGAACCCATCGGGGTTCGTCATCTTCATAATTTTCTTGAGTTCCGCAAGCATGCCGACCCGAGCGGCAAGAGGTTGTATAATCTGGCGAGTCGTTCCTTGTACAAAGTTTTGGATGACTTTCCAAACAAAGACCACAGTTGGCGCAAATATTTTTTCTTCGTGCCGATGTCAAGTGCGTCTGTTGAAGAAGAACACCCGGCGGTAGCGAAGTGGGGAACACTTGGTAGATTTTCTTGATGTTTATCGCGCGAGCCGTCTCCTTATGCTTTGTCTTAACTTTCTGCTCAATTGTTTTTACAGCTCCCAGACCGCTACTTACCCCAGTTCCCGGAATTGATGATCTGTTCAACAAGTTAAAGGCTAGGAAGTATCTTTGGGAGCGTCATTTTCATCTTCAGAGAGTCATTCGAGCTCGCGAGTTCGCTCTAATCGACAAAGAAGATTTTCCAAATCGAAGCGAGTCCGACGACTTCGATATCATGCCAGAAAGGCCAACTTTCCGTGATATCGCCAAGAAGAAGGCTGAGAAGAAGGCCAAGAGAAATGCCGAGCCGAAACCAGCTGCTCCAGCTGCTGAGACGTCAGAGCGGAGCGTAGCCAAAGAAGATATCCTTACCGCGAAGGATGACGAAGCGGTGGCTGCAGATATGAGTGGTACATTGGCTGTTATTCCTTCACAGCCAATTGCCATTACGGACGAGCTTGCCGAGTCTGAGCACCAGCTGACTCGCAAAAGAAAACACACTGCCTCTGAGAAAGGCAAGGGAAAAACCGGCGATAAGAAGACTCGTCGCGAGCTGCCGACTCTGCCTCGAGGCGAGTCCGTTCCTCCAGGTCCGCGATCTGGAAAGTCTGTCGAGCTGTACGACGATCCTTTAGCCGCAGCTGCCTTAATGGCTAAGGTTACATATCCGGGTGATAACATGCTGATCCCGAAAATGCTGGTAAAGAGCGAGCTTTACAAGGAATTTGCATCTCGCCAGGCTAAGGTAAATTCACATTATTCTCTGTTCCGTCTTGCATCATTTCTCATATTTCCAACTCTTCCATAGGCTATCGCTCACTGCAACAGGATGGTCATAGCGTATAATCAAGAGGCGAGGGCTAGGAAGGCCTTTATTGACAAGGCCAGGAAGAAGGAAGAAGCCGAGAAGACGCGGCTCGCAGAGGAAATGAGCAAACTCGCTGCTGAGCGAGACGCCTATAAGAAGAGCAATGATGATCTGGGCGTTCATCTTCATAGAGTTGGTTCCGAGAAGAAGATAGCCGAGGAGAAAGATGCCGAGCTGAAGGTAGAATTGCTTGCTCTGAAAGCGAGTCGCGAGAGGGATCTCGAAACGGCAGCTTCATCCGTGAGGCGATCTGCGGCTGCAGAAGTTCAAGCCAAACTGGACCGCGCTAACGAGCTTTTTTGTCGAATGATGTAAAAGCCGATAAGGAAGATGGTCCTTCTCTCGCAAGCGGACTCCAACATACAACTCCTCGACGACCTGGAGAATGCTGAAGAGCCTTTCGATCCCATCGCTGAATGCGCTCTTCTAGTCGAGAACAAGGCAACGCTGGGTTCTGCCTACGATGTCTTCGACGAGAAGTCCGACGAGTTGCGGAAGATTCTATGTATGAATACGTCGCCCCCATTAATGTAGCAAATATCGTTGTTTCTCCGTGAGTCGAAGTTAGCGCTAAGTCTGTTGGTATTAATGTAGCTTCTGGCTCTAACGACGGCTCCTTGGGTATGCAGTTGCGAAGCGCGAGCGAGGAGTTGAGCGACAGCGAGTCGGGCGAGACGGACAAGACTGTTGATCCCGATCAAACTATAGCAACCAAACTTCAGCGCGAGCCGACTCCACTAGAAAAGGATCCCAAGACAGGCGATGTTGCGAGTTCGGCCGGACCTTCCGCACCAGTTGGCGGTGAAATGACAAAGGAAGGTGGTGAGTTGGAGGGTGCGGCTGGCGCTGATGCTCAAATCAAGGATAAAGGAGTCGAAGAAGGCGAGCTGGTCGCCTAATCCAAACTTTTGTAATAGATTTTTAGGATTTTTCCTTTTGTTTTGCTAAGGTTTAAGACTTGCTTTTTGTTTCGATGCCTGGACGGCTTTATCCAATGTGTGACATTTTATCTGTGGTTGGTCGAACCCAAATATTCTATGAAAAATTTGGATTTCTGCGACATGCTTTATCGTTTTTACAGGTATTCTAAAGTGGCTTAGAAGCGATGCGGTTTTAAGACGCTTAAAGGCGATGCGGTTTTAAGATGCTTAGAGGCGATGCGGTTTTAAGACGCTTAGAGGCGATGCGGTTTTAAGACGCTTAGAGGCGATGCGGTTTTAAGACGCTTAGAGGCGATGCGGTAAATAGTGTTGCCGTAAAATTCGCCATGTTTGGGGAGGCCTGTTATAGGTCGTCAGCTAGGCCTGTTATAGTTTGTTTACTTGAAGCAAATTTCGGAGTATAGATGTTCCCAAGAATATCTTACCCGATAATAATCTCTGACCAGATTATGTTTGCCAAGTTCGACCAGTGTTAAGTATAACTGGGTTCGCGAGATGAACATCCTGGTTTACGGTCGTATTCCATTGAATACATCCGCTCTAGTGATGAACTCTAAATTTATATAGCGCGCTTTATCCACTTTGGATGTATAGGTTTAACTTCGCGATGAAGTGTTTTAGATTGTCATTATGGTCAGTAATGACGACGAGTCGCGTGTAGACATTTAAGTCGTTTGCGAATTGATCAGTCGCGTGTAGACAGTTAAGTGGTTTAGCGAGCTGATCGAGTTGTAACAACTGTCGCGTTTAGACGATTATGTCGTTTGCGAATTGATCGAGTCGCGTGTAGACAGTTAGGTCGTTTAGCGAGCTGATCGAGTTATAACAACTGTCGCGTTTAGACAATTAAGTCATTTGCGAATTGATCGAGTCGCGTGTAGACAGTTAAGTCGTTTAGCGAGCTGATCGAGTTTTAACAACTGTCGCGTTTAGACATTTAAGTCGTTTAGCGAGCTGATCGAGTTGTAACAACTCTCGCGTTTAGACATTTAAGTCGTTTGCGAATTGATCGAGTCGCGTGTAGACAGTTAAGTCGTTTAGCGAGCTGATCGAGTTTTAACAACTGTCGCATTTAGACATTTAAGTCGTTAAGCGAGCTGATCGAGTTGTAACAACTCTCGCGTTTAGACATTTAAGTCGTTTGCGAATTAATCGAGTTGCGTGTAGACAGTTAAGTCGTTTAGCAAGCTGATCGAGTTTTAACAACTGTCGCGTTTAGACATTTAAGTCGTTTAGCGAGCTGATCGAGTTGTAACAACTCTCGCGTTTAGACATTTAAGTCGTTTGCGAATTGATCGAGTCGCGTGTAGACAGTTAAGTCGTTTAGCAAGCTGATCGAGTTTTAACAACTGTCGCGTTTAGACATTTAAGTCATTTAGCGAGCTGATCGAGTTGTAACAACTCTCGCGTTTAGACATTTAAGTCGTTTGCGAATTGATCGAGTCGTGTGTAGACAGTTAAGTCGTTTAACGAGCTGATCGAGTTTTAACAACTGTCGCGTTTAAACATTTAAGTCGTTTAGCGAGCTGATCGAGTTGTAACAACTCTCGCGTTTAGACATTTAAGTCGTTTGCGAATTGATCGAGTCGCGTGTAGACACTTAAGTAGTTTAGCAAGCTGATCGAGTTATAACAACTGTCGCGTTTAGACAATTAAGTCGTTTGCGAATTGATCATGTCACGTGTAGACTGTTAAGTCGTTTTGCGAGCTGATCGAGTTTTAAAAACTCTCGCGTTTAGACATTTAAGTCGTTTGCGAATTGATCGTGTCGCGTGTAGACAGTTAAGTCGTTTAGCGAGCTGATCGAGTTTTAACAACTGTCGCGTTTAGAAATTTAAGTCGTTTAGCGAGCTGATCGAGTTGTAACAACTCTCGCGTTTAGACATTTAAGTCGTTTGCGAATTGATCGAGTCGCGTGTAGACAGTTAAGTAGTTTAGCAAGCTGATCGAGTTTTAACAACTGTCGCGTTTAGACATTTAAGTCATTTAGCGAGCTGATCGAGTTGTAACAACTCTCGCGTTTAGACATTTAAGTCGTTTGCGAATTGATCGAGTCGTGTGTAGACAGTTAAGTCGTTTAGCGAGCTGATCGAGTTTTAACAACTGTCGCGTTTAAACATTTAAGTCGTTTAGCGAGCTGATCGAGTTGTAACAACTCTCGCGTTTAGACATTTAAGTCGTTTGCGAATTGATCGAGTCGCGTGTAGACACTTAAGTCGTTTAGCAAGCTGATCGAGTTATAACAACTGTCGCGTTTAGACAATTAAGTCGTTTGCGAATTGATCATGTCACGTGTAGACTGTTAAGTCGTTTTGCGAGCTGATCGAGTTTTAAAAACTCTCGCGTTTAGACATTTAAGTCGTTTGCGAATTGATCGTGTCGCGTGTAGACAGTTAAGTCGTTTAGCGAGCTGATCAAGTTTTAACAACTGTCACGTTTAGACATTTAAGTCGTTTAGCGAGCTGATCGAGCTGTAACAACTCTCGCGTTTAGACATTTAAGTCGTTTGCAAATTGATCATGTCTCGTGTAGACTGTTAAATCGTTTTGCGAGCTGATCGAGTTTTAAAAACTCTCGTGTTTAGACATTTAAGTCGTTTGCGAATTGATCGTGTCGCGTGTAGACTGTAAAGTCATTTAGCAAGCTGATCGAGTTTTAACAACCTTAGTTTGTTACGCCGTGTTTGGGAGTATGGATATACGGATCCACTCCCCCCCTTTTTTCGAATAGGGGGCAACTGAACTCGTTCGAATACGAGCTGCCTACGTACCCTGTGAAGGGATCAAGTCGCGCCGTAGTTCAAGTCAAATGACTTAGTACTTTTTAGCAGTAGTACTTCTTTAGATGTCGCGCGTTCCAGGAACGCGGGATCATCTCGCCTTTCATGTTATCGATTTCGTAGACGCCTGGATGGACTACCTTCGTGATCTGGTAAGGTCCCTCCCAGTGAGCGCCGAGCTTGCCGGCATTTATCTCGGCCGTATTTTGAAAAACCCCGCGAAGGACGAGGTTTCCTTCGTGGAAACGCCGAACTCGTACTTTAGAGTTGTAATACTTGGCCGCGGCAATTTGATATTCGGTCATTTTAATAAGAGCTTGGTCGCGCCTTTCGTTGATGAGGTCAAGCTCGTCGAGCATGAGGAGATGATTAAGACCTTCCTGTTCGGGAAGCAATCGTCGACGAACTCCTGGGAAATGGACCTCGGGAGGAATTACACACTCTGTTTCGTAGACGAGGATGAAAGGTGTCTCACCCATAGCGCGACGAGGTGTGGTTCGATATGACCACAAAACGCCTTCGAGTTCATCTGCCCAACGGTCCTTCTTAGCATCGAGTCGAGTCTTAAGCCCGTGAATAACTGTTTTGTTCGACGCCTCGGCCTGACCGTTCCCTTGTGGGCAGCGAGGTGTCGACATGCTGACTCTGATCTTCCACTTATCGCAGAAAAGTTCGAATTGCCTGGAGATGAACTGCGAACCGTTGTCAGTCACTATCTCGAAGGGCACGCCGTGTCGACAGATGATATTCTTCCAGACGAAGTTTTCGACATGCTTGTCCTTGATAGATCCGAATGCCTCCGCCTCTATCCACTTGGAAAAATAATCCGTCAGGACTAGTAGATATCGCTTCTGCCGAGATGGATGGAGCGGTCCGACGATGTCCATTGCCCACCTCATGAACGGATAAGGCGAGGTGACCGATGAAGGGACCATGGCATTGACATTTCTAGCATTTTGTCGTGAACAGCTCGCAGTCTTTTATCATTGTTGGCCAGAAATATCCATGTCGTTTAATTCGAATGGCGAGTGAGCGACCTCCCGAATGGTTTCCGCAGGATCCGCTATGAACTTCGTGCATTATCTTGCGAGCTGCTTCACCCTCGACGCAGACGAGGAGTGGTCCAGACAGTCGCCACTTGAAGACTTCCCCGTGGAACAGAATGAAACGCTATGACTGCGCCTTTAGCTTGCGAGCCACCTATTTGTCTTCAGGCACTTCGCCGTCTACAAGATACCCGCGAATGTCAGCCATCCACTTTGTAACAGAGCCATAAACTGTAGTCTCGTCGTCAAAGGGAATGTTGGCGATTTCGTGCGCTGGTGGCGGCTCCTCGCTATTCGGGTAAGCGTCCTCTGGCAATTCATCGAGCTGTTCGGGGAGAAGACCACGGTTAAAATTCGTATTGCCAGGGTCTAGCCTGTTGTTTTTTGCCATTACATCCGTTGTTTTGTCTGCCCCGACTACGTCGGACTAGTCGAGATCCATCGGATCTGTCGAGTGGCGAGTGGGCGAGCTGTTGTTAGGATCCGCCCTTCGCTTTGTGGCCTGAGATCTTGTCAGTACGTTGACTTCCCTGGCGAGTTCGATACTTGGCTTTTCGATGAACTCAACCCGGACGATTCTTTGAAGATCTTTGTCGGGCTGCGCCGATGAGCCGAGTGAAGCGAGGGCATCTGCTTGCGAGTTCTCTGCCCTTGGAATTCTTGTTAAGGTAAAGAGCTCGAAATTCGCCGTCAATGTCTTGACGAGTGCGAGGTATGCCTCCATGCGTTCGTCTTTTGTTGCGTATTCGCCGTTGAACTGATTCACGACGAGTTTCGAGTCGCAAAAGGCTTCTATCCTTGTCATATTAAGAGCTTTAGCCAATCGAAGACCTGCGAGTAAGGCCTCGTATTCTGCCTCATTGTTCGATGCTCTGAGGCCAAGGCGGAATGACTGTTCCAGAGATTCTCCGTCTGGTGACGACAGTCGAATGCCTACTCCCGATCCATGTTTAGATGACGAGCCGTCGACATGTAACTGCCAGATTTGGGATGAGTCCTTATTATCGCTTTCTGACGAGGTCGTCGCCTCCGGTAGTTCGATTAGAAAATCGGCCAACACTTGTACCTTGATTGTCGTTCTACTTCGATACTCGATATTGAACTCGCTTAATTCGATTGCCTACTTTGCGAGTCACCCAGATTGAGTTGGGCTGTGGAGAACAACTCTTAGCGGAAAGGTACTGAGAAGCATGATCGAATGTGATTGGAAATAAGGTCGGAGTTTGCGAGCCGACGTAATAACCGCGAGTGCTAATTTCTCTGTCAGAGGATATCTCGTTTCCGCATCGGTTAAAGATTTACTGCTATAGAAAACTGGCTTCTGCTCTGTGCCGTCTTCGCGAATTAGAACCCCACTAACTGCCGAGGCGGAGACCGCAATGTAAAGGTAGAGCGGTTCGCTAGTTACGGGTTTAGTCAAAACAGGCGGAGTCGCGAGGTATTGCTTCAATCTCTGGAAGGCTTCTTCGCATTTTTTTGTCCACTCGAAGGCCTGTCGAGCCGGCCCCTTCTTATCCTTAAGCGTTTTGTAGAAGGCAAGCATTTGTCAGTAGAGCGCAAGATGAATCTGTTCAAAGCTGCGACTCTTCCTGTCAATCGTTGTACTTCCCTTTTTGTTTTAGGCGAGGCCATCTGGATTAGCGCATGGATTTGCTTCGGATTTGCCTCGATCCCGCGACGAGTTACCATATAGCCGAGGAACTCGCCTGATGTTACGCCGAAATGACACTTAGCCGGATTGAGCTTCATGTTATACTTGTTTAGTAGCGCAAAGCATTCTGCGAGGTGGCCGATATGGTCTTTTTCTTCGAGCAATTTGACGAGCATATCGTCTATGTAGACCTCCATTGTCTTGTCGAGGAGGCCTTCGAACATCCTGTTCACTAATCGCTGATAAGTAGCCCCAGCGTTTTTAAGACCGAATGGCATGACCTTGTAGCAATAGATCCCGCGATCTGTAATGAAAGATTTTTTATCGCGATTGCCGGGATGCATAAAAATTTGATTGTAGCCAGAGAAAGCGTCCATAAATGATAGCAGCTTGTTCCCGGATGTCGACTCGACGAGGCGGTCGATATGAGGAAGAGGAAAACTGTTTTTTGGGCATGCCTTGTTCAAATCCGTGAAGTCCACACAGACTCGCCACTTGCCACTCTTCTTCTTCACGACGACGGGATATCTGACTTCGGCGATCGAACCAGTTCGCAAGAGTTTTTCTACTTTGTCGTTCACCGCTTGAGCTCTGTCCGGCCCGAGTCGCCTTCGCTTCTGTTTTATGGGTTTAAAAGTCGTATCTACATTCAACTTGTGACTGATGATGCCGATATCGATCCCGGGCATATCCTCTGCGGCCCATGCGAAAGTGCTAACGTTCCTCTTAAGGAAGTTGACGAGTTCGAGCCTGATGATTTCATCAAGCGTTGCGCCAATCTCCACGCACTTGTCCGGGAACTCATCGTCAATGCAAACCGATATGACGGGTTCACATGTCGGACCCGCTCCTTCCTCTTCGGCGGCTTCCGCGATCTGTAGTTGCTAAAAAACGTGCGAGATTTCCTTGACAGGCTCCCTGTCCGTTTTGAGCTTTTTTCGCGGCTCGCTCGGAATGGGCACTGTCGCCTGATTCCTTAGTTTGTGCGCGGTCATGAAGCAAGACCGCGATGCCGACTGACTCCCTCTGATTGTTTTAATCCCGATTTTTGTTGGAAACTTAAGGCAGAGATGGTACGTCGAGGCGATGACACGCATCGAATTGAGCCAAAGGGTTCCCATTATCACGTTGTAAATCGCCGGGTTGTCCGATACCGCGAACTCCACTATTTTTGTTATTCCTTCCGCACATACTGGAAGTTTGATCGTTCTGAGTGTCATTGTCTCTTCGCCATTGAATCCGGTCAAAGGTTTGGGATAGGATTCGACTTGAGCGAGGTCGATTTCCATACCCTTAAGAGCATCAATGAAAATGATGTCGACTGTGCTTCCAGTATCGTTCAAAACGCGACCCGTGTCCCATCCTGCGATGGGGAGTCGGATGACAAGTGGGTCGTCGTGAGGTTTGTCGATATCATCGATCTCATTTTTTTCGAACTGGATGACATCGTTTGGGAACTTGGACGGCATGGGTTTGTTCGCTCCTACCTCAGCTCGTCTTTGATAGGCCTTGATTGACGAGATGATATTTGAATAATAGCGCGAGCTGCCCATGATCATGTTGCAGAATTTTTGTTTCGAGCCGCTTCGGCCATCACTATTGTTTTGCCGGCTGAGGTGGACCTCGTCGTTATTCCGCCTGTCCCGTTTGTTATTCTTGCTATTGTCCGCAGACGGACTGTCTCTTTCTCTTGCATCGTCGAACTGCTCGAGCTGGAAATCGTTAACACTTATATTTCCTCTGAGATCTCCAGCGGCTAGCTTCGCTGCAAGTCGCATACTGAGCACTCGGCAGTTAGCCGTCAAATGTCCGACCATTTTGTGCAAGTCGCAATATGCGGATTCGTCGTAAGGCGAGTTCCTAATCCACGTATTGCCGTTATTACGACCCGGAGTACCATTTCCGTGACCTCGCCCCCTTCCTCGACTGAAGCCGGCGAGTCCACCTGGTAGTTATGGGCACCCTTAAAACCTCCCTCGTGCTGCACGAAGTTGCCTGGCTTCTTCTTTGTTGCAGCTGAGGCTTCTCGCGGATTGGGAACTTTGGCCTTCCCGTATTTCTGGCCCAACGCTCTGGTTTCATCCTCGCTTTTTGCGAAGCCATTAGCGCGATGAAGCGCATCCTGAATAGACGAGAGCTCGTTGATCGTCATCTCCTTTCGGAAATCCGAGTCGTACACAGGGCTTTTCGAAGCGCGCTCAGTGCGGACTGGTCGTCAATCCCCTTCACCTGAGTACGCATCGCCTTAAAGCGTTCGATGAAAACTCCCAAGGGTTCGCTAGTCGCTTGCGAAATGGTGTAAAGATCAGCCTCGGATGTCCTGCGCTTGATTAAGATCGCGTACTGCTTTAGGAACGCTTCGGAGAGCTGCGCGAAGCTGTCGATTGAATTCTTCTTCATTCCCGTGAACCAATGGAGAGCTGCCCCCTTGAGGTGCTCCACGAAGAAGAGGTTGCAACCAACGTCGATTTCGTCGAGTCGGAAATTGGCTCGCCCCATAGCGATTGAGAAAGCCCTAATGTGCTCCGTGGGGTCGCCCTTTCCATCATAAATTGGAAGCCTGAGCTTCCCAGGATCGGATAGACGCACCTTCGTTATTCGCGCGGTGAAAGGAGTGGTGCGAGCTTCTTCGAGGATGCGGTCGATTTCTGGCGCCTTGCTGGTGGCGCGATGGACCTGTGACCTCATGTCCTTAAGATCGCGAGCCGTCTGCTGCATGATGTCTTTCAGCTCGTCCATTTCCCTTTGCTGCGAAGCGATAGCTCCGCGATTGGTCGGGGCTTCGGCCTGCTCCATCCATCGCGTATTCTCTGCAATTTCGCCCTCATCCCGACTTTGGACGCGACTGGTCGGCCGACTGGGTCGAGTGGTTTCGAATTCGCGTCTTTCTAGATCATCCGCGACTACAACTACACCTCCAGTTGCATCTGCGACGATGACGGCCCCGTCTCTGAGAGGCGTATGATCTTCACGAGCCCCGCGAGCTGAAGGCGAGGCCACCGGAGAGAAGTTAAGAGCGATCGGGGTGATGCGACGTATAGCATTGTGAGGTAGGCCTTGAGACTGACGAGCTGTCGACAACGCTTTGATCTCGGCAGTAAGGTTGCTGTTGATGGTTTCCTGGTTCTGCGATTGCTTGAGCAAGTGCTCGAGCATTGCTTTGAGCTGATCGAAAGCGGCCGGTGTTGCCGGGTCGGCCAAGTTGGTATTGGCGGTCGCTTGGTTTCCTGTAGGGATAGATCTGCCCGCTTCTGCCTCCAATGCGGACTGGCTGCTTGCGTTTGCCTGCCCACTCTCGGGGAGCTCCCTTGGATCTGAACCACCTTCGGTTGCTGGAGATTGCGGGTTCGTTATTGACATCTTGGCGAATTCGTCTAAGCGTTTGTTTCGTGTATAAAGCTAGTGTTGCGAGTAGCCCCCTCCTTCTAGCGCCAAATTGTGCGAGCTGGAATTATTGCACAATAGAATTTGTGAAGATTCTTCGAATTAGAGCTTCTTTAGGGTTTCAAACACTTAGAGAAGATTGCGAATTAACTATGTTATATTAATGTTTAGTTTTTTAGGTTTATATTTCTTAGGAATGAAATTGTTTTTTTAAATTAAGAATTTTGAGATAAAAAAGTTTTTACACGCATTTATAAGTGATATGTTTATAAGGAACTAGTTCAAGAAAGTCAATATAAGAGTGGCAGTTTTGCAATTGTCCCTAAATGAATATATAGTTGACGGATTATTACAGTATTTTCATATAATCATGTATTATGAACAAATCTATATTTACATAATTGAATAATTGACGGATTATTACAGTATATTCATATAATCTACTTTAACAAAAGAAACATTCATATAATCTGTATGTATTATAGAACCTAAAAACTGAAAGCAAAAAAATAAAACGAAAAATTAAACCGGAATTGTTCGACACCCATAGCTTGAGTATTTGTGTAGTATTTTGTTTTCTTTTTTTCACTGTCGAATCATAGCTTTCTCAAAGTATACTTGTTTAATCATTAATAAGGTTTTTTTTTTTTTTTGTCGTCAAGACGGAGTTTTATTGATAAGACTTGGTGAGATATTACAACTTAGAATATTAATACAAATATCAACGCCTCTATCAAAAATAGTAAATGATACAGGCATGTCTTCCACGTGTCCTAAGCTGAGTTGAAGCATCGACTGAACATTCCGACACACCGGAATTCACCATTGATTTTCACGAATCTCTCCAAATCTTCAAAATAAAACTCCACGAACAACTCCTTGAGCCACCAAATCTGATTTAAGCCTTTAACCGAGATAATAATTTGTTCTCCTTCACACTGAAATTAAACCAAATCATCCCAATCCCATGACTAACCCCACAAAATCATCAAGATTTTAAGATGAGGAACATAGAGGAATATTAATTTCTCGCCATAGAAAAGATGACCTAAAAGATAGAGGAAAACAAACTGATCCGGAAGGATTTTGATTACTCTACCACAAAATCAGATTTGGAAAGGAGAAGAAAACTAAAAAACCGAAAAGTCGTTTTAAACGAAAACAGATCCGATCAAGTCGGAAAGGTTATCCGCTAAACGGAAAGAAAAGTCCGATCAGAAGGATCGGAATCTAGACCCGGAAAAGAAAACTAAAAGCTACTATTAACAAAGCCACGGCTCCGGCTAGAGCCGGAAGTCGGGCTAAAACACACCGGATTGAGTTTTCTTTGTTCTCTAGAGAGAAGGAGGAGCGTTCTAGAAAGAGTATTTAATTTTGCTTGAAATGAATTTCTAATTACCTTATTTAATCATTAATAAGTTTTCATCTACAATAATAAATCTTTGTGTCTATAAATGATTTTGCTGGTAAAGAAATAAGATTAAAAAAAATAGCTTCTATAAAGGGCTTACTAAGAATAGCTGAAAAGGAAGGCAATCGAACTATATAGTATAACGTAAAACGACTTAAATGTAACTAATAACATAATATACTCAATAATATATATATATATATATATATATAACTTTTTGAAGCTTTTTGCATTACAATATATTTATCGTACGCATTTGTACATCATAAGGTTTATACCAAACTTGATTTTTAGTTACAGTACTTAATAAAAAAAATATCGAAAGATCTAGGGTGGTGTATTGGATGTGGTATTTTAGTGGATTTGATGGTGTTTCTAAAATCATATGTTATTCAATCAGTGATTTTAAAATCCGTTTCCAAATCATGTGTTATTGAATATGGAATTTATGTCAAATACATCAAAATAATATACAATCCCGTGATATTCAAAGTTTCAAACTGTGATTTGTTAAACCCATATCAAATCCCCTGTTATTCAAAACTCAACAATGTTTTCTAAGTAAAAGATTTAAGGTGATTTGAGATTCATTTATAGTTATAAATTGGGCATAACAAATCACACCTTTAAAGGTGTGATTTAGGTGTGATTTAGACAAAACATTAAAAACAAAATATTTTTGATATTTTTTATTTTTCTTTGTGGTCTCTTCTTGCTTCTTGTTATTTTTTCTTTCTTATGCTCTTGTTATTTTTCTTCTTCTACGTGTTTACAATCATATTTTACGTTTGATTTTTTTTTCTTTTTCTTCTTTTTGAAAACATTATAATCAAATTATTTTGATTTTTGATTATTTTGTTTTGTTGGTTTTTAGATATTGTTCGATAGTTCTCTTTATTTTTGTTTCTGGTTTATATAAACTACAAAGAAATAAAACTAGAAATGATGTGATAAGAAAATTATCTTTTGAATACGAGAGTATTATAAGAAGAAAAAAAATCACACAAAAGAATTTGCTATTTTTAATTATTTAAAAATTAAAATTACAACAGATCCTCAAAATCCACCTAAATCCCATCAAATCACAAACTCTACCAAATCCAATGAAATACCATATCCAATACACCTCCCTACTGTTGTTGGGGTGATTTCCGAAAGGGCAATTCTCAAAATACCACCAAAAAAAGTTTTTGTTCCAAAAATACCACCAATTTTCAAAAGTTCCAAAACTACCACTTTTTCCAAAAGTTTCAAAAATACCACAAAATTAAAATTAACTTTAAATATTTAAAACTAAAACCCTAAACACCAAACCTAAACCCTATCCCCTAAAACTATACCCTAATTGTACAATAGTTAACCCAAACTCAAAAATTTAAATTCTAAGCTCTTGAAAATCAATTTTGAAGTTGTGGTATTTTTGGAACTTTTGAAAATTGGTGGTATTTTTGGAAAAATAACTTTTTTGGTGGTATTTTAGGGAATTTCTCTTTTCGAAAACTAATCCTTAACAAAAGACTTCCAACTCCATTTTCTTTATAAACATTCTCCTTCCGATTTTATTCCTCCCTAAGACAGAAGAATGAGACCGTGATCTTCGAACCTTGTTGTTGTCTTACTTGGAGGGCGGAAAGTTTTCGAGAGGAAGATCCCTTTTTGTTCTTCCGAAAACTATCTTAACGATATTATTTATGCATTTCATAGTTATCCGGGAGAGGAATTGAACATGTTTTCAGAAGTATCGGTCTAGATGCAAACGTAACTTATCCTCGGAAGAAGGAACTCCTATTCAACAATCATCAATATCCTACAAGATACCCGCTGTCTAAATCCAGAAACTATTAATTCTCATAAACTATAACATTAGCTATCTAACCATTATTTTTATAACTAGCTCCATAAAAATACGAGAGGGGACGAGTTTTCGGCTGTAGTATTAGCCTACAGTTATCATGATTTATTATTAGTCGAAACTAGCTCCAAAATCATAATTATTAATTACAATATACTTATGTCGTGAATCATGTGTTCCCCCGAACATCTCTCCTAGCCTTACTAACTCGACAAATAATAATTAAGAAGCAAAGGGGTCACATTTTTTAAAAGACAAGGAACTAACAGGTGTGTGCCACTTGGTAGGTCAGATGCTGACTAATTATTATTCTTTCTTAGTAATGACGCCACTTTCAATTTGATTAGAATTATAAACTTAATATTTTGTTAATATCTTCAATATACTAATCGGTTTGATTGTAACAATATTTTAGCGAAGAACAAATTATTGAGATAATCCGGCTTCGGCCTTTGCCCACGGACAGATCGAGAGCACTCTAGTTCCCTCCATACTAGTTGATTACATTTCTCTACTTGCGACGATAACTACTCCAAATGGTCTATATCCACTACAAGAAAACAGGGGGTTTTCCGACGCCCATATCCGTCGGAAATCCGTCGGAATAAGCCCTATTACGACGGATTTCCGACGGATATAGGCCGCCGGTTCTAACTCATCGGAAATCCGCGTTCAGTCGGTAAACCGTCCATCCACTCCGACGGAACACGGATCAAAGCAATCGGTTGACCATCCGTCGTAATACCATCGGAGAACCTATCGCCGACGGCAATCCGACGGTCAACGACACCGACGGCAATCCGACGGTATGCGACACCGACGGCACACCGACGGTCTTTGTCACCGACGGCAATCCGACGGTCTACGACGGATGTCGGATTTAGAAAACAGACGGATTTAGAAAACAGACGGATTTAGAAAACAGACGGATTTCCGACGGATGTCGGATTTTAATTAAAAAATGAATTTTAAATGAATATTTAAATTAAAAAAAAATTGAAATTGAAATTAAAATTTAAAATGAAAATAAAATTGTTTTCAAACCAAATAAAAGTTCTACAAACCAAATTTAAAAACCAAATAAAAACCAAATAAAAGTTCTACTGTGGACGATAATTACGGAAGAACTCGTCCATCCGGTCTTCCATCCCACGAATGCGCGCTGCATCTGCTAAGCGCTGTTCCTCCAACTCCTTCACCCGCTTTGCATCATCTTCGCGCTGTGCCTCCATTGCTTTCATCCGCTCGAGAAGCTCAGCGTTTTGTGCCCGCAACCCGTTATCACCGTGAAATAGGAATGAAGACACGGAAGAGCTGAAACTGTCCTCCGGAAGACCGAAGACACGACCTTTGTTCTTCCGAGTAGCCTACCATATAAAATAAAACTATAAATGTTAAAACGTATAAGTATTAGAAGTTATTTTAAATTCGTTACTACTTGAAATCATTTACTAACCTCATACGTAAGCTCGTTGATATTCTCAAATGGAACTTCGGTGACCGGTGGAGTTCCTTCAGTGATCGGTTGGGATAATAGGTAGTCCTCACCGAGCCTCTTCACGCTTTCCACGATCTCACGAGTAAGTGGATCTTGAATTTCACCAGTCCTGCGGTTTGTATGCGCATCTCTGATCAACTCCAGATTTGAAGGACGCGTACCTTTCTTTTGGTACTATTAGCATTGAAAAGTAAAAAAATACGTTAGCGATAATAAAAATAATTATTGTCATAAAGAAACTTACCAGTTGTTCTGCACGAGTCGCCTTGCTCGTTGCTCCGAGGTTATGGGTCGCTGGTCCCTTCCCCTTCCGGTCGCTCTTTCGGTTCGAAGACTGGGTGGCAGAGGTCGCCTTAGTTGCCTCCTGTTCCCAATACGCAATGAGTTGAGCCCATAACTCGGGACGGTTTTTCATATCCCGAGGAATTTTACGATCCAGCCACAGGTCCTTCCACTCGTTCAACTTCCGCGAGTACAATCTACCAGCCTTGGTGTCGAACTCCCGTCGAACCCTACCGGTTATCTGTCTGTCCCAATTAAAATCTTGCTGCAAAGAAAAAGAAAAAAACTTTTAACGATTTAGTAATTAAAATTTTTATGTAATAAAACCGCGAATTGTTTAAATTACAAAATTTAGAAATTACCGCAAATTGTCGAAACCAGCTGTCACGGTCTTCTACCGACATCGATAAGTATGTGGGATACGGCCTAGTTATCAAACTATTAAGCATAGTGTTGATAGACGTCGATATCCCGTTTCCCGAAAATTGAAACCTAACGAAAAATAAGGAGATTAAGCATGTTAACTAAATCGAAAACATTTTTAAATAAAACTTACCATGTCGTGTTGGGAGGCAACTCCGGATCTAGGAAAGTCATACGATCCCTTCCGGGTTGTGAAACGAAATCCTCGATGCTCATTACTGTGGGAGCTGAGGTAGTCGGATTTGGAGTCGGTTGTTGTGTTTCCAAATTGGGAGTGCCGGGGATCTGGGACTGACTAGAACTCCGACGCCCCCGACTGGAACTACCGTCTCCAAAACTCTGCTGAAATCGTTCGAAATCCCTACGAATTCGAAGATTTTTAGGAATTTTGAGATTTAACGATTTATGGATATAGAGATTTAGAAATTTAGGTATTTATTGTTTAGAGAATTTGGGGATTTTGAAATTTAGGGTTTGGGGTTTTAGGGATTTTGAAATTTATGGATGTAGGGATTTAGGGATTTTGGGATTAATGATTTTACTAAAAACATTTTCACTTGTCAACAAGATTAATGATTTTACAAAAACATCATTAATGATTTACTTGTATTTTACTTGTCAATAAGATTAATGATTTAACAAAAAAGTTTTTTAAAAATTCTTAATTTTTATAAACTTAGAATTTTTAAAATTTTTTTTTTTTAAAAATCTTAATATTTATAAATTTTTAAAATTTCTAAATTTTTTTAAACAAATCTTAATATTTATAAAATTTGTATATTTTTTTTACAAATTCTTAATATTTATAAATTTTTAATATTTTAAAACTATTTATTCCAAATTTTTAAAATTTATAAAATTCTAATATTAATAAAATTTTCTTTTAACAATTCTTAATATTAAAATCCTAAAATTCAATAAATCCCTAATTCCCTAAATTTATATATCCCTAAACCCCTAAAATGCAATACATTCCTAAATCTCTAAATCCAGAATAAATTATGTTTATCCAAAATTTTATTTTTATGAAGAACAATTTTTTTTTATGAAGAACACAATTTTTTTTTTTAAGAATTAACTTGAAAATCATCACAAACTTACATTGGGATGTTGAAGTCGTGATGGAGGATGTGATTCCGGTGGTTTGTGTGGTTTTTCCGGCGGTGTGAAACGGTTTTCCGGCGGTGGAATCGCTGTTCCGGCGGTTGAAGATTTTTTTTCTTTCTTTTGCTCCGTTCTGGTTTCGGGAAGAAAGAGAACATATTTATACATGGTTTCCGACGGAATCCCGACGGCCCTAGGTTTTCCGGCAGAATTCAGACGGATTGTGCCGCCTTTTCGATGATCACGAGGCGTTAGGCGGGAGAAAAATTAGGGTTTCCGTCGGAAATCCGTCTTAACTTTAAGACGGATTTCCGACGGATTTGGTTTTATTTTATTTTATTTAAAGTATCATAAGTTAATAAAGTATAAGGATTATAAGGATTCGAAAGTATATGATATGGTTTTAAAGTTGATTAAAAGGGCTTTTAAAGGTAATTAAAAGAAATTTTTAACTATTTCACAATGTTTTTTAAAGTTGTTTATAAGGTTTATTAAATGTTTTTCTAAAATAGATTATACAAATTTAAAAAAATACAATAAATTTATTTATAAGGTTATAACCAACTACTATTTTACAAAATTCTTATACATTTTTTAAAAACCTTATCATATACTTTAAATAAAATAAAAAAAAAACCAAATCCGTCGGAAATCCGTCTTACATTAAGAAGGATTTCCGACGGATTTGGTTTTTTTTTTATTTTATTTAAAGTATCAAAGTTAATAAAGGTTTTTAAAGGTAATGATAAGGATTCGAAAGTATATGATATGGTTTTAAAGTTGATTAAAAGGGGTTTTAAAGGTAATTAAAATAAATTTTTAACTATTTCACAATGTTTTTTAAAGTTGTTTATAAGATTTATTAAATGTTTTTCTAAAACAGATTATAAAAATTTTAAAAAATACAATAAATTTTTTTGAAACATATTATAAGGTTATAACCAACTACTATTTTACAAAAATCTTATACATTTTTTTTTAAAACCTTATAATCAACCTTTAAACCTTATCATATACTTTAAATAAAATTATAAAAAAACCAAATCCGTCGGAAATCCGTCTTAAATGTAAGACGGATTTCCGACGGATTTGGTTTTTTTATAATTTTATTTAATTAAAATCCAAATCCGTCGGTAATCCGTCTTAAATTTAAGACGGATTGCCGATGGATTTGGTTTTCTTATGATTTTATTTTATAATTTTGTTTCTTGTATTTGTAATAATTTTTTTTGCAATCTAAAAATTATAGTACATTGTACATAATTAAAACAGTAAGCTCGTTGGATTTATTTTACTAATAGCATGTAAAACACAAACATATAAGAATTAATTTTTCCTTCCTACAAAATCGGTAACTTCTACGCCCATCCCGACTCCCCGATGATTTATCCAGTACTCGACGGTACAAACTATTTATATATTTTAGTTTTTTATTTTTGGAATGATTTGCGTATAAATTTATGGAAATAAGTATTTCGAATCGTTTTACACATATAAAACACCAATATTTCACAATCCCTAATAGGAAATATAACACATGACCACATTATATGATCGTACAATAGATACTAGGACATTATTTAACATGAAAGCAACATAAAGCTGTTATCATAAAATTATTCTTAATCATGGACGAGTTGGCTGTTTATTCTTCATCGGAGTCTGGGACTGTTTCATATTCGTACCCAGTAGTTCCTCCATCTTCCTCGATGGTCGATGCTTCCATTGGTTGGTATTCAGCAATTATCGAATTAGCACCGATTATCTGTTTGGAAAATGATTTTAGTTAAGCATTCCCATGAATATTTTTAAACGTATGGTGTATCTACCTTAACAATGTTCCGCTCTGTGATGTTCAGGTACTTTGGGTTCCTATCAAAACAGCAAACGGTAACATTTTTCAGGATGACCACCGCACCTACACCAGTCGTGAGTCTGTACTTGTCCTTCTTGAAGATGTTATGGTGCATGGTTCCCTCGATTTTTCCTGAGGGATCTTTTAAGGTTATTAGCAGATCTCCCTGGTCATTGGGGGTTAAACTAGAGAGCATAGCCACAATCGATAATGAATTAAATTATATACTTGTCAGATAAATTGTCTAAATGTTAATGAAATAGGTGGAACACGTAAACCTTTTTGACTTTCAAAAATTGTGAATGCGGGGATTGAATTTCTGCAACCTGGGTCCAGAATGGTGTGCTCCTATTGTTATAAGAACCTACATGTATGAAGTATAGATTTAGTATTTGTCAGCTACAATCATTATTGTAAAAGTAAAAGCGGTAATTATATATATATACCTTCACGGATTATGTAATCGATAGTAGAAGTCCACCGAGGACTACTAAAATCCTTGTCGGCCTATGGTGCCTCATTAATGATCTCACGAATAAAATCTCGTATTGGGCGTGGCTGAGAACTTTCACCTCGCAGCACCTTTGCATCATGAGACCTCTTTCGAAACAGTCATTGCCGTACCACTTGGCCAGGTCCCGGTATTACGGGCGTTTGGTTCTGGGATTGTTGAGTTGGATGGAGTGAAATTGTCGGTTCAGCATCAGTAACATTTAAGTTATCGTAAGGAGGGCTTGAAGGAAATAGAGTTGTGGTTGGAGGGTTTTGACCGGGGGCTCGGTTTTGCATATAGTAATTCCACAGATCTCTGTTTGCCATTACGAAATTGAATTTTTCTGTGTTATGAATTTGTGTTCAAATGTTTTTATGGTCGCATTACAAAATGTGCAACCTTATGTAGAACGGATATCCGTCGGAAAACCGTTAAAATACTCCGACATAACACCCCACCAATCCCATCGGCCACTGCACTTGATTTGTTAACCACTCAAACTTTGCCGACATCGGAAACCGTCGGCAATCCGTCGGAAATCCGTTACATAATTCTGACAACATAGATCCGTCGGAAATCCGTTGTTACAGCTGACCAATCAAACTTTGCCGACATCGGAAACTTTGCAAGCCGACGGAAATCCGTTACATAATTCTGACGACTAAGCTCGTCGGAAATCCGTTGGTACAGCTGACGAATCAAACTTTGCCGACATCGTGTAGTCTGAATTCTGCCGGTAATACGGACGGAATACAGACGGAATACCGACGGTTTATACATATAACTTCAACTATAAATACACCTGATGGAGTGTATATCTTCTACACCTCAAAAAAAAAAAAAAAATATATATATATATATATATATACAAAAAAAAAAAAATATATATATATATATACAAAAAAATATATATATATATATGTCTTCTAGGGATCCTAATGAAGACGGGAAAAAAACATCCGATGCAAATTTTTTTAATGTTCCAAAATACTCGTGGGAAACCGAATCTCATTGCGACGAGTTCACTCAACAGATTCCCACTTACTCGTGGGAATTTGATACGTGCTCACCAATTGATGAAGAAGATTCCACATAAACAGTAGTGCCTGACAGCCAGTGCTTGCCAAACATCCAGAACATTTACGATAGGCAGCCACAATGTCCTGATCATGAGCGGGTTACCGAAGCCGAACAACAATGTCATTTGATGGAAAAGTCATATACTTATGGTGCAAGTACTTCAAACGTATGTAAGGATCAGTACTATGGTTATGAATTCGCCCAAAGCCCAGAAAAGCCAAACTTAAATTTAGATGTTGATGCAATCAAAAGTGAATTGTGCGACGGATTTATAGATTCTCCACCAAAGGATCATTACTATGATTTCGAATTCGCTCAAAGCCCAGACAAGGCAAACATAAATCTAGATGTTGATGCAATCAAAAGCGAATTGTGCGACGAATTTGTAGATTCTCCACAAAAGAAAAAAAAGGGAAAGAACATCACTAAATGGTTCTAACAAATGGTAAGTTCGGAGTGGAAACGGACATATGATTGTAAAATGAGGAGTTTATTATGTACTTGTACCATAACCATTGTGTGTAAAATAATTGCAAGTCTTTAATGTACCTGTTCAAGAATATGTGTTTGAAATTTTATGTTTCATTACATGTTAAGTTTTATTGGAGTTGGAAGACCAATATTTATCGTTAATTAGTCATCGAACATGAGTACATATATACTATTAAATAAAATGAGATACAAGATTTGTCCACCGCTAAAATGATTATGCCTCCTTTATTTGATTTTTATTTGTATGTTGTAATACTTAGATTCTCGTCCACAATCGGTTTTCTTAATGAAATGAAAATATTATAGTGAACACACAAATGTGAGAGAATAACATGAAAAAGCAAACATTTATTCACAAATTATTATTCTGAATCTTTGAAGGAACCTTCACTAGGGATAGAGTCTGAATCATCGTCAAATTCTCCACGTGGTTCATCTTCGTCCGAATGCACTAGATCATCCCCGACATGTGTGACATCAACGACAAGGTCAATGTTATCAATCTCCTCCACAGGTGACATTGATACACTTCTTGATGGTTGTAGAACATCTTGTTCTGGAACTCCGTAGATTTTTCCTCTCGGGTTTATTGGAGTTACTGTGATCCACGGATCTGTACGGTACGTAACTCGAGGATAAGGAATGTAGCAAACCTATTAATAATTAGTGGATATTGTTAATATACATGAACAAAAAACCTTAACTATGAGTACATAGGTAAACATATATAGTGTATTGATACCTGGTCTGCTTGAGGCGCAAGGATAAATGGATCGTAATACTGTAGTTTCCGGCTTGAATTTATCGAAATAACACCAAGAGAGTCAACTCGAACCCCTCGACCATTGGATGGATCATACCAATCGCACATAAACACAATGCACCTCAAGTTCAACATTCCTGGATATCGGATTTCCAAGATTTCTTTTGAAATCCCATAGTACATGGTATCGCCGGATTGCGCCGAAATACCATAATTCGCAGTTGACCTTTGACGTCCTTCCTCACGGATCCTGAACGAATATCCCCTAGTGCAAAACTGGGGATATGAAGTCGTGGTGGTGCGTAAGCCATGAACAAACTCCACTAACAATGTCGGGATTGATCGACCACTTGCTAAACTTTCGGAAACCTAAAAACGATATACGTAAGATATAAGTAACATATGAACGCGAAAACATGCAAATGTAAGACGGATGTAATTATATTAAACTTACATAACATTTCAACCACTCTGGAAATTGTTCGTCTTTCAAGATAGCAAGTTCGGCATCTGTCTTATCACAATGGTAATCACGTGCGAGAGACATGTAGATCCTGTAACATAACAGTCGTTAGTAGATGAATGCAAATAATTAAATAAATTTAGTATGATAAATGATATATATACCTTTCGTACTCCAAAATTTTGTCACAGTTTCTGAGGATATACGTATGCAAATGTGTGACCTCTTGTGGTGATAGTTTGCGTTTCTTTCCTTTTCCACTTGCTCGACCAACTTGGGCAAAAAACTCAGGAACAACCATGGCATACACTGCTTTCTCACCTCTATCATCATGTCGGGGAGGCCGTCTCACCTTAGTACTAACTGCCGGTGGAAAGTAATATTCGGCAAAGTGTGAGACTTCCTCGTTTAGGCTTTGTGCGACAATAGATCCCTCAACCTTGCTCAAATTTTTAACCTTTTTCTTCAGGTGGAACATGTAACGCTCAAACAGATACATCCATCGGTATTGAACAAGGCCTCCTAAGGCTGCTTCTCGTGGGAGGTGAATAGGAAGATGTTCCATAACGTCAAAAAAAGACGGTGGAAATATCTTCTCAAGATTACAAAGGAGAACCGGGATATTGGCCTCCAAGTTACGTATCCCGTGGGAGGTAAGCGTTCTTGAACATAAATCTCGGAAGAATGCACCAACTCCTATAAACAAAAATTAAACAAGTTAATACATATATAGTAATATTATGGTAGTAAGAAACTAATGGGAGTAAGAAATATACCTTCAATTGCTTGGTGGATAGGTTCTGGACGAAGATATGCAAATACAAATGGAAGAAGACGCTGCATCACGACATGACAATCATGACTCTTCATTCCTATAAACTTGCCTTCCGTCGAATCCACACAATTACGTAGATTAGATGCGTAGCCGTCTAGAAATTTGACAAATTTTTTGAACCATTCAAAAAATACTTCTTTCTGGCCAGCGTCTAACCGGTAAGCAGGCATCGGCAATCTACCGTTTGAAACATGAAGAGATGGCCTCGAACAAATCAATGGCAAGTCGAATCTAGACTTCCAGTTGTCTTTGGTCTTTCCTGGGACGTTTAATATGGTGTTCATGATGTTGTCAAAGAAATTCTTTTCCACATGCATGACATCTAGATTATGCCGCAGTAGATGGTCTTTCCAGTAAGGCAAATCCCAAAAATACTCTTCTTGTGCCAATTGTGATATTCCCCACAACCGTCGACGGGGTAATGGCCATTACCCCCACATTCAGGAGTTTGCTCTGCACAAAATCTCGTAACTGTTCCAATATGCTGCGACCATATATCTCAGGAGGTGGACCATGTAACACTTGTACATTCTTCCTGAAATGTCTTTTAGACCGACGATATGGATGATTTGCCGGTAAAAAACACCTATGGCAATCAAACCATGAAGTCTTCCTTCCGTGCTGTAGCTGGAATGCTGAAGTATTGTCTTGTCAATAAGGACATGCCAATCTTCCATGCGTTGTCCATCCAAATAACATACCGTATGCCGGAAAATCGCTTATGGTCCACATAAGAACCGCACACATGTTGAAATTCTGCCGGATTGAAACATCATATGCCTCAACACCATGCTCCCATAACATTTGTAACTCATAGATCAATGGTTGGAGGAAAATATCGAGTGACCGTCTTGGATGATCTGGCCCGGGAACTAGAATTGAGAGAAACAGGAACTCTCGCCGCATGCACATAGATGGAGGCAAATTGTAAGGTGTTACGATGACCGGCCACAACGAATATTTTCTTCCATGCTTGCCAAACGGGTTGAAACCATCAGTGGATAAGCCGAGGTATACATTCCGTCGTTCATATGCAAAATCTGGATATATGGATTGGAAGTGTTTCCACGCTTCCGCGTCAGATGGATGCGTGATTTCTCCATCTTGACTATGCTCTGCATGTCATCTCATAGCCGTAGATGTGCGGTCTAATTCGTACAGCCTCTTCAACCTCTCCGTTAAAGGTAAATACCACATCCGTTTGAATGGAATCTTCACCCTCCCACTTGACTCCTGGAACCGTGGTTTATGGCAAAATTTACATTTATTTCGGTTCTCGTCTTGTCTCCAGTATATCATACAGTTGTCGATGCACACGTCTATAACCTGGTAGGGCAAACTAAGACCGGCGACAAGTTTTTGGATCTCGTAGTATGATCCGGGGGCCAGATTATCTTCTGGCAAAATATCTTTCACGAACTCGGCGAATGCATCAACACATTCTTCGGACAAATTATAATCAGTCTTCAGGTTCATCATCCTACTAGCAGAAGATAGCGGTGAATGACCATCCCTACAACCACTGTATAGTGGTTGCTTTGATGCGTCTAACATATCGAAAAACCTTCAAGATTCTAAATTAGGTTCTTCAACCCTATCACCCTCATACCCACCCGACTGCAAATTCTCTCTAAACACATCGTTAACCATCTCAACCGTACTTACCCCAACGTCTACTCCCGCGGTAGGTTCCCCTATGCTATCCGGAAAATAAGGTGCATTGCTACTAGTACTACTATATTCATAATTGGTTTCTCCATGTAAATACCAAACCTTATATCCGGTCCTAAATCCATATCTATATAAGTGGTTCTAAACAGTAGGAACCGCAACAGTACTTCTATTACAACAATTAGAACAAGGACATTTGATATTCTGACCTTTGGTGGCCGCCTCTTGATTTCTAGGTAACTGCATGAACTCGCAAATACCTTGAGTGTATTTGGTCGTTAATAAGTTAGAGCCCTCTTCCATCATTGGCTCGTCCATCCATGACCGAAAATATGAAGAACTCATCTCTTTTAAATAATTAGATAATGTGAATTGTGTTTCTTTTACAATGTGAATTGTGTTACGATGGAATGATGGAATGTCGTAGCTTATATAGAACGAATTCCGTCGGAAATCCATCGGAAATCCTTCAAAAATCTCCGACATAACGCCCCACACATCCCATCGGCCACCGCTAACGATAAGGTAACTAATTAGACTTTGCCGACATCGTAATCCGTCGGAAATCCGTCGGAATTGCATTATAAAATTCCGACGTTTAAGAAACCGTCGGTAATGCGTCGGTTCAAGTTGACGGTTTACCGACGGATGTCCGACACTTTCGGTAGCGGTCTGAAATCCGTCGGTAACGTGTGACGGATTTCCGACGGATTGTCGGAAGTCGGACCTCCGTCGGTCGACCGTCAGAAATTTCTGACGGCTGTTCTGTCTGTCGGAAAGTCCGTCGGAAAAACACTTGTTTTCTTGTAGTGATCATTGTTTTCGAATTCACTACAAAGAAAGCAATAACTCAGATTTATAGATGGAACAATTACCAAACTTTATGCTAACTGTATATATGAACCTTACCATGCAAATTATAATAGATCCGCACGTAGAATGATCCTAAGCTTTGCTTCATTGTGAACGTGATCGTTGCTATCGATGCTCACAAACTTTGATATATCGTATTGACGTTTAGATGATTTGATGAGTATTATAACATCTGACCAATCTCACATGTAAATATTTGAATTTCTCATGTTCACATGAACAAATGGTTTTCATTCATTAACTCCCAAAATTATTTGTAAGAGTTATTGACTAGCCTGATGATAACAACAATTTTCATGTAGTTTTGCATGATATTGAAAAAATTATAGATCCCACGAGTGGACTTGGTTACTATTGGAGTTGTGAGATTGGATTGGACTACTAACTTTGTAGAAGAAAGAAACCTTCTGCGTTTAATACATGTCCAAAAATATTCAGATTCCAAAAAATATCATTTCTTTTTCAATTTTCCTTTTTTACTTCCTCCTTTCCATAAAAAATGTTATTATACGATTCAATTTTTGTTTTACAAAGAGTATCTTTTCGTATTTTCTATGTAGAACTTTGATCAAAATCCAGTTTTGAAACTAATTTTTTTTGCATTAATTAAAAATATAAATTCATTTAATGTATTAATAAGGAGTAAAGTGTGGAAGCACCGTTGGCACAATGATCAATTAAGGTTTAATTAAAGCTTTTACACTCGGGGGTCTAGGGTTCGATTTCCAGACAATACGATTTATTAATAAATTTGCAGATTAATGTAGGCAAGTTTACATGAGATCTCAACCAGTGTGTAATTAGAGCCGTTTGCCGTGATTCCATGCAGTAAAAATAGAAGGTGTCTCTCATGAGCATGGAGCAGGAAGTGTCGTATGTGGTGGATCCAATATGGTCAAAGTGAATTGTCCGTGATAGAATCGTAATTATAGCAGTTCTTATAATTTGTAATCAAATAATAAATCAAGTTAGACGTTTGAAAAAAATAAGGAATATAACTTTTATTTCTGAATTTGTGTTAATATGATAAAATAACACTTTTTTGGTAATAGGGTTAATTTGGTGGATAGCAATGAAAAAAAATATAACTAAAATTCTAATCAAAAGTGGCATAAGTGGTAAATTCTGGCCATTAAATTTAGGGTTTTTGGTTAGAATTTTAGTTATAAGTTTTTGGGAGATTGGCTAAAATAACCTACTTTTTTTTTAAGAATAACTAAAATAACCTGTTTAATTTTTAATTGCAAAAATAACCTATTTTGTATTTTAGTTTTTTTAAATACCAAAATTATCCTCGGCAGAGTCTACTGATACATAAGGCAGACTCTACTGAGACATTGGTAGACTTTACGGAGGCATTGGCAGACTAAAAAATTGATATCTAAGTCTGCCGATATGTTTGAAAGACTTTATAACGACTGCTAGAGAAATGCAGACTCCGCCGGCATATTGGCGGGTTTTGTCGAGATATTGGCAAACTCCGAAATATTGGCATACTCTGCTTAAAAGACGTAGACTTTGCTGAAACATTGATAGACTCTACCGAAGTCTTGGCAGACTCTGTCGAAGTATTGGCATACTCTACTGAGATATTTGCAGGCTTTGCTGGACTCGGTAGAGTCTGCCAAGATATTCTCAGAGTCTGCAAAGATATTATGAGACTCTGCCAAAAAAACGCACACTCTTCCGAGGAATTAGCAGCCTCAACTGAAACATTGACAGACTCTGCTGAGACATAGATAGACATTGCCAGAAAAGCGCAGATTCAACTAAGTCTGCCAAGATAATCACAGACAAGTAGATTGATTTATAAGTCTGAAAAATTATTTGGAAGATTTAGGAGTGTGTGTTAGAAAAACGCAGACTTTGTCGAAACATTGGAAGATTAGTATCTAAATCTGCCAACATGTTTGGAAGACTTACGAAGACTCTGTAAAGACATTCGCAAACTCTGCCAAAATATTGGTAAAAAATATTGGGAGACTAGAAGATTTGATAGATAAATTTGTTAATACATGTAGAAGACTTTCAGACTGTCTGCTAAAAGAAAATGAAGTTTTTACTATGAAAAAAGTAATTATGTCTATATATTCGTTTATAATGATATTTTCGGTATTCTAAAAAATTTTAAATTTAAAATGGGTTATTTGAACAATAAAAAAATTAGAGAGGTTATTCTAGTTATTATTATTTTTAAAAGTAGATTATTTTAGGTAAATTTTTCTAATTTTTTTATTACTATCTACCAAATTTACCCTTTAAAAAAAAGAAAAGAATTGTATATAATTAAAAAACGGAAAGAATTAACGTACAAAGATTCCATGAGAAGTCTTCATTCATTATTACCGTTTTTAACAATAATCCACTCCTCATTGGGTTGGTCAAGTATTTTTGCGTAAATCTCTCTTCATTTACTGCCATATTTTTTGTAGTCATGGTGTTAAAAATAGGAATATTTATTCTACAAGACACTTTTATGATAACTTATTTCACTACAACATACTTTCTACGGCAAGTGTACTTCTTCTTTGCTTATTTTTTCTAAATTCCAAAACAGTCCTCCCCACTTATAACCGACCAAAACTGCAACCATTTTGTTAATGATCTTTTAATCCTGCCCGTTCAATTATGAAGCTTCAGTTCCTAAACATGAACACGAATGTAAAACCAATCAGTTCTCACTGCAGAGATTATCTATGTCTAAATCCTAGAAAGCCAACTGTCGTTACGAATTCGAATTAATTTAAACAAGCATTAAAGTTCAAGTTCAATTGTTCACAAAACCCTAAACCAAATTTCTTTGCAAAAAATAATTATGCTCATCAAAGACTAGTTCAAGCAATTAATAAAACTGTTGTTTCTATTATTTAACCTAAGGTAAAATTTCATTTCGCGAGGCTAAAATCAACAATAAATACAAGTCAAGATGAAGAGCTTCTAATGATATTATACTAACAGTTGAATTAAATATAGCAATTCATCAAACACCTTTGAAAATCCCTAAACCTAACAAGGTAACTACTCAAACATAATCAAAGAAGAAACCATCTTATTAATTGAAGTTATCTATTAAACTCAGTAACAATAAAGCATAAGCCTAAACAGTGGCTGCGAAAACGTATTTATAGAGTACAAAACTGACATGGGCCTTATTGCAAACATCTGGGCTTTATGGCGCAAAATGGATATCTTCCAATTTTGAAATTATGGTCGCTGGAACAGTGGTGTCGAGCGACGCCATCCTCTCTGTTGATCGACACGACCAAATTCTTGGTGTCGATCGATGCTATGATTATTGTCGATCGACACTGCCTTAAATTCTTCAATCCGAACTTGCGACTTTGACTGCTCATTCCATTATGCTTCAAAATGCTCTAGTAAACACCAATAAAGCTCCAAGTGCCGATAAACACAAAATACTCGAAAACACCAAAAAGACTCGAGAATATGAACTTATATCATGGTTGAAAACCGGTAAAAACCATGATATATCAGATGGCTAGGATTGTGCTTCTTTCTTTTGGAATGAAGTTTTCTAACCTCGTTAGTCTCATCGAGGCAGAGTTTATCTCCCTGTCATGTATATCTTTGACTGTTCTTAGCTATTGGCCAGGTCAGTTTAGCATAGCCGGTTCTGGACACACGATACCTCCGATGATGTTGTCCACTGATGCTTCCCTAGGAATTTTTATTAGTAGATTGAGATTGAACAAGGATTTCAACCATTTTGTAACCTTCAGTACTTCTGGTTTTGGGAACCCCACATATTTTGGTTACCAAACCCCAGCAAAACCCTTAGGAAAGAATCCTAACAGTCTTGAACTTGGTCAAACTCATGTTCAACTACGTACGGTTGGCTCGAGGACTAATCCTGTTTTCAGCTCTGTGGCTGAGAGTCGTGATTTGTTTAGCAAAATTATAGAGAGTTTTGAAACTCAACATCCTCAGGAAACCCCTACTAGTCTTAAGGACGACAACTTGGTCGGCACTAGCAAAGGTGTGACTGGTAGTTCAGGTGGGATGTGGAATTATAGCCCTCACCACCTCTCATCCGATGATGAAGTAATTTTTGCGCATGTGAAGGGATTTGAAGCAGAACAAAGGCAGAGAGGAAATCCTGATGATGATGAAGAAATGTTGGAGTATGTGGAGGGATTTGTAGCAGAACAAAGGGAGAGAGGAAAAGGGGAAGGTAGTTGATGATGAAGAGGATGATGAATGGGTGGAAAATGCGGATGATGTGTATGTCAATCCTCGGGGATATGACAATGAGGTTTGGAATGGATTTCTTGATGATGAGTATAGTGGTTCCAATGCAATGGATATATTGTATAATGTTGATAACAAGGGCAATCAATGGGGTTTTTCCCAGACACCTCAGAGGAATAAAGGATAGTTTGGAGGTAGAGTAGACCCCAAAAGAAAAAACCAACCATCATCATCCCATGGTGGATAGGTTCACATGGATGGCAGTCCAACAAGCAACTTCAACTTTGGCTCTAATTCTTCTGCTTGGTCATCAGGTTTTGAGGCGGGTCGAACCATACCACCATCTCATCCACCACGCAAACTAGCTGATGTTGATGATGAAGAATTTGATATCCCACCCCTTTTTGATGATACATTCTATGAAAACATACAAATCCGGACTTACATGTTGATGATGATGATGACAAATTATATGTTGGAAAAGTGTATGGAAACAAGTTTGATTTTTCCAGATTGCATTAGCGATCTATGCTATCAAGTAGCAATTTCACTTCAAGCAAACCAACAGAAAAAAAACACAGCTTTGTGCTTAGTTGTGTAGATAAAAAGTGTGATTGGAGAGTGTTAGCAGCGGAAAAGAATAGCAACTGCAACTATCAGCTCCGTACGCTACATATCAGCCATACCTGCTCTATTAATACTGAAGATGCTTACAAAAAGAAAGTTAATTCTCGTATTATTGCATTAGTCTTCAAATCCAAGTATGGGGACCCTGCTAACGGTCCAAAATCGTTGGTTCTCAAACAACTTGTTCTTGAAGATTTAGGTGTTGCACCAAAATACATGCAGTGTTGGAGAGCCAAAGAAAAAGTTGTTGTTGATATGAAGGGTGAAGAAAAGGATTCTTACTTGAAGCTACCGTCTAACATTTGAAGGTTGAAGCTTACAAATCTTGTGACTGTCACAACCATAGAAATCGAGAAAGACGAAGACGGAATGGATCGATTCTTGTACTTCTTCCTCGCATATAGAGCATCAATCCGTGGATTACAAAAAATTAGGTGTGTGCTTGTTTTAGATGACATTCACCTATAAGGAAAGTTCAAGGGAGTCTTACTTACAGTAAGTGGTCAAGATTCCAACTTCCAAGCCTATCCTCTAGCTTTTGCGGTTGTTGACAGCAAAAATAACAACGCATGGAATTGGTTCTTATTGAAGTTAGAAAAGATCATAGCTGATAGCACTAGTTTAACACTTATCTTTGACAGGTACCCATCCATCCTCAAGGCCATAACCAGAGTATACTAAAGATGTATTAGCTACTGGTACAAACCCTGCTACAGATCCAGAACACAATACACAAGGGGTTTTCTTCTCAAAACTTCACTAGATTGATATGATAAGTTAACTTACACGTCACTCATTATTCTTTTCAATCCTAGCCTTACTGTTCAAAGATCAACACATGATCTATGAGCCTCTCACTACCCTTTAGCCCCTTTGATTAAGATCTTCTTTAATGAACAACTCTAAATCTCCTTTGGTAAAGACTATGATCTTCTCTATTGTGTTAAATGCACAAACCGCAACCAACTCCCTATATATACCTATAGGAATATTCTCAAGTTTAGTAAGATCTTGTATCTTTCTAAATCTTCCAAATCTTTCATAAATCTTTCTTGGATCTTCTCGTTTCCTTTTTCTTCACTCAAACATCCTTGGCCGCAACTCAGCTTCACTTCATGATGGCTCCAAACCATAACCTATGTCACGGCCCAACTCCATAAAGCCCAAGTCTTTTGAATTCGCTTTAGCTCCAGTTGTACTACGCCTGGTACAACTGCTGGTACATGACTTGCTAACTTAATTGAAAATCTTCTACCTCCTTATATATTTATTTCAGTCGGCAAGAATACTTTCAATTATGTTAAAGCCCAAACTCATTCGGGCCAACTCCTTTGTGAAACCCCAACACTTGTTGTACTTCTACTGGTACTAGGACTCCTTCTGGTACAATACTCCTTTTAGTACAGGACTTCTTATGGACTTGCATCTTCAATCTCCCCCTTTTTAGCTTTGTATGTCTCACAAGCACAAGCACCTGAAACACATACACATAACAACGCAAGTAGCCAACCACAAATAGTATTATAAACAAGGATGTATATCACAATAGAATTATAAAGTTATAGAGTTCTCAAGATCAACCACTCAACATTATAACCTCATCTCCTAACTCTCCAAGACTCCTATCACTAGTGATCGAATCTCTAATCAAGATTAACAACACATAACAAACCATGACCCGGTCATACTCCCCCATAAATCAAGACATCTCGTACGGTCATACTCCCCCATAAATCAAGGCATCTACTTTTCTCCCCCAGCTTGTGAGCACACAAGTTAAAAACAAATATAGCTAGTAAATAGAAAAAAAAAATGACCTTTATATTCAGAAGTATGACTCATTGGGTCTTGAGGTACGATGGCTGAATAAATCTCCCTGTCGTTTAGCTTGTCTGATACACCTTACGACTTAGATTCTTTCCCACCAGGTTGAACTTGTTATTCAAATCCATTATCTTCAGATCCATCATTTGGAATAGCTTTTGGAGTAGATGGAATCCAGATGATGCTAAGACTCATGACTCTGTAATGTCCTGATACAAGCAGAGTTGATGCTGAAGCTTGTTACACTGCTGCAGAGACATGCGACTTGACAAGAGTAGATACAGGTTGTGCTGTAGCAAATACTTGAGACTGGAAAAGTACATATGATTTGGCATGCACCGGAAATGCTTCTCTTTTAATCCTTTTGCTAGACGTCCGCTTAAGAAAAATTTGTTCCCTTTCTTGGCTGAATCACTACGGTACAAAACCAAGGTCTTCCGAAACACCTTGATTCACTGCATAAAATTCTAGACACACAAATCTATCAGTAGGACAGTTCAGGAATTTAAGCTCAACCACAACCACATTTATCCAAAACAAATGGGGATTATCAGAACAATGGTGCCCGCAAATCAATCTTTAACAACTGGGCTTTGAAAACTTTTTATTCAAATTAAAATTATACCATTTTCGTCATTGTTGTGCTGTATGAACCAACACTGTACAAGATCCAGAGACACATTTTTCGCTTGTATATATTACAGTATCTGACCATCAGTGACTCAAGTGATTAGCTTTCACACCATCATGTCTTTATCTCCCCTTGAGTCGGTTTTCAACCTCTGTTCACCTGAAAGAGCAGATGATCATCGGATTCCTCAAGTACCAGACTATCTGAGCAAAATAAATACAGCTTGAACCGTCATAGAAACCCTCTCTTACATATTTTAAGCATAGTGCAAATTTCTGGTACAAGACTGCGTGAGCAAAAGAAATACAACTTGTACCACTTTCATTTATTTATCCTATTGAGTTTCTGGTAGAGACTGCCTGAGCAAAAGTAATACAACATGTACCATGATTTTGAAGTTCGTTTATTCTCGGTGAAGCATGTACCGACGACTAGACAAGACGACATGATGGGTAGCTCTTTCTTACTAGCATTTATGACTCCAAAAAAAATCCAAACGTATACACATCCTGAGTCAGTACATGTGTCAGTTCTGCACACTCGAAAAACCACATCAAATTCCACAAATACCAATTGAATTTCTTAAGGTGACATAAAATTAAAGTCTAGAGGTATTGTGAATAAATTGGCCAGCCGTGAATTAGTGATAATGTGTTCAACCACTACATGTTTCTCCTCCACTAGTTCACGGATAAAGTGGTGCCAAATATCGATGTGCTTTGTCCTTGAGTGTTGTACTGGATTTGTCAAAATACTTATAGCACTCTTATGGTCGCACTCTTAAAGATCTACTTAGTACCTACTATATTGACTGTTGTAGGTCGTGGTACAAGTTCCCAGACATCGTTCCTTTCGAACTGTTCCAGTTCTTGTTCCATGACAACTATCCAAAACTCGTCTTCAAGTGCTTAGACATGCGTCCTTGGTTCGAGCACTAATACAAAGTAGGCACACTGAACTATCTCACTTACATCCTTCTTCTTTTTTCCATGGTGCATCTCATGATAATCTTTTGTGATTCCTCTTGTCCCCCCCTCCCCCCCCCCCCCCCCCCCCCCCTTTATCTATAGCACTCTTATTTTCACACCATCATGCCTTTATCTCCCCTTGAGTCGGTTTTCAACCTCTGTTCACCCGAAAGAGCAGATGATCATCGGATTCCTCAAGTACCAGACTATCTGAGCAAAAGAAATACAGCCTGAACCGTCATAGAAACCCTCACTTACATGTTTTAAGCATAGTGAAAATTTCTGGTACAAGACTGCGTGAGCAAAAGAAATACAACTTGTACCACTTTCATTTTATTGTTGTTTATCCTATTGAGTTTCTGGTAGAGACTGCCTGAGCAAAAGTAATACAACATGTACCATGATTTTGAAGTTCGTTTTGCTCGCTGAAGCATGTGCCGACGACATGATGGGTAGCTCTTTCTCACTAGAATTTCTGACTCCAAACAAAATCCAAACGTATACACATCCTGAGTCAGTATATGTGTCAGTTCTGCACACTCTAAAAACCACATCAAATTCCACAAATACCAATTGAATTTCTTAAGGTGACAAAAAATTAAAGTCCAGAGGTATTGTGAATAAATCGGCCAGTCGTAAATTAGTGATAATGTGTTCAACCACTACATGTTTCTCCTCCACTAGTTCACGGATAAAGTGGTGCCAAATATCGATGTGCTTTGTCCTTGAGTGTTGTACTGGATTCGTCAAAATACTTATAGCACTCTTATTGTCGCACTCTTAAAGATCTACTTAGTACCAACTATATTGACTGTTGTAGGTCGTGGTACAAGTTCCCAAACATCGTTCCTTTCGAACTGTTCCAGTTCTTGTTCCATGAAAACTATCCAGAACTCGTCTTCAAGTGCTTGGACATGCGTCCTTGGTTCGAGCACTAATACAAAGTAGGCACACTGAACTATCTCACTTACATCCTTCTTCTTTTTTCCATGGTGCATCTCATGATAATCCTTCCTAATTCCTCTTATTCCCCCCCCCCCCCCCCCCATTTGCATCCCCGATGACATCGGATGCTGAATGATTCTGATGCACTTCCTATGGAACACTCGGTGGATAAGACTCAATGTGTTCATATGTACCAGACAAATCAGCTGTTTTTGTTTGTCTTGTGTGTCCGTCCCCTAGTTTATCTCTACACCAGGAGCTTCTGTATCACTATTCGAGTGATGACATGATTGTGACATTAAAGATTGATTATCTTGTGAACTGTACAAGGTGGTTTTTTTTCCCACATGTAGTAATTGTTGCCAGACCGAACTCCATTCAACACCGTGAAGCATTCTTTTTCCATTGCCTTGCAATCAACACTCGTAAAGACAACGGTTAGACCTTCGTCACACAGTTGACTCACACTAATTAAGTTGGCTTTCAACCCTTGTACAAGGTACGCGTTTGTTAGCTGTAGTAGTCATATCTCACCGGTGTTTCCTTTCCCTTGAATCGCAGCACAACTTCCACCTCCAAACGTGACCTTTCCTCAATTCACCTTCTCAATATTCTGAAGGTTGTCCAACGTACCCATCATGTGTCTTGAACTACCGCTATCAAATTACCGGGGGCATGTATCTTCTTGTCCTCTTGAGAAAGATGCCATATTACAACAGAGTTCTGTTCTGCCTGAGTTGACTGATGCACACCTTGTACCAATGAACCGTAGATCCGATTTCATCGGATTTCGACGATGATACCACGTGTACTGCCCTTGCTGTCTCAAACGTCTCTCTCTCTCCCAAAACTTGTAACAAAACCTTTTGATGTGACCATTTCTTTCACAAAAATCGCATTCTTTCTTCAATATTGCACCACTTATAGTTTTGGGCTCTGATGAACCAGTGTATCCTGCTGATACAACCATAACATCTCTAGTCTCTGAATCATTCCTTCCATTGTAACCCAGACATCTGTGTGTCTTCTCTGTACGACCGTAAGACATAATCTTATCGAGTTGCTTTGTACCAGGGAACATGTGAATCTTTTTGTACTGAAGGTCCAACTAAGCATGAAGCTGAGCTGATACTTCCCGTTCATCGTACAGTTCCTTTTCAATGCTTATAGCTTTGGTTGCTAGTGCTAGTTTCTCTTTCATCAGGCTCAAACCTCCTTGTACTAGATTCTTCTCAACATCTAGCTCATCATGAAAAACTTTTATTAGTCCCCCAAGGCGCTATTTTTCCTTAATGAGATAGGCATTCTCAAGGTAAAAACGAATGAAAGTGTCTCCGTAACATGATATAAGCTCATCATCATGTTCTCCTTCAGATTCAGACTCAGACAGCGTCTTATCCACTTCAACTATCCCAACAAACGTAACAAGGTTGTTCAGCATGGCTTCATCAATGCTTGCTTCTTCTGATTCACTATTTGCAATCCTTTATCTTTCATTCTTGCGCTTTGGATTAGTAGTACACTCCTGTCGTTCCTTGAGTTTTAAACCTTCCGAGTTCCTTCAAAGTGCGTCTGTAGCAGATGCCACGCTTCGTTGGCTGTCTCACAACCTTGAATCAGTTCAAATGTTTTCTTTGATACACTGTAGTGGATCGCTGAAAGAGCTCTGGAGTTGTACTTGGATTTCTTCTTCTTGTTTGATTGATATTAGCCCTTCTGCATCCAACACTGTAGGAGCTTCCCACTAAACCAGAACAGCTCTCCGGGCAAGTACATCGATACCTCCAATGATGGATTTCATCCTTGATTTCCAGAACCCATAATTTCCGTCATCTAGTATCACCTTCGAACTATGAATCAAGTCTTGGTAACTATCCATCTTCTCCTCAGGATCTCACCCATACTATGTGCAAACAAAAGCCCGCTGTGATAACAAATGAAGATGTATTAGCTACCTGTACAGAATCTGCTACAGATCCGGAACACAATACACAAGGGGTTTTCTTATCAAAACTTCACTAGATTGATATGATAAGCTAACTTACATGTCACTCACCATTCTTTCCAATCCTAGCCTTACTGTTCAAAGATCAACACATGATCTATGAACCTCTCACTACCCTTTAAGCCCTTTGATTAACATCTTCCTTAATGAACAACCCTAAATCCCCTTTGGTAAAGACTATGATCTTGTCTATTGTGTTGAATGCACAAACCGCAAACAACTCCCTATATATACCTATAGGAATATTCTCAAGTTTGGTAAGATCTTATATCTTTCCAAATCTTCCAAATCTCCATAAATCTTTCTTGGATCTTCTCGTTTCCTTTTTCTTCACTCAAAGATCCTTGGCCGCTACTGAGCTTCACTTCATGACGGCTCCAAACAATAACCTAGGTCACGGTCCAACTCCATAAAGCCCAAGTCCTTTGTACTCGCTTTAGCTCCGGTTGTACTATGTCTGGTACAACTGCTGGTACAGGACTTGCTAACCTAATTGAAAATCTTCTGCCTCCTTTTATCTTTGCTTCAGTCAGCAAGAATACTTTCAATTAGGTTAAAGCCCAAACTCATTCGGCCCAACTACTTTGTGCCATCCGAGCTCTTGTTGGTAGTACTCCTTCTGGTACAGGACTCCTTCTGGACTTGCATCTTCATATACCCCAAATCTCGTCACGGAGCATGCCTTGTTCACTTGCAATGCAATATGAACTCCAAATATAAAAAGCATGGCCTTGCAGCCCCTGTTGGTAGAGCTGTTTACTCATACCGTGTTGGTGAGAAATTTTATAGCGAAGTATGGGCTACTGATTCGGTATGCGGTCAATGGTTGGAGAAAATTTATCTTGCAACATGGTCCCGCGCCTATTTTCCTAGGAATAGGTATAACTTGATGACTAGTAACATAACCGAACTCCTCAAGTTGATCCACTCTATGATATCAAGGTGGTTCAATGCGAGGCGGAGGAAGTTGGGAAGGTGTACTGAATCAGTTCCTCTAGAGGTAGACAAATAGATGACTCAACCATGAAGCGCATTCAAGCGTCAAAAGTCACAAGCAACTCTTATTGGGTGGTGGAAATCATAGGTATAATCAACGAGCGCCATCTCGTTAAGCTTTTTGACAAAAATACGCGGCGGGTAGAATTATTTGCAGACGACTTAAATACGCGACGGGATATTGTAAGTGGCAGAGTGGTCTTGCTGCCACGATCCACTGAAATTCAGCCATTTATCACTAAGAGCATGTATAATGGAGACACTGTCATAAGTGTCTAAATTTTTTTTAGAATTAAATATATTAAATTTACGATAATAGATCTTTTTTCTAGTTATAGACACTCAAAGATCCTAAATTTAATATATTTAGTTCTAAAAATTTTTTAGACACTTATGACAGTGTCTTCATTATACATGCCAAGATTCGAAAAAAAAAAATTCAAAAAAAAAAATTAATAATTCAAAGTTTTTGGTTTTATAATTTAAAAATTCATGTTTCAAATCTTGTGTTATTGATTTATGTGATTTAGAAATACTAATTGAAATCATGTGTTATTTATTCCCACATATAACTATATGGATTTAATTTGAAAGTAGATTTAGTAGATTTTAAAGGATTTCTATGTAAAAAATTTAAAGAATCAAATCCTAAGAGAAACCTACAAATTTATAAAAGCTAATTGTAAATCATATATAAATCAACTAAAAATACACAACGAGTAACACTTTTGAGATCTAACAGATTTTCTCAAAACGGTTCACATAATAATGAAATTTAATAGATTTTCTAAAATGAAAAAGATAATACTATGTATGAAAACCCAAAATTAATTTTAATTCGAAGTATGTTTACATTGATTCAGGTTTGGCTTTTTTTAGGTTGAGGTTTAATTAATTATACCGAACAGAAATGAACAATCCAGTATCATATCATGTAAATATTTTACAATTCGAAATTTGTTGATTTAATACTCTAAGACAAGCGTCATACAAAAAATAACAGTCAAGTGTTCACATCTAAAGATTTTTTATATGAAAAATCTCTTGGGTGAGTTGGCAACGTTTGTCAATACCAAAGAAATAAGGTGGACTTGGCTTCCGAGATCTTACTGACTTTAATTCAGCACTTCTCGGGAAACAAGCATGGCGAATATTATAGTCCCCAACATCTCTACTCTATCGAGTTCTTTAAAGTAGATACTTCCTTGATGGTAATCTAATGAATGCAAGACTGGGAACTAAAACATCATATGGTTGGACTTCTATCTTACATGGTCGAGATTTATTTGCA
Organism: Draba incana; assembly: GCA_963576765.1. Classification (NCBI taxonomy): domain Eukaryota; kingdom Viridiplantae; phylum Streptophyta; class Magnoliopsida; order Brassicales; family Brassicaceae; genus Draba; species Draba incana. The sequence goes on from OY755210.1 coordinate 18,734,447, forward strand.
AAAGACCTGATATGGCAGCTCGGTGATGGTAACATTAACGCATTTAATGACAATTGGATCCCATCACACCCTCCACGACCGGCATCTTCTTCGGCACCAAATACAACCACTCAGGTTAGAGATTTTTGGACACACAAACAATGGGACCATGACAAAATGCAAAATGTTAATGACAACGATCGACGAGAAATCTGTCAAGTCTATATACCAAAACATCCTCGTTAGGACATGTTAGTGTGGCATTATACTAAAGATGACATTTATACAGTCAAATCGGGTTATTGGCTGGCCTCTCAATCACGGGCTGAAACAATTACACCACCTCAAGGTTTGATCTTTACCTTTAGTTCCTAAAATCAAAATATTTGTTTGGCATGCATTATCCCAAGCTCTCTGTACAACATCTCGTCTCTGCGATAAAGGCATTCTGGTGGACCCTCTTTGCCAACGATGTTTGCAAGATAATGAAACCCCAAATCATATCCTTTTCTCTTGTCCCCATGCCGTGAATACATGGTCTAATTGTCCTAGAAACACCTTCTCTCAAACCGATCCGTGTGATAATATTGATTCAAACATTAAAATCCTATACACGGACCATCTACCGTCGACACAAAAATCCACTCATGTTACCTCACGCTTTTGGCTACTTTGGAGTCTTTAGAAGGCTCGAAATGATATGATCTTTAAAGGTCGTAAATGGGAGCCTCAAGATATAGTTAATAGAGCTCATTCTGAGGCACGAGAATGGGCAGATGCAACTTCAAAATCATCGACTCAAGTTCAACAAAAGCAAAGACCACCGTCTCCAAAATGGTCCAAAATGGTCTCCAAAATGGTCAATTTTTTTTTTTTTTTATTCGGGTCGAAACTCCTCTTTCCAAACAGCACTCAACGACCATTACCCATGCAAGTTGGTTGGTTTTACTGATGTGGGTAGCTGGAGGTGGATCGGTTTAACGGAGCGAGTTCAGACTTCTGGAGAACGCCAAAAAGACGTTGCATACCCCGCCCTTAATCAATTCTAATCTCTTGTCTTGGGCGTTGGAAATCGCAAGACTTGATTCAGCATCCAAACACTTGAAAGCAAGGACGGACCGCTCTTGAAACTTCTTCCCAAATGATAAGTTGAACTGTCCTAGATCAAAAATCAAAAGCCTCATGACCCTGTCTCCACAAGAACAATAGTAGTGAGCGCTGATCTAGTGAAGTCATAGAGATGACAAAGATCTAATAAAAAAGTCTACAGAAAAGTGTAGTTCAAGGAGAAAAGTGCTAGTCCGAAAATCAGAAAAATCATTATTAAAAAGTTCAAAAATGGGCAATGCATCTCTATGATATCCTTAATTGGATACAGTTTCAGAGGGAAGAGAGAGAGTCAAACGCAAGAAAGTGTTCAAGGAAGCAAAAGAATCTAGAAGGTCCAGCGATCGATATTCCCTCGATGAGATCGCACTTAATAACTAAAGGGGTTTGCGATTGAAAGTATGAGTTTCTCTAAGGAGTTTGGATTCAATCTGAAGGACTGCTATACTTCTAGGGAAACATCGAAGTATGATCGGGTTAGCTTTGCAGGTATGTGGTTCCTAAAGAAGTGATAATAACTGTTTTGCTTAGGGACAAGCAAAAGGCTAAGTCTGGGGAGTTGATATATCATGGTTTTTACCCAGTTTAGGCCATGATATAAGTCCATTGTTTAGAGTCTTTTGGTGTTTTCCAGTTGGTTTTTAGAGTATTTACAAGTACTTAGACGTTTGAGGCATAATTGATGTTTACTAGAAGTTTTGGAGCATTGTGGAATGAAGTGGCGAAGATCGAAGTAAAGAGTCGAAATCTGAAGATGGTGTCGATCGACACCACCTATGGGTGTCGATCGACACCCTGCTCGATAAAGCCCAAATCTTAATCAGAAGAAGTCCGTTCGAAGCCCAAAAGTCCCAAATGTTTACTTTTATGTTAATGACAGTTTATGTACTCTATAAATACGTTTTCGCAGCCATTGTTTAGGCTTACGCTTTATTTTACTTAGTCTAGGAGATATATTCTATTAATAAAGATGTTTTCTTCTTTGATTATGTCTGAGTAGTTTTTCTGTTAGGTTTAGGGTTATTCAAAGGTGTTTGATGATTTGCTAGATCTGATATGAATTGCATAGGATTAATATCTTTAGAAAGTTCTTCATCTTGTCTTGTGATTAATGCTAATTTTATATTCATGACCTGAAATATGATCTTTGTATAATTAATAGAAACGACAGTTTTATTGATTACTTGATCTAGACTTTGATGAGCAAAATTCCTTTTCGCAAAGAAATTTGGTTTAGGGTTTTGTGAACAATTGAACTTGAACTTTAATGCTTGTTTAGATTTATAGGATTCGCAAAGAAATTTGGTCTTCTAGGATTTAAGCATAGATAATCTCTGCAGCGAAAGTTGATTGATTTATATTTGTGTTCATGTTTAAGAATTGTGCATCATAATCCTATCTTTTATTTATCATCTGCATATCTGATTCACCTGCGATTTCCCTGTGCCTAGGTTCTTTTTAATTGATTTACAACCCGAATTTACTGCTTTGTTTACTTGCTTTTCATACGCATCATCCTGCTTAGTTTAATCTAAATTTAATAATCTATTGTGCAATTGATTCCTTGTGGATTCGATACCTAAAGTACTGCATTGATCTTTTAATTTGAGAAAGTAGCTCTAGGGTTAAATTTGACCATATCAAATAGATAATCTAATCAATGATATTCATTTTTGCATTAATCGTTTTGCAGGTGTTGATATAGTCCATATCGGACGTTGTTCAAATGCCATAGTTGATAAGTTAGCACACATTGGTCTTTCACAATTTAGTTCTTTTTGTATTTATAATCATGCACCAAGTTGTATACAACATTTACTCTTCTGAGTAAAATAAATTAGACGTTAAAAAAAAATATCTTTCATATAATTATATATACAAATTGTACTTCTTTAATTTGTGAAGGTAAAAAGGTTTTGGTTATTAAGTTATATGAGGTTAGTAAAAGAAAATAAAAAGCGAAGTGTTTGACAAAAGAAGAGCATCTCTCCACATGCAAGGGCTTCAGATTCAAGAAGGTGATATCGCAGTTTCCAAGGTCATCTCTTATCTTGTTATGTACGAAAACTCACTTCAGCTTATATATGTATTATACGTTTTTTAATAGTGATATATAATTGGAATTATTACATCTAAAGATACTTTTTTCAGAGTTATTACGTGTATAGACACTTTAGAAGGTAAGAATACTTTTTATATGGTTAATATCTATACTATCCTTAACTAATTAAAATCTAAAATCTAAATCTTAAAAAATATCTTTCTCTCTCTTATTCTTCTGATTCTATCATCGTCGGAGGGAGAACGGCGTTGGAAGCTAAAGGACGTGGGGTTGAGAAGATTGGAGAGAATAGCAACAACGAATTTCGGTGGGGGGTTTGAGTGTGACCAGTATTTTTTATCTCTTCAAGTTTGATATCTTCTCAAGAATATGGATGCTTGGCAACATCAATTAAATACTTATTTGTTTGTTCTCAGATTCATCTTTAAGATTGAACTTTTAAAAATTCATGGTTTGGGTAAATGGGTTTCACTCTACAGATTCAGATCTCAAGTTTCAAAGCTCTTACCAATTTGCTCATCTTTGTGGCTCTTTGTGGAAATAGGAGTTGTGGGTTCACAAAGAGAGAGACTAGCGATCTCGCCGCCGCCGCGACCACCGCCGATCTCGTCGCCGCCGCGACCATTGCCGATCTCGTTGTCCCTGCCACCACCACCAATCTCGTCGCCGCCGCCACCACCGATCTCGTTGTCCCGCCACCACCACCACCGATCTCATCGTCGCCGCCTCAACCACCACTGATCTCGTCGCCGCCACCATCACCGATCACTTTTCTCTTCTATGTTTAGTTTGTCTTTGTTTATGGATGATGTGCTATGGAAAATTTCAACGTTCGTTCTCCAGTGGATGGGTCTCAGGTAGATGCCATGAGACATATTTTGTTTCCAGTTCAATGTTCGTTTTCCAGTTGATGGGTCTCATGTGGATGCCATGAGGCATATTTTGTGTAACACCCAAACTTTTTTTTTTTTTAAGACTAATCATTTCTATGCGGAAACATAAACAATTTAACCAATAAAATAATCCTTTAATAAATAAATCCTTTAAACCATTTTAAGTCAAACACCAGAATTCAGGAATGAAATATAAATTATCTAGCAACCTAACCAACTGGTTCGCTAGACTAAACAACAAGATTAAAAGACCCTATCATTCTTTTCTCTCGGCCTCGATTCCACGTTCACACTTTTCCTTTACCTGCAACTCAAAGGGAAAAATAGAGTTGCATGAGTATTATCATAAATACTCAGTGGAGCGGTCATCCCGCTAACAGGAAATCCATAAAATCAAATATCAATAAGCAACGCGCTTTTTAACCTTTAAATTAGGTTATCAGATAATTAAATTAAACCAATTTCGAGATTAAGCAACTAACCACAATTCCAGTTCAAAATTAACTTATCAAAGAAAATTCAACAATTATAAAAACTGGTGCCGATCGACAAAACGAAAAGCATCATCTTTACAAAGTGTCGATCGACACAGCCTCTAGGCATCGATCGACACACTGTTCCTGAAACCGGGAACGAGCTTGTCCTCACTCAGCTTGTCTCAATCCCAATCACGAACGGAACGAATACCCGATACGGCACAATTCACATAGAGAACAGAACAATATGATCCACGCAACAACCAAATCAACAAACAATCACACACGCAATCAATCCTAATACTCGACTCTAGAACTTCCCGAACGATCACGCACTCACCTTACCAAAACGACGAGGAATTAAAGAACGATCCCACACACTGAACCGAGACTCGACCCACTGGTTCACACGCTGAAGCCGCGAAGAAACGAGCCACGAGCAGCCACCGGAAAACACGAACGATAGAACTCCAAAACACGAGCAAACGAGGGGAAACTCTTTTCTTTCTCGAAATCTCTAATTCTCACAATCTAATTCTGATTTTTCTTCCCCCCCCCCCCCCCCCCCCCCCCCCGACGGCTCACGATCCCAGAACATAAAAGGGACGAAAGCTAGGATTTTTCGATAACCGACCGCGTAAAAATCGCGGTTGAAATCAACTCAACCCGGATTCCACAACTTAGTGTCGATCGACACCACCGAGAGGTGTCAATCGACACCACCCAAAACCTACTAATTCTGGGTTACGGTCGTTACAATTCTCCCCCACTAAAAATGGATTCGTCCTCGAATCCCGACAAAATCGTCTACCAATGACTCCAAACCCGACCCAACCCGGTCAACTATCCGAGATCAAAACCCGATCTCCGAGGCTCCCGTTCAGTCTCATGTTTATATACCCGTTTTTAGACATCTATTACCCTTAACTCATTCCACACCCCTCACACTCGCAGGACGCATCCTTTGAGCTATCGTTGTCACACCACTCTCACTCGCAGGACGCATCCATTGAGCTATCGGTGTCCCGCACCCCTCTCACTCGCAAGACGCATCCTTTGAGCTATCGGTGCTTCGTGCCCCTTCCACTCTCAGGACACATCTCTTGAGCTCCGGGTACACAGGGAAAGCTAAACAATTCCTCGAGAGAACGCATCCTCTCAAAACAATATGAATGAGTTGCTCGGGACCGCAACCCCTAGAGAAATAAATTCTAAAACGTCTATAAACATCAATCAACTAACTGCCTCTCGTGGTCACACTTGATATCTCCTAACCCGGAATATCACCACAACACATAAGAAATAACCATCTTATAAAAACAGAAAAATAAGAACAACTCCATCTTATAAATCTCGAAAAGGTATAATCATTACAACACAACGAAAATACAACGAAATAAAAGCATCAACATGCTAAACAGACCAAACTGGAACCACAAAGAGAAATAAAGCTCACGTCACGACCTGCTTGTCAAACCACTTCCTGAACTTTAACTTCATCTTCGCCTCAGGCTCTCAAGTCTCCTCCTCAAAACCTGCGCAATCCCACAAAATCCGCAACAAAGGAATCTTCTTCCGACGCAGTACATTGACTCTCCTCTCGAGAATCCTCACAGGCATTGCCAGAATCGTCAAATCAGGTTGAAGATCCGCAGGAATCTCTGGCACTAATTCCTCCGACTCATGCAGGCACTTCCTCAACATCAGGTTGACGATCCTTAGCTTCCTTCATGTTCAGCCTCACAACTTGGACCTTTTCCGTCGTTTCCTAAACATAAGTAGCTCCATGAATACTCCGCTCCCCCACTTGGGTCCAGCATAGGGGTGTCCTGCATGTCCTCCCATACAAAGCCTCGAAAGGAGCCATACCAATACTGGCCTGGAAACTGTTATTATAAGCCAACTCCACTAAGCTCAAATGATCAGCCCAGTGACCACCCCAATCCAACACATACATCCTCAGCAAATCCTCCATAGTCTGAAAAGTTCTCTCTAACTGCCCATCAGTCTACGGATGATAAGCTGTACTCATATGCACATTAGTGCCCATCTCTGCCTGAAACGCTCTCCAGACCTCAGATGCAAATCTCAGATCTCGGTCTGACACAATGCTGGCTGGTACTCCATGCAGCCTCACAATCTCATTCACAAATTTCTTAGCCAAAACAGCCGCGCCGTCTGTCTTCTTGATGGCCAAAAAATGTGCTGACTTAGTCAACCGATCGACAATTACCCAGATAGCATCGTACATCCGTGAAACAAGTAATCCCACAACAAAATCCATCATGATCCTATCCCACTTCTACTCCGGAATGGATAAACTAGCGAGCACGTGTTGCACTTAGACACATAAGTCGCCACATCTCTCTTCATCCCGACCCAGTGATAATACCGTTTGAGATCACGATACATATTAGTCGCTCCCGGATGAATCGAGAACTTACTAGCATGAGCCTCCCGCAGAATCTCCTGCCTCAAATCCTCGACCTTGGGTACAAAAACCCGACCGCGAACAAGAATCGCCCCACTCGATGAGACCTGATACTCAGAACCCGCTGCAGTCGATGCACCCACCAAACAAGAATCACTAGCCCGACCCGCAAGAATCCTACTCAAAAGATCTGCCTGGTCAACCGCCTCCACGCCCAATGGCTACTCTGACATGGCACATAGATGCAACGTGCTAATCTTGCTAATTAGCGACTCAATATCCTGCTCCTGTGCCGAATCTGCCCGACGACTACTCAAAGCATCCGCTACCTGGTTCCTTACCAGGATGATAGACAATATCCAGCTCATAATCTGCTAACAGCTCAACCCAGCGCCTTTGCCTCACACTCTGCAACGGCTGAGTAAAAATGTGTTGCAGATTCTTATGATCGATGAAGATTTGAACCTTCCCACCATACAGATAGGATCTCCAAATCTTCAATGCAAACACCACTGCACCCAACTATAGATCATGCGTAGGGTAATTACGCTCTGCGCCCCTCAGCTGCCTCGAAGCATACGCAATCACTCTACCCTCCTGCACCAACACAAAACCCAGACCAATCCCGGAAGCATCCGTGTACACTACGTAAGGCTTACCTGGCTCGGGCAACTCCAACACCGGTGTACTCATCAACATCTCTTTAAGCCTCGAAAAGCTATCCTCGCACTCCTGAGACCAAATAAACGGGACATCCTTCCCGGTCAACTTCGTCATCGACTGAGCCATACTCGCAAATCCTTTGACGAACCTCCGATAATATCCTGCTAAACCCAGAAAACTCTTGATCTCGGAAGCATTGGTCGGTCTAGGCCAATCTCGAATAGACTCTATCTTAGCCGGATCTACATAAACTCCCTCTGTAGAAACAATGTGACCAAGGACTAACCGCAAATGAACCTCATGCTCCTCAGGACTCTTAGAGTAAACCAAGATATCGTCAATAAAGATGATCACGAAGACATCCAGGTACACCCAAAATACGCCATTCATCAACCGTATGAACGCTGCTGGCGCATTCGTCAAACCAAACGGCATCACCACGAACTCGAAATGACCATACTGCGTCCTAAAAGCAGTCTTCCGAACATCAACCTTGTCGATCGGAATCTGATGGTAACCTGAGGCCAAGTCAATCTTGGAGAACCAAGTAGCACCCCTCCACTGATCTAGCAACTCATTTATCCTCGGGAGAGGGTACTTGTTCTTCACAGTGACCCGGTTAAGTCCCCGCTAATCGATGCATAACCAAAAACTACCATCCTTCTTTTTCACAAATAACACCGGTGCTCCCCACGGTGAATTACTCGGACGGATAAAACCCTTACTAGTCAAATCCTCCAACTGACTCTTCAGCTCAGCTAACTCATCCAGAGCCATTCTGTAAGGTGCCTTAGAAATAGGCTCTGTCTCGGGCTCTAACTCAATCGTAAACAGATCAGACCAAGACAGCGGTAATCCCTGCAATGACTGAAAAACATCCTCAAACTCCCGGATAACTTGAATCTCGCTCACCGTAACCTTACCAACAAACTCAGGCATAGAAAACGTTGCAAAAAAAGCCTCGCATCCTCGTTCCAACATCTGCACTGCCTGAACCGCATAAATCACTAGGCTCCCTGAAGTCGGCCTCACTCCCTGAAATGTCAACTTCTATGCATCACGCTCGAAGGACACTCTGCCTCGATAACAATCCAGATGGACTCTATAATGAGACAACCAATCCATCCCTAGGATAACGTCAAACAGCTCCACCAGACTGATCACCAAGTCTGCTGGCATTGACTGCCCCGCAATCTGAACATCAACTGCTCTAGCACGGCCTGAAGTAGCCAGGAAACTACCTCCAGCTACCTTGAACAACCCTGAACGCTCACCCGCGCTGCTACGGATGCCACTGCTCTCGGCATGCTCTGGTGTAATAAAGCAGTTTGATGCTCCAAAATCGAAAAGCACATGGGACTCAAAACCTCCCCCTAACAAGGTCCCTACACAATTCATATACGTTGAGAACCCTACTAGGCTATCACAAGCAAAATAGCAGAAACAAACAACAATTCATTAACTAAAGAATTTACGAAGTCTGAGTCTAACATTTTACCTGCGATCGAAGCGCCGCTATGGTGCCCCTGACCCACCTCTCCCGGGGTGTAGACTCGCGGTGCTGGCCCAATCTGACCCAACGGCTGCACTCCTACTAACTGCACTATTGGAGGAACTAGAGCAAGAGCCATCTGCTGCGGTTTAGACACATTGGCCTGATATGCTCAGGCTCTCGGCAGTTATAACAGACCCTTGTATCTGCCTGCCGCGGCTGCTGCTGCTCACCCTTCCCAGGGCAACTCGACAACGGATGCTCCAAACTACCACATCCAAAACACGCTCCGCCCCTCGAACCCTGGTTGTGCCTGGAAGAGCCATCCCATTTCTGTTTCTGTCCCTGCGCAAGCTTGCTGCCCTTGCCGGAACCAGAACCGGAACCACTCCGCGACTGTTGCTGCCTCGGCTGAACAGGAGGAACAACTGACACTGGGACCACCACGGCTGCTTACCCTCTCAGATCCTCCTTGATCCCCGCATCAACCTCTACCAGCTTCGCCCTGGAGGCGTACTCAGTCACTCTGCACCTGGTCCTCAGATCTGGTTGTAGTCCCCTCAGGAACCTCTGGACCTGCGTCCACTGATCGACTATGTCTCCCACATAAGCTAGCAAATGCCCAAACTCAGCGTTGTACTCACGCACGGTACGATCTCCCTAAACCAGATCCACAAATCTCAATGCGAGATCATCCAATGCCTCATGAGGAAAATATTTGGCGTTGAACTCGGCCACAAATTCTCCCCAGGCCCACACATCACCAGGCCTCCTGGCCTCAATATCTCTCCACCAAGCGTGAGCATCACCACCCAGATAGTGGATCGCTAGCTCCACCCGATACTCGTCAGGGCAACGAATCGAACGGAAATTGTGCTCTACGCGCATACGCCACTCATCGGCTTCCTCGGGACTGACACCACCCGAAAAGAAAGCCGTACTCATATGCCGCATCTGACTCACCATCTCCAGGTAAGACGGACGCACCTCCGCCACTGGCGGAACCACTAGATCCTGAACCGGAGCCACTGCCAGAAAACGCCCTAGTAACTCTGTCAAAATGCCCTCCATGCGATCCATAAGATCCTGAGCTGGAACGGCACCCACACCCGGGCCCGCTCCTCTACCAGCCATCCTGGCACCCATAGCACTCACGCTAGCACTGGTCTCGCTCAAAGAACCCGTATGATGCGTAGGAGTCCCTCACGCATGCGTAGCACACGAAGACAACTCAACCACTGGTCCACGATCACGATGACCTCTGCCACGACCTCTACCACGACCTCTAGCTCCGGCGTCCATCTCCATGCAACACTTACAGAAGAGGACCATAAGCTACAAGAAGTCACAAGCAAACACAAAATTTACCGTGGAATCATTTTAAAAGGCCAAAAAGCACCATCAATACAGAGTGTCGATGGACATAGCCTCTAGGCGTCGATCTACACACTGTTCCTGAAACTGGGAACGAGCATGTCCTCACTCACGAACGGAACGAATACCCGATACGACACAATTCACACAGAAAACAAAATAATATGATCCACGCAACAACCCAATGAACAAGCAATCACACACGCAATCAATCCTAATACTCGACTCTAGAACTTCCCAAATGATCACACACTCACCTTAGCGAAACGACGAGGAATTAAAGAACGATCCCACACACTGAACCGAGACTCGACCCACAGGTTCACACACTGAAGCCGCGAAGAAACGAACCACGAGCAGCCACCGGAAAACATGAACGGTAGAACTCCGAAACACGAGCAAACGAGGGGAAACTCTTTTTTTCTCGAAATCTCCAATTCTCACGATCTAATTCTGATTTTTTGTAACACCAAGTTTTTTTTTTTTTTTAATGCGAAAATTCTCATTAAAATAAATCCATAAATATTAAATCAATAATCAATAATTCAATTTTGCAGAATAATAATAAATCTAGCAACCTAGGAGAAACAAGAAAGTCAAACAACAACCCTAAAGCCATCATCCCGCGGTCACACTTTTCCTTTTCCTTTACCTGCAACACAATTGGGAATAATGAGTTGCGTAAGTATTTAATAAATACTTAGTGAGACGGTCTTCCCGTCTACAGGCTAAGTATGAAAATGCTAGAATATCAATAACACATGATTTAAAAGACTAACGAAAGAAATACATGGGTGTCGATCGACACATCGCACGGTGTCGATCGACGCTACAATTTAAATGATGTCGATCGACACGTCGCACGGTGTCGATCGATACGTTGCACGGTGTCAATCGACGCGACAATAACAGTAGCGTCGAGCGATACACCATAAGGTGTCGCTCGACACGACTCTCGCATCAACAACAGATCACAAAACTCACTAGATTCAATGATCCAATCATCGTTTCACACGAATAATCCACTGATTTAACACCAAACAACCATGAAAATCATCACGTAAATCCCTAAATCAAACCGTTACGAATTTCCCAGCAAAATCAAGCCTACGGTCGCGCATTCACCTCGGGATTTCGACAAAAAGAATGAAACGACGAAGAACGAGGATGAAGAGCGACTGACAGCGAATCCTTCACTGGAATCACCACGGAACACTGCTCAACGGACTCACGAACGGAAAGGATCACGCGAGAGGATTAACGCACCGTCCCCGATACATACCCTAGAAAACCACCGTCTCCATTATATGAGTCATCCGTAATAAATTCTAAAATACCTATAAACATCAGCGACTAGATCACCTCACGTGGTCAAAAATCGATACTCCCCAACCGGAATATCCACAAAAACCCGACCCATACTGGTCCTCAAACTCAAAACATCAGAAAACACAATCTGATACACCCGAAATATAAGGAAACTCATCTTATAAATCTCCAAAACGTATATCGCTACAACGAAATGAAAATACAAGAATCGAAACAACAACACCGGCACAAAGGCCAAACGAAACTAGAACCACAAAGAAAGCTAAGCTCAAACGGCGACCTACTTGTCGAACCACATCTTGAACTTCATCTTCATCTTTGCCTCTGGCTCCCAAGTCTCCTCCTGGCAACAGCCACAATCTCACAAAATACGCAACAACTGGATCTTCTTCCGGCGCGACTCCTTGACCCTCCTCTCGAGAATCCTCACAGGAACCACCGAGACCATCAAATCAGGCTGAAGATCAGCAGGAATCTCAGGCACTAACTCCTCTGACTCATGCATGCACTTCCTCAACATCGACACATGAAACACTTTATGGAATGTCTTCATGATCGGAGGTAACTCAAGCCGATAGGCCATTGGTCCAACACGCTCCACCACCGGGAATGGACCCATAAATCTCGGACAAAGCTTGTTCTCTACTAAGGATCTATTAGGACCCCTCAACATAGCCATCTTTAGATACACGCGATCTCCCACTGAGAACTCAAGCTCACGCCTCGTCTTATCCGCATAACTCCTGTATCTATCCTGAGCTTCCTTCATGTTTAATCTCACGACTCAGATCTTCTCCGTCGTTTCCTGAACATAGGAAGCTCCATGAATACTGCGCTTCCCCACTTGGGTCCACCATAAAGGCGTCCTACATGGCCTCCCATACAGAGCCTCGAAAGGAATCATATCAATACTCGCCTGGAAGCTGTTATTATACGCAAACTCAACCAAACTCAGATGATCTGCCCAATGACCACCCCAATCCAGTACACACATCCTCAGCAAATCCTTCATAGTCTGAATAGTCCTCTCTGACTGTCCATCAGTCTGCGGATGATAAGCCGTACTAATATGCACCTTAGTGCCCACCTCTACCTGAAACGCACCCTAGAACTCTGATGCAAACCTGGGATCTTGATCCGAAACGATACTGGCTGGCACCCCATGTAATCTCACGATTTACTGCACAAACTTCTTAGCTAACTTAGCCACTCCATCGGTCTTCTTAATAGCCAAGAAGTGTGCAGACTTAGTCAATCGGTCTACGATAACCCAAATAGCATCATACGTCCGGGAAGTAGGCAATCCAACCACGAAATCCATCGTAATTATATCCCACTTCCACTCCGCAATGGGTAGACTCTGCAATAAACCTCTCGGAACCTTGTGCTCGACTTTGACCAACGAACACGTGTTACACTTAGAGAAGAATGCAGCCACATCTCTTTTTATCCCGACCTAGTGATAATACCGTTTGAGATCTCGGTACATCTTGGTCGCACCCGGATAAATCGAGAACTTGCTCGCATGAGCCTCTAGGCTTCGATCGACACACAGTTGCTGAAACTGGGAACGAGCTTGTCCTCACTCAGCTTGTCTCAATCCCAATCACGAACGGAACGAATACCCGATACGACACAATTCACACAGAGAACAGAATAATATGATCCACGTAACAACCCAATGAACAAGCAGTCACACACGCAATCAATCCTAATACTCGACTCTAGAACTTCCCAAACGATCACGCACTCACCTTAGCGAAACGACGAGGAATTAAAGAACGATCCCACACACTGAACCGAGACTCGACCCACTGGTTCACACATTGAAGCCGTGAAGAAACGAACCACGAGCAGCCACCGGAAAACATGAACGGTAGAACTTCGAAACACGAGCAAACGAGGGGAAACTCTTTTCTTTCTCGAAATCTCCAATTCTCACGATCTAATTCAAATTTTTTGTAACACCAAATTTTTTTTTTTTTAAATGCAAAAATTCTCATTAAAATAAATCCATAAATATTAAATCAATAACCAACAATTCAATGTTTCAGAATAATAATAAATCTAGCAACCTAGCAGAAACAAGAAAGTCAAACAACAACCCTAATCATCCTCTCCCTAAAGGCATCATCCCGCGGTCACACTTTTCCTTTTCCTTTACCTGCAACACAATTGGGAATAATGAGTTGCGTAAGTATTTAATAAATACTTAGTGTGACGGTCTTCCCGTCTACAGCCTAAGTATGAAAATGCTAGAATATCAATAACACATGATTTAAAAGACTAACGAAAGAAATACATGGGTGTCGCGTCGATTGACACCGTGCGACGTGTCGATCAACGCGACAATTTAAATGATGTCGTTCGACACGTCGCACGGTGTCGATCGATACGTCGCACGGTGTCAATCGACGCGACAATAACAGTAGCGTCGAGCGATACACCATAGGGTGTCGCTCGATACGACTCTCGCATCAACAACAGATCACAAAACTCACTAGATTCAACGATTCAATCATCGTTTCACACGAATCATCCACTGATTTAACACCAAACAACCATGAAAATCATCACGTAAATCCCTAAATCAAACCGTTACGAATTTCCCAGCAAAATCAAGCCTACGGTCGCGCATTCACCTCGGGATTTCGACGAAAAGAACGAAACGACGAAGAACTAGGATGAAGAGCGACTGATAGCGAATCCTTCACTGGAATCACGAACGGAAAAGATCACGCGAGAGGATTAACGCACCGTCCTCGATACATACCCTAGAAAACCACCGTCTCCATTATATGAGTCATCCGTAATAAATTCTAAAATACATATAAACATCAGCGACTAGATCACCTCATATGGTCAAAAATCGATACTCCCCAACCGGAATATCCACAAAAACCCGACCCATACTGGTCCTCAAACTCAAAACATTAGAAAACACAATCTGATACACCCGAAATATAAGGAAACTCATCTTATAAATCTCCAAAACGTATATCGCTACAATGAAACGAAAATACAAGAATCGAAACAACAACAAAGAAAGCTAGAATCACAAAGAAAGCTAAGCTCAAACGGCGACCTGCTTGTTGAACCACTTCCTGAACTTCAGTTTCATCTTTGCCTCTGGCTCCCAAGTCTCCTCCTGGCAACCGCCACAATCCCACAAAATACGCAACAACTGGATCTTCTTCCGGCGCGACTCCTTGACCCTCCTCTCGAGAATCCTCACAGGAACCACCGGGACCACCAAATCAGGCTGAAGATCCGCAGGAATCTCAGGCACCAACTCCTCTGACTCATGCACGCACTTCCTCAACATCGACACATGAAAAACTTTATGGAATGCCTTCATGATCGGGGGTAACTCAAGCCGATAAGCCACTGGTCCAACACGCTCCATCACCGGGAATGGACCCGTAAATCTCGGACTAAGCTTGTTCTCTACTATGGATCTATTAGGACCCCTAAACATAGCCATCTTTAGATACACGCGATCTCCCACTGAGAACTCAAGCTCACGCCTCCGCTTATCCGCATAACTCCTGTATCTATCCTGAGCTTCCTTCATGTTTAATCTCACGACTCAGATCTTCTCCGTCGTTTCCTGAACATAGGAAGCTCCATGAATATTGCGCTTCCCCACTTGGGTCCAGCATAAAGGCGTCCTACATGGCCTCCCATACAGAGCCTCAAAAGGAGTCATACCAATACTCGCCTAAAAGCTGTTATTATACGCAAACTCAACCAAACTCAGATGATCTGCCCAATGACCACCCCAATCCAGTACACACATCCCCAGCAAATCCTTTATAGTCTGAATAGTCCTCTCTGATTGTCCATCAGTCTGCGGATGATAAGCCGTACTAATATGCACCTTAGTGCCCACCTCTGCCTGAAACGCACCCTAGAACTCTGATGGAAACCTGGGATCTCGATCTGAAACGATACTGGCTGGCACCCCATGCAATCTCACGATCTGCTGCACAAACTTCTTAGCCAACTTAGCCGCTCCATCGGTCTTCTTAATAGCCAAGACGTGTGTAGACTTAGTCAACCGGTCTACGATAACCCAAATAGCATAACACGTCCGCAAAGTAGGCAATCCAACCACGAAATCCATCGTAATTATATCCCATTTCCACTCCGCAATGGGTAGACTCTGCAACAAACCTCTCGGAACCTTATGCTCGGCTTTGACCAACGAACATGTATTACACTTGGAGAAGAATGCAGCCACATCTCTTATTATCCCGCCCTAGTGATAATACCGTTTGAGATCTCGGTACATCTTGGTCGCACCCGGATGAATCGAGAACTTGCTCGCATGAGCCTCGCTCAGAATGTCGAGCCATAATGCCTCATCTAGTGGAACACACACTCGACCACAAATCAAAATCGGAATCCACGGCTTGTGATAACCCAATCAAACTCTGATCACTCTGCTGAGCCACTCTGATCCTACTGAGAAGATCCGCCTGATCAACCGCCTCTAAGCCCAAAGGCTCCTCCAAAATCGCACAAAAACGCAACGTTCTAATCTCACCTACCAAATCCTCGATATCCTGCTCACGGGCTGAATCGAACTTCGGCCGACTCAAGGTATCTGCTACCTGATTAGCCTTTCCTGGATGATTAATGATATCCAGATCGTAATCCACCAGCAACTCAACCCAGCATCTCTGTCTCATATTCAGCAACGGCTGAGTAAAGAAATGCTGCAGATTCTTGTGATCCGTAAAAATCTGCACTCTCCCTCCATAAAGATATGACTTGCAGATCTTCAGAGCGAACACTACTGCTCCCAACTCTAGATCATGCGTAGGCCGATTACAATCACTACCCTGCAAAAGCTTCAAAGCATATCAATAACTCGACCCTCCTGCATCAAAACGCAACCTATACCAACTCCTGAAGCATCAGTATACACGGTGTACGCCTTCCGTACCTCGGGTAAGGCCAACACGGGCGTACTAGTCAACATCTGCTTGAGTCTCGCAAAAATCCCCTCGTACTCTGGCGACCAGACAAACGGGACATCCTTACCGGTCAGCTTTGTCGTTGGGTGCGCCATACTCGCAAAACCCTTGACGAACCTCCGATAATAACCTGCCAGACCCAAGAAACTCCTGATCTCGGTAGCACTCCTCGGTCTAGGCCAATCTCGAATAGCCTCAATCTTCGCCGGATCCACAGAAACTCCCTCTGTTCTTCACCGTGACTCGGTTAAGTCTCTGATAATCGATGCACAACCGGAAACTCCCATCCTTCTTCTTCACAAACAACACCGGTGCTCCCCACGGCGAAACACTCGGACGAATAAAACCCTTCTCCAGAAGGTCCTCTAACTGGTTCTTCAGCTCTGCTAACTCAGCTGGAGGCATCCTGTAAGGCGCCTTAGATATCGGAGCTGTCCCTGGCTCTAACTCGATCGTGAAAGGATCAGACCGAGATGGTGGTAATCCCTTCAACGACCTAAAAACATCCTCGAACTCCCGAACAACTCGAATATCCTCAAATGCAACCTCACCACTGGACTCTGACATCACAATTGTCTCTAAGAAGGCCTCGCAACCTCGCTTTATCATATGCTCTGCCTGAATAGCCGTGATCAGAAGACTACCGGAAGTCGGTCTCTACCCCTGAAACACCAATCTTCCACCACCACGCTCGAAGCTAACTCTGCCTCTGAAACAATCAAGATGAACCCGATAAAACGATAACCAGTCCATCCTAAGAATCACCTCATAGAGTGCCACTGGACTAATCACCAAGTCCGCTGGCATCGAATGCCCAGCAATCTGAACATCCACTGCTCTACCACGGCCTGAAGTAGCCAGGAATCCACCACCAGCCACCTTGACCATGCCTATGCGCTCACCAGCGCTGCTCCGGATGCCACTGCGCTCGGCATGCTCCGAAATAATGTAGCAGTTCGATGCTCCAGAATCAAACAGCACATGGGTCTCAAAACCGCCCACTAAAAAGGTCCCTACACAATTCACATGCGTTGAGAACCCTGATATCCCGATCACAAATAAAATAAAAGAACAACAAATAACCTTGACAACAATTCTACAACTAGAAAATTTACGAAGTTAAGTCTAGAATTTTACCTGTGATCTGCCCGGCGCCACCATGACCATGTCTATGCGCTCACCAGCGCTGCTCCGGATGCCACTGCGCTCGGCATGCTCCAGAATAATGTAGCAGTTTGATGCTCCAGAATCAAACAGCACCTGGGTCTCAAAACCGCCCACTAAAAAGGTTCCTACACAATTCACATGCGTTGAGAACCCTGATATCCCGACCACAAATAAAATAAAAGAACAACAAATAACCTTGACAACAATTCAACAACTAGAAAATTTACGAAGTTAAGTCTAGAATTTTACCTGTGATCTGCCCGGCGCCACCATGCTGGCCAACATCTGCCAGAGGATACACATGCGGTGCTGGACCAATCTGACCAATCGGCTGCTGCACTGCTGCAATCTGACCCAAAGGCTGAATCGCTGCCACAACGGGCTGCTGCAACTAGGGACAGATTGGCCTGAAATGCCCCGACTCGCCGCACTAGAAATAATCATTAGCCCTTCCTCGGGTGCCCTTAGGACAGTTCGCCACCCGATGCTCTGCACTACAGCACCCAAAACAACCATGAATATCGTGGCTACCTCAACCGAAGTCCCTGCAAGAACCTCTGAACCAGAGCCCGCTCATCATTGAAACCGTGCCCCATATGAACAACCAGCCTACTGAACTCAACGTCATACTCCCGTACTAATAGCTCTCTCTGCGTCAATGACATAAACTGCATCTAGAGACGGTCTCGAACCTCTTGAGGGAAATACTTAGCGTTGAACTCAGCCAAGAATTCACCCCAAGTCCACTCCGCACGCCTAGCCTGAATAGCGCGCCACCAACAATAGGCATCACTACTCAGATAGTGGACAGCAACCTCGACCTGATACTCGGTAGGACACCTGATCGATCTGAAGTTACGCTCCAACCTCAGCCGCCTAAGGACCAACTCTGCCCTCGAAGAACGGCGTAGCTATCCTCTGCATATGTCCCATCATCTCAAGATAAGACGGAACATGCGCTGCAACTGCATCCCTCGGCTGCTCAACAACTGCAGCCCTCTGCTGCAACCCGGCCGCTGGAGGAACACCCAGAGCCTGCTCAGGAGCCATCGGCGGAAAACATGCCAACAACTGCGTCAGCAATCCCACGACCTGGTCATCACAACCCGGAGCTGCAGTAGCACCCCCACCAGGGCCCACTGGAACTCCTCCGCCTCTACCGCCACCGGCCAACACACTGGCACTAAGCGACTGGGACTCTGACGCGGTCGCCACACTCACAGACACACTCTGCACCGCACTCTCTGCTGACTCAGCAACTGATCCACGACCACCCCGGCCTCCACGGCCACCAACTCTGCTACCACGGGCTCGTGCCCTGCCCCCACAGGCACCAGCTCTGCCAGAACCTCTACTCCTGGTATCCACCTCACTGCAACACAGATTAATAGATAAGCACTCCAGAAGTCACAATCAAACACAACAACTTACCGCGAAATCTCATTGAAGGTCGGAGAGGATGATTTCTAAGACTAAAGTTGACTAAGCACAAATAATCAATTTAAACACATAGTCTCAATTCATCCAATCCTAACAGTCCTAAAACCGTATATGCTCTGATACAAAAATGTAAAACCAAGTTTTTTTTTTTTAAATGCGGAAATTCTCATTAAAATAAATCCATAAATATTAAATCAATAACCAACAATTCAATTTCGCGGAATAATAATAAATCTAGCAACCTAGCAGAAACAAGAAAGTCAAACAACAACCCTAATCATCCTCTCCCTAAAGCCATGATCCCGCGGTCACACTTTTCCTTTTCCTTTACCTGCAACACAATTGGGAAAAACGAGTTGCATAAGTATTTAATATTTAATAAATACTTAGTGAGACGGGCTTCCCGTCTACAGGCTAAGTATGAAAATGCTAGAATATCAATAACACATGATTTAAAAGAGTAACGAAAGAAATACATGGGTGTCGATCGACACATCGCACGGTGTCGATCGACGCTACAATTTAAATGGTGTCGATCGACACATCGCACGGTGTCGATCGACACGTCGCACGGTGTCGATGGACGCGACAATTTAACTGGTGTCGATCGACACGTCGTACGGTGTCGATCGACGCGACAATAACAGTAGCGTCGAGCAATACACCATAAGGTGTCGCTCGACACGACTGTCGCATCAACAACAGATCACAAAACTCACTAAATTCTATGATTCAATCATCATTTCACACGAATCATCCACTGATTCAACACCAAACAACCATGAAAATCATCACGTAAATCCCTAAATCAAACCGTTACGAATTTCCTAGCAAAATCAAGCCTACGGTTGCGCACTCACCTTGGGATTTCGACGAAAAGAACGAAACGACGAAGAACGAGGATGACCAGCGACTGACAGCGAATCCTTCACTGGAATCACAACGGAACATGGCTCAACGGACTCACAAACGAAAAGGATCACGCGAGAGGATTAACGCAACGAACGGATCACGAAAACAATCGAAACACTCGAAACTCACAAACTTCCTCTCTTCTTTCTCTGCTGAAGGGTTAACTCACGGCTACAGGGTTTCCAGAACCCTAGGCGCTTATATAGCGAGAACCGATCCAAAACTGTGATTAAAACCTTAATTAACCCGGTTCTGCAGACAGTCGTGTCGAGCGACACCAACCCTGTGTCGATCGACACCCACATTTCCCTCGTGTCGATCGACACACCTAGTGGCGTCGCTCGACACGAGAAAAAATCAGCAATCCCGGTTTACGGATGTTACATTTTTCTTCCCCCCCCCCCCCCCCCCCCCCCCTCCCCCCCGACGGCTCACGATCCCATAACATAAAAGGGACGAAAGCTAGGGTTTTTCGATAACCGACCGCGTGAAAATCGTGGTTGAAATCAACTCAACTCGGATTCCACCGCTTAGTGTCGATCGACACCACCCAAAACCTACTAATTCAGGGTTACGGTTGTTACATTTTGTTTCTAGTTCAATGCACCATTGTAATTGACTTTATATCATGGACATGGTTATGTTGTTTGTTGTTAAGCAAAAACTCATTGAAAAGAATCAATTTTGTTCTTATTTCAACTCATTGTAAATGTAGGAAGGGGAAATTTTTTTTCTTTATTTCTTTGTATATAATTAGCATAACTTTGAAATTAGTTTTGTTCAAATTTAAGACATTTTACATCAAAATCGGGTTTTACACCAACCCTGTAGCATAACTTTGTATAAGATAAATCAGAACTTTTCTGATCGTGACGCTGATAAGCATAGAAATTAACACGAATCGTACCCACGACATCAAGTCAATCACAACATCTATCCACCAAACCATATCCACGACATCACGTCCGCAATAATATATGTCGATCCATCTGTATCCATGAAATCATATCCATGAGAAGTTTCCAAACCAAATGTTTCCTCTGCATCACTCTCATCTTACTCAAAGACCTAATCTTCCTCCACTGCGGACAACAATTGCGACTCGATTTTACCCAAAAAAAAAAAACAATTGCAATTGGGACCAAAATCAAACGCATCAATGAAATCATTAAACCTAGATCTAGAAAACAAAATCAGAAGATGAATAAAAGGAGAACTCATCAACAACCCAACTTCTCCATGAATCGTTGTGGAATTCGTTGAAGCAAGTTGGAGTTGGCATGGGAAGAAGAGATAAGGTGAAGATTTGGTAGCCACTAGGATAGATCACTGCTGATGATAATTGGGTTTAACCACAAGTCATCTCTATTTGGGTTTAATCGTTAAAGAACAAATCAAAACATAAGAGAGATCGAAGAACATACAAAAAGAGAGCAAACGGAGAAGGAAGACGATTCCGTGACCGGAGGGTATGTTTTTTAACTGATGAAAGAAATATATTATTTTCTTGTATGACGGTGAAGAAAGGGAAGGAGAGCGGAGGAGGAAGGTGACGATGAAACGAGATCAACAAGGAGGAGGACTTTTTTGTCATTAAAAAGATTGAACAGTGGAAAAAGTATAGGTGATAGAAAAAATATGTTTAATGTAATCAAAAGTTGGAAAAGTATGTATATGTGTTAATAACCCTATGTCAACATGATCATCTTCTTACTATATATTCCCTCTGTTTCATAATGTAAGATGTTTTAGCACAAATCGCGAATATTAAGAAACTAATTTTACTCTAAAAAGTAGCATTTAAAATATATATTAAAAACAGTTTAACCAATTATAAAAAAAGATTGCAAAATACTATTTGTCACACAATTTTCAATAAAGTTAAAAGTACCTAATATTGTCAAAACAACTTATATTTTGAAATAAATAAAAACCTTCAAAACATCTTATATTATAAAACGGAGAGAGTATTATTAGTTTAATTATATTGAAATCGTTTAAACTCGAACCATTTTGAAAATTATAAGTGATCTAAAAAAAAAGTGTATGCAAGCTATATCTATGTCAAGATTGATAATTCGTGCTGAAACTTCCAAGTTTTTTTTTTTTTTTTAAACCAAAATTTTTTTACTGCGAAACTCATAAATTAATTAAATCCAAATAAAATAAATAACCAAATAATTTATAATAAAATCTAACACCAGATTTAGGATTGAATAACTAATAAATCTAGCAACCTAAGACAACAGGTTCACTAGACTAACAACAACAACACATAACATTCTATCATCCTCTTCCTATGCCTCGATTTCGCGATCACACTTTTTCTTTACCCGCAACACATGGAAAAAGATTTGCGTAAGTATTTCATAAATACTTAATGAGCCGGTCATACCATTAACTGGCGTAACAAGCAGACTCGGGCAATAATACAATCATCAGCAATACATAACAATCAGCAAACACTCAACATTGCAATTTAAAACATTCCGAACCGGAACTGGTCGTATCGAGCGACACCCTCCTGGTGTCGATCGACACGCCTCTGTATCGGCTAGAATCGAGTTCCTCCTCTCACGACTCGATTTCGGCGATATGAGTCGCAAACCTGCAAAAAGAACAATTCCAATACGAACCACAATCACACAGCAAGGCTCACAAACCGTTTCAAGCAAGGATTCATCACAAAATCATTTTAAACATCAACGTTTACCGTCTTAGCCTAGAAACCTATGGTTGCGAACTCACCTCGGTATGAAGAAATGAACGAAAACGAAATAAATGCGAACAATCACACGAACCAGACCCTCACGATCTGATTCCCACGAGACCGAACGAACCACACACAAAAACTACCACAATGAAAGAACTAACGCCTCTAAAACGCTAGAAAAAGGCCCCAGATTGATTTATTTGCAACAATCAATCACGGTCACCAAAATTCTCACAACTCTAGCTTAAAACTTTTATGATCTCTCTGACCACGATGGCTGGGGAAACTGCACGCAGCCCTAGGCCTATTTATACCAAAACCCGAGCGACACCAAGACCGTGTCGATCGACACCAATAAAAACCTTCGTGTTCATCGGCACTCTCCTTATGTCACTCGACACAACCACGATAATCCATATTTCTTGTTTGCGGATGTTACAATTCTCCCCCACTAAACTGGATTCGTCCTCGAATCCTTACAAAACCGTCTATAAGAAACCCAAACCAGACCCAAAACCGGTCAATACCACCCGAGATCCTAACACCTGATCTCCGAGGCCCTCATCTAATCTCATGTTTATACGCCCTTTTTGAGACATTTATCACTCTTTAACTCATTCCACACCCCTCCCACTCGCAGGATGCATCCTTTGAGCTATCGGTGTCACGTGCTCATCCACTCTCAGGACGCATCTTTTTAGCTCCGGGTACACATGGGAACTAATCATCCCCTCAAGATAACTAATCATCCCTCGATACCTGAAATGGAAACTAATCATCCCAAAGAGTATACAGGAGTACTAATCATCTTCTCTGAGGAACTAATAATCCTCACTGAAGAACTAATCATCTCCAGACAAAATGAACGAGTTTTTCGAAGCCGTAACCCCTAGAGAAATAAATTCTAAAACGTCAATAAACATCTATCGACTAGAACTACCACTCGTGGTCAAACTCGATACTCCTTAACCCGGAATATCTCAAAACATGACCCAACACCGATCCACACAATACACAAAACATATATATATATATATATATATATATATATATATATATATATATATATATATAAGAACTACTCATCTCATATAAACAGATAAATAAGAAATCCATCTTATAAATCTTCAAAAAGTATAATCGTTACAACAAAAACGAAAATACAACAACAAAGCAACACGTGCTAAAAACTGAAACTGGAACCACAAAGAAAAATAAAGCTCAAACGGCAACCTGCTTGTTGAACCACATCCTGAACATCAATTTCATCTTTGCCTCGGGCTTGCAAGTCTCCTCCTCACAACCAGCGCAATCCCACAAAACTCGCAACAGTGGAACCTTCTTCCGACGCAACTCCTTGACTCTCCTCTCGAGAATCCCCACAGAAACTGCCAGAACCGTCAAATCAGGCTGTAGATCCTCTAGAATCTTAGCCACTAACTCCTCTGATTCATGTAGGCACTTCCTCAATATTGAAACATGAAACACAGGTATGAAATGCCTTCATAATCGGAGGTAACTCTAGGCGATAAGCAACAGGCTCAACCCGCTCCACTACCAGAAACGGACCCATAAATCGCGGGCTTAGCTTATTCTCTGCTATGGATCTGTTAGGACCCCTCAACATAGCCATCTTGAGATACACACGATCTCCCACTCCAAACTCAATCTCCCACCTCCGCTTATCCGTATAACTCTTTTGTCTATTCTGAGCTTCCTTCATGTTCAGCCTCACAACCCAAACTTTTTTCGTTGTTTCCTGAACATAAGTAGCCCAATGAATACTCCCCTCCCCTACTTGGGTCCAACATAAGGGTGTCCTACATGGCCGCCCATGCAAAGCCTCAAAAGGAGTCATACCAATACTGGCATTGAAGTTGTTATTATAAGCAAACTCTGCCAAGCTCAAATGATCAACCCAATGACCACCCCAATCCAGTACGCATATCCGCAATAAATTCTCCAAGGTCTAAATCGTCCTCTCTGACTGCCCATCAGTTTGCGGATGATAAGCGGTACTCATATGCACCCTATTGCCCATCTCTGCCTGAAATGCTCTCCAAAACCCTGAAGCAAATCTCGGATCCTGATCTGACATAATACTGGCTGGCATTCCATCCAGCCTCACAATCTCCTTCATAAATTTCTCAGCCAAAACAGCCGCTCCGTTTGTCTTCTAAATGGCCAAAAAGTGTGCAGACTTAGTCAACCGGTCCACAATCACCCAGATAGTATCAAAGGTCCGCGAGTTAGGTAATCCTACCACAAAATCCATCGTGATCATATCACACTTGCACACTGAAATGGGTAGACTCTGCAATAAACCACTCGGAACCTTTTGCTTAGCCTTAACCAACGAACACGTGTTGCACTTTGCAACCCAATCAGCCATATCTCTCTTCATCCCGACCCAGTGATAGTACCTCTTGAGATCACGACACATCTTTCTCGCTCTAGGATGAATCAAGAACTTGCTCGCATGAGCCTCTCGCAGAATCTCCAGCCTTAACTCCTCTACCTTGGGTACACAAACCCGACCGCGAACAAGAATCGTCCTATTCGAAGAGACCTAATACTAAAAACCCTCTGCGATCGACGGAACAACCAAACTCTGATCGCTCGCCTGAGCCACTCGAATCCTACTCTGAAGATCTGCCTGATTAGGCGCCTCTAAGCCCAACAGCTCCTGTAAAATAGCACATAACCACAATGTGCCAATCTCGCTCACAAGCGACTCAATATCCTGCTCCAGAGCCAAATCTACTCGTCGAAGACTCAAAGCATATGCTACTTGGTTTGCCTTATTAGGATGGTAAATGATATCCAACTCGTAATCTACCAACAACTCAACCCAGCTTGTCTATCTCACATTGAGCAACGGCTGAGTGAAAATGTGCTGCATATTCTTATGATCAGTGCAAATCTGAACTTTCCCAATATACAGATAGGATCTCCAAATCTTCAATGCAAACACAACTGCACCCAACTCTATATCATGCATAGGGTAATTATGCTCAGCACCTCTCAACTACCTCAAAGCATATGTAATAACTCTACCCACCCGTATCAAACGCAACCCAAACCAATTCTAGAAGCATCAGTATACACTGCGTAAGGCTTACCCGACTCAAGTAACGCCAACACCGGTGTACTCATCAGCATCTCCTTTAGCTTTATAAAGCTATCCTCACACTCCTGAGACCAAACAAATGGAACATCCTTCCCGATCAACTTAGTCGTCGACTGAATCATACTCGCAAAGCCCTTGACGAACTTTCGGTATTAACCTGCAAAACTAAGAAAACTCCTGATCTAGGTACCATTAGACGGTCTAGGCCAATGACGGATAGCCTCTATCTTAGCCGGATCCACATAAACTCCCTCTGCAAAAACAGTATGGCCAAGAAAACCCATATCTCTCTCCCAAAAACTGCACTTGCTCAACTTAGCATAAAGCTTATCCTCCCGAAGCTTCTCTAAAACTAACCACAAATGCACCCCGTGCTCCTCAGGACTCTTCGAGTAAACCAGGATATCGTCGATCAAGATAATCATAAAAACATCCAGATACTCTTGAAATACGCCGTTCATCAACCGCATGAACGCTGCAGGCGCATTCTTCAAACCAAAAAGCATCACCACAAACTCGAAATGCCCATATCTGGTCTTGAAAGCTCTCTTCTGAACATCAACCTCGTCGATCGGAATCTGATGGTAACCTGATGCTAAGTCAATCTTGGAAAACCAAGTAGCACCCCACAACTAATCTAGCAACTCATCAATCCTCGAGAAAGGGTATTTATTCTTTATAGTGACCCGGTTAAGTCCCCGGTAATTGATTCATAACTGAAAACTACCATCTTTCTTTTTCACAAACAACACCGACGCTCCCCACGGTAAAATACTCGGACAAATAAAACCCTTGCTCGCCAAATCCTCTAACTACTTCTTTAGCTCTGCCAACTCAGCTGGAGCCATCCTGTAAGGGCTCTAACTTAATTGTAAACGGATTAGACCGAAACGGCAGTAACCCCTGCAACAACTAAAAGATATCCTCGAAATCCTAAACAACCTGAATCTCACTCACAACAACCTTACTAATAGACTCTGTCAGAGATATCATAGCCAAATAAGCCTCGCATCCCCGCTTAATCATCTATACTTCCTGAACTGCAGAGATATCATCGCCAAATAAGCCTCGCTGAAGTCGGTCTCACTCCATGATACACTAACTTCTCTGAATCCCGCTCGAAAATCACTTTGCCTGGAAAACAATCCAGATGGACTCTGTAAAATGGCAACCAATCCATCCCTAGGATAATATCATATGACTCCACCTAATCACCAAATCTGCTGGCATTGATTGCCCAGCAATCTGAAAATCAACTGCTCCAGCGCGGCCCGACGTCGCCTCTTCCAGCAACCTTGACCAAACCTGAACGCTCGCCAGCGCTGCTACAAATGCCACTGCTCTCAGCATGCTCCGGGGTAATGCAGCAGTTTAATACTCCAAAATCAAAAAGCACATGGGACCCAAAACCTCCCACTAACAAGGTCCCTACACAATTCATATGTGTTGAGAACCCTACTAGAACTACCACAAGTAAAATAAAAGAACAAACAACAATTCAACAATTACGAAGTTTGAGTCTAAGATTTTACATGTGATCGATGCGCCACTATACTGCCCCGCCTCTCCTGGAGTATAAACTCGCGGTGCCGGTCTAATTTGGCCCAACGGTTGCACTGCCGCCAACTGCACCACTGGCTGGACTGTAGCAACAGTCATCTGCGGCAACCTGGGATACATCGACATGATATGCCCGTTTTTGTACAATGGAAACAAACTCTTGAATTCGACCACTGCGACTGCAGCTGATGGTCATCCTTCTGAGGGCAACTCGATAGACGATGCTCGAAACTACTGCATCCATAACATGCTCTGCCCCTCAAACTCTGACTGGGCTTGGAAGCGCCATCCCATTTTAGTTTCTGACCCTGCACCGGCTTGCCGTCTTTGCCAGAACCAGAACCAGAACTACCCTGCTACCTCCTCGGCTGAGCAGCAGGAACAACTACCAATGGAACCATCGCATCTAACTGACCCCGCAGGTCCTCCTTAATACCAGCAGCCATCTCTACCAACCTTGCCCTCGAAGCGTACTCGGAAACTCTGTAGTGAATCCTCTAATCCTGCAGAAGTAGCCTCGGGAACCTCTTCACCTGTGCCTGCTTGTCCTCTAGACCACAATCAGCATACACAAGTAACCAACTGAACTCGGTGTCGTACTCTCGCATGGAACGATTGCCATGCACTAGCTTCACAAATCTTGTCCCTAATCGATCACGAGCCTCCCGAGGAAAGTATTTGGTATTAAAATGTGCCATAAACTCTCACCAGGCCCATACTGCATCAAGCGTCCTTGCCTCAACAGCTCTCCACCATGCATGAGCATCACCGCTCATATATTAGACTACTAACTCAACCCTGAACTCTTCATGACAACAAACCGAGTAGAAATTGCACTCCACAAGCAAACACCACTCATCTGCATCCTTGGGGGTAACACCACCCGAAAAGAAAACAGTACTCACCTGACGCATCTGACTCACCATCTCTAGGTAAGACAGAGACACCTCTGCAACCGCAGCCCTCGGCTGCACCTCCGCCACTAGATGCACCACTGGAGCCTGTCCCGAAATCGCCGCTGGAAAAAGCTCCATCAACTCCGTCAAAATACCCTCCATGCGATCCATACGATCCTGAGCTGGAACAGCACCCGCACCTGGGCCCGCTCCTCTACCAGCCATCTCGGCGCCTCTCCTAGTACCCATAGTACTCTCACTAGTACTACCACTGGTCTCGCTCACCGATCATGTATGATGCGTAGGAGTCCCTGACGTTTGCGCAGTACCCGCAGCCATGCTAATGGAAGACTCTAGTAGCTGACCTCTACCACGACCTCGGCCTAAATGGCCTCTACCATGTCTACGACGTCTAGCTCTGGTGTCCATCTCTATGCACTTACACAGAACAAGACAATAAGCTACAAAAGGCTGAAAAGGATGGTACTAAGACTCTATTAAATTGACTAAACACACGAAATCAATTTAAACACATAGTCTCAGACATCCAGTTCAATTGTCCTAAAACCGTCTAGGCTCTGATACCAAAATGAAACAACCAAGTTTTTTTTTTTTAAACTAAAACATTTCTACTGCGAAACTTAGAAATTAAGTAAATCCAAATAAAATAAATAACCAAATAATTCTTAAATAAAATCCAACACAAGATTCAGGAATGAATAATAAATAAATCTAGCAACCTATGACCACAGGTTCACTTAACTAACAACAACACATAACATCCTATCATCCTCTTCCTACGACTCGATTCCGCGATCACACTTTTCCTTTACCTGCAACACATGGAAAAAAAGTTGCGTAAGTATTTCATAAATACTTAGTGAGCCAGTCATACCATCAACTAGCGTAACAAGCAGGCTCGAGCAACAATACAATCATCAACAATACATAACAATTAGTAAACACTCAACATTGCAATTTAAAACATTCCGAACCGGAACAGGTCTTGTCGAGCGACACGCCTCAAGTGCTCGTGTCGAGCGATAACCAAAGGCTGTCGATCGACACGACTACAACACTCGTATCGATCGACACGCCTCTGTATCGGTCAGAATCGAGTTTCTCCTCTCACGACTCGATTCCGGCTATATGAGTCACAAACCTGCAAAACGAACAATTCCATTACAAACCACAATCACAGAGCAAGGCTCACAAACCGATTCGCGCAAGGATTCATCACAAAATCATCACAAACATCAACATTTACCGTCTTAGCCTAGAAACCTATGGTCGCGAACTCACCTCGGTAATAGGAAATGAACAAAAATGAAATAAATGCGAAGAATCACACGAACCAGACCCTCACGATCCAATTTCTACGAGACCAAACGAACCACACACAAAAACTACCACAACAAAAGAACTAACGCGCTACAAAAGGCCCCAAATTGATTTCTTTGCAACAATCAATCACGATCACCAAAATTCTCACAACTCTAGCTCAAAACATTTATGATCTCTCTGACCACGACGGCTGGGGAAATTGCACGCAGCCCTATGCCTATTTATACAGAAAATCGAGCCAAAACCGCAATTAAAAATCTATTTAACCCCATTCAGAAAACACAAGTGTCAAGCGACACCAAGACCGTGTCGATCGACACCAACAAAAACCTTTGTGTCGATCGACACTCTCCTTGTGTCGCTCGACACGACCACCATAATCCACATTTCTGGTTCGCAGATGTTACACCTGCCACACTAGTAAATAAGTATGTTTTTACGTATAATACCCAATATAAAACCCAAAATTGTATGGAAAAGCTTATTGGCGATGACAAGTTCATTAGAGTGTGGTACTGTTTTACTAGTGTGAGACCAATGATGCCTCTTATGAAATACTTGTTTATCAACATCGACTTCAAGGTCAGTGAGCTTATCCACCAGAATAGTGGGATTTACAGAAATTGGAGGAGTTGTTTTATCAGATAAATGTGGAGTTAATCCTAGGGGAAAAAAACAGTGGTGTCTCAAAAAGACTATTGGGTCTTGAATCATACGAGAAGTGGGGAGTATGAAGTCAAAAGTAGGTATTGGCTTGCAAACAAGAGAAAGCACCAAAAATTAATAAGAGAAGCTTTGGCCCAACCCTCCGTGAATACCTCTTGTAACCATCAAGGGTTTAAATCTGTGTGTTCCTTACGTTAGATGCATTTCTTTTAATTCGTTTTTTGGACTGGCCGGTTGTTGCCAGTTTAAAAGCTTTTGTTTGGAATATTAGATCGAGTTTGGGTTCGGTGGCTTTTGTCAATAAAATTCAAACAAATGGAAAAAATGCAATCTTGTACAATATTCTCAAAATTATTGGCTAGTCATTTTATAGTGTATCAAATCGTTCATGTTATTCATATTTTTCAAAACTTTTACTATTCGCATCATTAGTTCTAGTAATATATGTAGTTTACTCAAAAACACATATATGCAATCATATCGATGTTCTTTAACAAGATAAACAAGTTTGTCGAAGTCGTACTCTCTCCAAAATCTCCTCAATAATATATAATATATTATTAAATAAGTGATTATTCAACAAGACTTTGACACTAAGCTTATCAAGCTCATACACAAGTGTCTACTTGCTAAGCTTAACAAGTATTGGACACTAATCTTGTTGGCAAGATAGCTTAGTGTATTGTACAAGTGCCATAATAATATGCATCATATGTTACTATATATATGTAAATGTATGACATGAGAAGGAAAAAATAAGAACAACTCTCTCTTGCTTTTCTATCCTCACGTACACATACATATATAGTTTTAATATTCGGTTTCACAACATGTTATCAGCACGATCGTCTCTCAAATCCGAACCGTTTTCATACGTAAGAGAGGTAACATCTAAACTTGTCTTTGGTTTAGATTTTAATATATGTTGATTTTATTTAAGATCATACATATAATATAGATGGAGTGGTAGGTTATGCCTCCTCCTTTATTTAATAGTAGGCTTTGCCTCCTTGTATATATAGATATGCATGCATCTAATTTATCATATTTAATTATGCTATTATTATTGTAACATCTCGAAACCGAGTTCTATGAATTTAGTTGGGGTGTCGATCGACACCAGTTGTGGGTGTCGATCGACACCATTGTTTTGGTCAGAATCGGTTTGATTTAAAATCATCCGGTTTGTTGCGCGGTTTGGGAATGCAGCCCTAGGTCGGGTTATTTAAAGTCCCAGCCGCAGAAGGACGTTTCACAGAGAAAAATCAAGAACAAAGTGGGTGATTTGAGTGTTTCCAAGAGGGTTTGTGATCCGTTATCATTGTTTTCGTTTGAGAATCTCGTGTGAGCGTTTGTGAGAGTTTGTGGTGTTTTTCCGGTGATTACAGCGAGGAATCAGGGTTGTTCGAGGTTGTTCGGTGTCGGATTCGTCGGTGTTTCTCGCGTTCATTCACTTTCCTTCGCGGATTCGAGGTGAGTGCGTGATCGTGATATGGAATTAGATTATTAGGGTTTTGATTGTTGTTTGTGACGTTTGTCTGTGTATTATGATCATTCTGTGTGAACTGATTGATTGGAAATCATGATGATCTCGCGAGATGAAACAGAACTCGAGCCGTGATAGGATTTGGCTTGGTTCAAGTTTTCTGCGAGAGGTGTCGATCGATACCTAGAGGTAGTGTCGATCGACACCACTGTTTTTGATCACGAGGATCAGATGCTCGCAATGAGCGTCGATCGACACCAAGTGGTGGTGTCGATCGACACCCTTTGTTTCAAAATGTTTAATGTGTTTTAAAGTTGTCAACTGTTGTTTGATCGCGTAGAACTGATAGTCTAATTCCTATTATATATCTAGGAGACGAGATGACCGCTCCATTAAGTATTTATTAAATACTTACGCAACTCTGTTTTTCCCTTTGAGTTGCAGGTAACAGAAATGCGTGATCGCGGAATCAAGGCCGGCGAAGGGGATGATAGGATCTTGTTATTTGCTTCTGTTATAGTCTAGTAGAACCTGGTGTTTAGGTTGCTAGATTTCTTTTACTGCTTCTGGAATTTGGAATTATTGGAGTTGAATTGATGTTCTGGATTTAATATTTTAATGGTTATTATTTTATGAGAATTTCCGCAACTGTTAAAAAAAAAAAAATTTGAGTGTTACAATTATGCTTGCATATTTATTTGAAAAGTAAACTATATGATCAATTAATTTAAAAAAATTAGTAGTTTGAATTTATTAAAGATATAGTGATCATATAAAAATTTGGAACCATCGATCGGTCAAAAACGACATCGAATGAATGAAAGGATAATATCATATTTCTGTCATCACCCATAAAATGGTTTAAGAGATGGTTAACCATAAATCCGTCCATATAGATTAGCTCCATTCCCAGAAGTGGATGTGGTAGCATCTAGTAATAATAATTGGACTAGGATCCGGACACGGGAAAAACCATAGTCGTGGTTATAAATAAGGTGATGGACGAAAACGTGGAAAGAAAATCTCATTTTAATTCCAATGAAAACAAAACCAATGAAGTTGGTTGCGTTGTGAAAGGAAAAATGAGATCACTTGTTACTAATGTGGCATGGAAAGAAAATGGGTACGTAGATGTCGTATGTCAAAATTTCAGCCCATAGTATCAAGAACCACGTAAGGAAAAAAGGAAATGATGTTGAAATAAAATTCATCTTGGATGAATATAAACTTTCCTTTAAGGGTTTACGTGATAAAAAAATCTCAATGTCGTAAGCCTTGTTGATATAGTAGAATCAAAAGGAAATAAAATGACCATGATCGATTGGAGATTATAAGTAATAAGAATTTTAGTATTGCTTTTAATGTTTAATGTTATATGGATGGCTATGCCTCCTTAATTTTTTGGTTTAATGTATATTGCTATTATGTTTAGTTATTTGAATTTAGAATTCAAAAGAAAATAAATTCTTATGAGAATTTATTAAGCACGTGTCAATATAATATTGGACAATGCAGATGCTTAAGAAAAGATATAGCTAAGACATGCTTGTATGTAATCGTACATACAGAAAATAAAGATGGCATAGTTAATAAACCTGAAGTTTATTAACTCGCTTAAAATATATTTGGTCGTAAACCAAAATTTATGATCGTCGTACCATCCGATCAAACAATGATATTAAGGATCATTGAAAATTTATGTGAAAACTAGAAATTTTTCACGTAGCATGTCTTAAGCAAAAATAAGACCATCATTAGAGATAAATCGATGAGTCGTTGTTTTGGGTAAATAAAGCTCATTTGATATGGTGGTTGAATTCTTTAATCTCCAATATTATACCCTGAGTATAACGAGTCTAAAAGGAGATTCGGTTTAGATAAATGGGCCAGAAGATCCATTATCTTAAGAGGGTATATTATGAATCCCGAAATATATGTTAAAAGAATCCAGAATTAAATGCATGATCCAAGATGGATATATCGATCCTAAAATGGGATTCAAGGAGAGATGGATGGACAAAGAATGTCATCATCTCGAGAGGGAGAGATAAAGAATCCCACATCGACAAGTAAGTTGGTAATTTTGGAGAGTTTACATCCCAAGTATGATAATTTTGGTAAATTAACATCCTAAAGTTTATCACTTACTATATGTCGAGGTAAAGTAGAACATAAATGAGGTTATGTTCATACTGAAAATGTGAAAAACGGATGACCATTAATGGTGAAATTTAATCTTTATGATTTGGCATAGAACATGCAGTAATGCATGTAGTATATTAAGTCATCAAGAAGGATGTGTTTATTGTATGATTTGCACTCATTTTGATGAGAATTTTCAGTGGGAAAAGATTAAGTAGTTGGTATCCTTGAGCAAATTAATGTGAACCTGAAGTTCAAAAGTTCAAAAGATCGCTACTATATTGCAAATCAAAAGTTGATGGATGAGATTTCAAGAAAAAAATTATCATAGATCCTCTTTGTTTGTTTTTGTTCATATTAAAGCACCTTTTTTGTAGACAAACTGCCACCTAATTTCAATGAAAAGGCTGTATATATTGTTCATGAAGATGAGGTTGATTATATAAAACTTGAGTTCATATCAACTCCACTCAACGCTAGAACTGGCAGTCTAGTGTTGTCTAGGCTCAAAACGCCAGAGATCAACAGCAATATCGACTTCTTTTCGCTTGTGGAATTTGTATAGTTTTGGTAAGTCATATCGCAGCTGCAAGAGATACACATATCAAATGAGTTAGAATGTTCAGACCCATATCAATTCGCATCAGAGTAAATCTTTTCAATCCCACCTCACACAGAACTTCAGCACTTTTCGCATCAAAATCGCGCAACGCCGCCTTTTTAATGTGCTGCGCGCGCAAACATAAAGGTTGTTACAAAAAGGATATATAATTACACTCAGGGACCACATAGAAACTAGTACTTGCAGGAAGAAGAAAGGCTCCAAAGCTTACTTCTCTGGTAGAAGTCTTATGCAAGGAATAATGTGCTTGCGAGGCAACCTGCGTAAGAAAATAATATTATAATGAGAGTAATTTAAAAATGAGAAAACAGTAAGAGAGAAATTGATTTCTGTATTCACCTTCATTGCCGCTGTAACGCCCGTGATCCAAAATGAGTTTTCTGGATGCCTGTCGATCGACAGGAATGGGTGTCTATCGATCGACACGGGTGTTTGCCTTGCGAAGGTTTTTGGCAGAGAGGTCCCTGTCGATCAACACAGTGTGTCTGTCGATCGACACGCATTGAAATCAGACTTGGGGTTTTGATTTTGGTTCAGTTTGGGCATGGGTCGGTTTAGCGAGAACCCTAGGGCTCGGCTATTTAAGCCTATGTTGTTCGTGACCGCGTTTTCCAGAGAGAAAAGGAGAGGAGATCGCAAGGAAAGGATTCGGGAGAGAGTTTTGAGAGATTCTTAGCTTTCCTTAATCTCCTTCGAGTTCTTCGTCGGTTTTCCTTCGTGCTTTCATCGGTGATCGATTCGCAGCCATTTTCCAGTGAAGGAGAGTCTGGTTTGTTGCTGTGTTCGTCATTCTTTGTCAATCATCGTCATTCTCCGTTCATTCCTCTTCGATTAGCGAGGTGAGTGCGTGATCGTGGATATTGGGATAGATTATTAGGTTATCGGATTCATTGGACTGTGTAATTTGGATTGTTCTGGTTGTTTAGTGATTGTTCTGTGTGATATTGTGTGGTTTGAATCGTGATTGTCTCGCACGATGAAACGGAATCGAGTCACGAGAGGATTCGACTCGATTTAGATTTCTGCGAGCAGTGTCGATCGACACCTAGAGGTAGTGTCGATCGACACCACTTTCGTATCTCGAGGATTGTGTTTGTGAGTAGAGTGTCGATCGACACCTAGTTGTGAAGTGTGCGTATTGGATTAGGGTGTCGATCGACACCAGATGCTGGAAATGTGATGTTTTTAGTTGGTTTGGTCTGGTGTAGTGTTCGTGGTGAACTAATTACTGCATTGTTGATTCGTGTATTGGTGATTTTGTTAACGCTGGTTAAATGCGGTTTATTGGGATATTGTGGATTATCGATTGTTATGAATTAATTGTTGAGAACTGGTTACTGTATTATTTTAATTGTGAATCGGTAATTGGTTAATACTGTTTAAATGTTGGTAATTGGAATATTGATAATTGTTGATTGATCGCGTAGAATTGATAGTCTATTTCCCTTACTATGTATCCAGTAGGCGGGATGACCGCTCCACTGAGTATTTATGATAATACTCACGCACCTCTGTTTTTCCCTTTTGAGTTGCAGGTAAAAGAAAAATGTGTGATCGCGGAATCATGGCAGAGGAAGAGGATGATTAGGATG
Organism: Draba incana; assembly: GCA_963576765.1. Taxonomy (NCBI): domain Eukaryota; kingdom Viridiplantae; phylum Streptophyta; class Magnoliopsida; order Brassicales; family Brassicaceae; genus Draba; species Draba incana. The sequence goes on from OY755210.1 coordinate 18,770,905, forward strand.
TGTTGTCTGTGCGTTTTGGTTTAGTAGAACTGCTGTTAGGTTGTTAGTATGGAGTTGTTGACTTGGTGTTTGGAATTTATTTTCAATGGTTTATGTTGTGAATATTTCCGCTTGTGTTGTTCACCTTGAGATTGTGGTTGAAGATTAAATGATTTTGGAATCATTTAATCTGGACTAATTATTTATTTAAAAAAAAAAAAAAATGCAGGTGTTACAGCCGCGGAGAGAAACTCCATGTCAGCTCCTTTCTTTCGTGTACCAAATGGAGGGTTCATTACAACAGTATCCACAATCTGGCCTAAAACAATTTACGGAGATACAAGAATGTTACATAGATTCTTTTCTGTTGAAAAACGACTTTCCAGAGATTTTTTTACCGTTTAACTCTAGTTTTGTAATGTCACACTGAACGAAATCTATCTCCACCTCAAGTTCCTCTGCATTGAGTGTTGCTGTTTCAAGAGACTGTGGGTCGATATCGAATCCCATGACATACCTGGTTTTGGAAGCAAGAAAGAGATTTAACAACAAGCACATAGAATTCAAAAGAATGAAGTAAAGATGAAGAATTACTCACGATGCATCTAAAAGAGCAGCAGCAGCACTTAAAGTAGCACAACCACAACCGAAATCCGCAACTACTTTATCACTTATGTCTCCATATGAATTCTCTGCCTAAACAAGGGACAAATTCTTAGGAACAAGTAAAAAAGTTCGACAGATTTCAATAATTACTACAAGGCAGGAAAACAAGGAAGGTTTGAAGAGGAAGACTGAATTTACAGTGAAAAGCATGCGAGAGGCAATGTGAGGACCAGTTGGGTATTGCTCCAATTCCACCTACCACAAAAGAAATCAGCAACGATTTCTCTAATTGTTGGGAATAAAAACAACTCGATTTTGGCATACTTTGGGATTGGAGAATTATTGAAGATCGCCCAACAAGCCTTCTAATTGCTTCAACTTCATCTTCTCCAAGCAAGACTCTCTCAATTCACACAAAGCCTCCGCAGAATATAGATAAACAAGTCTCAATTCACACAAAGTAAATCAAAAGCCGAATATTATGGGCCGACACTCGAATATTAGGCCCATTAAGCTCTCTCTACCTCCTCTTAAGGAGGGAGGTCTTCTTCGTCTCCTTCCCTGAATCCCCCCGAGAGAGATGTGTACTCGAGCAACTCAAACATGCAAAATCTGCGGAAAAGTTGTATCCAAATACAAGTGCCCTTCTTGTCTTATTCCTTAGTAAGTCTTCTTCTTCTTCTTCTTCTTCTCTCTCTCTCTCTCTCTCTCTCTCTCTCTCTCTCTCACGTAATTCTAATGTTTTAGGTTAATTTGTTTCATCTTTTTCTTGCCCGTATCTTTATCTTTACTTCCTTCTTGTAGCTGCTCGTTGGGTTGTTTCAAGATACACAAAGGCAAGTTCTTCTTTTTTGTGTCTTTTTCGGATTCAGCCTATTCCTGATTCAACCTTAAGTGTTTGACTTTGTAATTGAATTCGATCAACGTCTCTACTTTTTTTCTTATCCAGCTTTAACCACTTGACCCTTTAATTGCTAATTTCATTGGAGGATCGATTTTGTTGGTTGCAAGTTTTGTTTTATGCTTTTAATTAGCTAGAGATTATTGATTCACTTTAGGTTTATGTTGATGTGGTTCTAATTATGTACTCTGACCAATGATACAGAGACTCCATGTGCTAAGCCTTCTTCAACTGATGGTTAGTGCTTTTTTTACTCTTACTTTGTTTCGTTTTGCATATATATTATCGCTGATAAGTTTATTCAATCAATAGCATAACAGTATTTGTTCAGTGTGAATCATGGGGTGAGTCATTATCTCGTTTTGTAGCGGATAGTCCAACAAAGGAAGTCCCGGTGGACATACCAGTTCCTGTTGAGGAAGCAAATGCAAAGGAAGCTCTGGTGGCAAGACCGATAAATGTAGAGGAAGAAAAGTATGTTGTAGACAAGACACAGCTCGAGGCTATTGGTAACGTTCTTCCAACTTACTCTCTCATATATAGATTAATTGCCGAGCTTCCATACCTTTTCTCAAATAACCAAATATCAAACTATTGTACCTTCTTCAGATTGTATAACTTTATATGCATAAAAGGATTCACAGTTTATCTCTTCAATAAGTCTCGTTGCTTAAAACCAGAATACTAACATTGTCTGCATAAAATTCCCTCTTTGGTTCTGAATCTATAAGCCATTTCTAAATCTGGAAACTGTTTACAGCTTCTTCTTGTGAAATCCGTGAAGCTCTCAAGGACGAAGCCCTTCAGAAACTCATCTGCAATATTGATACCTCTTCCAACCCCTTACAAGTAAGTTCATCTACATTTCCACGGTTTCATCAATTATTCAAGCTCTTTGCCTGTTATTTAAAAAACTCTCCCTGGATGTATCAGGAACTCGATCAAGCCATGGGAGTTGAAGCTTTCCGTGTATTCACAGATAAGGTACAGTCCTTTATCTGCTTTTCAAGAACTTGCATCAATCCATGACCAGCAAAATTAGAGCCTCTGCTAAGTTTCTCACTTATTGTTTACAGATTCTATCCAACATTTCCAAGAGTAATAAGGAGCAGTTATTGTAGTCGCATCCGAACATAAGTTATAGAAGTAGTCTTGAATATTGTTTTCTTTACAGAGTTTATGTTGCCCTTTTTAATATCCACAAACATCATTTCTCTGGCTCACCTTACAACCTGTATATATTGACACAGACTAAATTTAGCTATCTGGTTATCTTCAAACTTGTGATAAGCCACCAGCAACACCTCAATGCGCGTAGATGCTATAGTAGGCAACGTTGAAAAAATCCAAGTACTAAATATATTCCGAAATTGGTTTTTTATTTCATCATTGGGCCTCAGAGAATGAAGGATTTACTTCATCTTCTTATTTTTTTAAGGTGGTAGGTACTAAGTAGTACTAAGCTGAGTTGAGGAGTTTTGTGAACAAATCAAACTTGATTTTATTGCATGTTTACTTCATAAGAATAAGAATCAAACGGGAGTTTAGATTCTTAGGTTGTTAAACATGGTGATTAGTGATGTAGGAGTAGGCTAATTATACATTAGTGATTTGAGTTCAAGGCGGTTCTTAATCAATTCTCTGTTAAATGATCTGATTTCCTGCATCTTCGTTTGTTATGCACTTGTAGTGATAATTTGGGTTTAAAACATTGTATTATCAAACCGTCACATATAAAATATGTAACCCAAACCCAAATTATATTTTAAATAAATGATATTATTTTAGTGACATTTTTTGAAAATTCTTTATGATTTTATGCTATATTGTCATTGATTTGTTATTTTATAATTTGTTCTCCAAAAGTCTACATAGTCATTTAGTTTGATACAACATATTATCGCAAGCATTTACAAATTTCAACCATTTTTTTTTTTTAAATTAATAGCTACTAGCATCCCAATTTTAACTGCTGAGAGAACACTTATAAGTGGCATGTTGGTAAGAAAATAATTCAATAGTGGGCTAGAATAGATCCAACGGGAGATGGCCCAAAAAAGCTTCGCTCTTTGCTGGACGAACCTGGGGAGGGTGATAGGTAGCTTCAGCCCATCCATCTTCGTTACATTGGGATTGATGCAGCAGAGGATATCTTTGAGCCATCTCAGCCTCTAGCGGACGTGCACTACAAGAAAACAGTTCATTAGTGACTACTGTTTGTAACGGAAAAATTAGTCACTAATTTGTGCGACTACTTTGAGACTCTTATGTGACCAATATGTGACGACATCAAAATCAGTCCTAAAACAATCACCAATTTGTGACTGATTAAATTCGTCATAAAAGCGTAACAAATTAGCGACGAATTTGAGACAGACATTCGTTAGTTTTCATGTAGTCGCAGAGTAGTCACAAATTACAGACTAATTAGCGACGGATAAAGTGGTCACAAATTTGCGACTATTTTGTTACCATCAAAGCAGTCACATATTAGTGACTACCATAAGAGCGTAACAAAAGAGTCACAAATGTTTAAATGTAGGTAACAGCAATTTTTAAAAAATTGGTAGTGACGATTTTGTGACTATTTAGTGACCATATAGGGTTTAGGGTTTCAAAATAATAATTTTTTAAAAAAATGGTAGTGACGAATTTGTGACTCTTTAGTGATTATATAGGGTTTAGGATTTCGGATTCTCAAACCCTATACTAACGTCACAAAGTAGTCACAAATATACCACTACTTTGCGACACATTTGCGACACATAAGTAAATTTGCGACTGATTAGTGACTACTTTGCCACTCCATTTTACAATACTACATATTAAAACCCAAAATGTATGTTTCTATGATTCATAGTTGTATTTAGCTTGTACTAAAGTCAATTACAAAGTAGCCAAGATGTGGTTGTAGTGAGTAAATCAATTTCTAAAAAAAGATTTATGTGAGAACAACATTAATGTACTTTAGGTTATAAACACTTAGAAGTTTTATAGTAAGTTTATGTAAAGTTGATGTTTTTGTAAATTAGCTTTGTTAGTGGTGTTATAATGATTATATTAGTTTATTTAGGGTATATGGTTTAGGGAAAGGCTAAAAGAACAAATTTTGGGTCTAAATATTTAGGGTTTAGGGATTTGATTTATGACTAACTTTAAATCGTCACAAATCAGTCATAAATTAGTAACTATTTTGTTACTCTTTTGAGACTAATATATTTTAGTTTCTCTCTAATTTGCGTTCCATAATTTCAGTTTCCCTCTCACCCAAATCTGAAAAAAAATTAAAATTTAGGTCACTTTTATACAAAATCACTTGTCCGCTTCTCCTCTTCTTTCCTCGTGTCCAGATCTACTCTCTTTGTCTCCAGATCTCGCCTCCTCTTCGATTTCCTCTTCTCTGTTTCATCTCTCTCTCTCTCTCTCTCTCTCTCTCTCTCTCTCTCTTCTCTCTCTCTCTCTCTCTCTCTCTCTCTCTCTCTCTCTCTCTCTCTCTCTCTCTCTCTCTCTCCCCTAGGGTTTGCTATATTCCATCGTCGGAATTTCTCTAGTGCTCGGAATTGCTTCTCACCATTTACTTCGTGGAACTAGGGTTCCGTACACCGTCGCTCTCCTTGTTATTGGAAATTGGAAGAAGATCGATGGATAACGAAGACGATCGGTAGATTTCTCTTCTCTTTTGCTCCTTACTCTTCTCGATTTGGTTGCTTTGATTGTTTTGTGTTCTTGGGTTTTTATTTTTCGTTTGGATTTGCTTTGTGATGATTGTCGATGTAAAATAGAGTCTCGCTTGTCTGGGTTTAACTGCAATCGTTTGTTCAAGCTTGGATTTGGGGGTGATTTCTGGCTCAATGCTGATTTTGGGTTTGATTGATTTTTGAGTTTTAATGTAATGATAAAATGTCAGATTTGATTTGAGTTAATAATGTTGGATTCTTAATGAAATTAAGGGTCATTTAATGTTGAATTTGGTTTAAGCTTCTTAATGCTCAAGATCCCTAACATCATTTCCACTAAATGGTGCTTTATGTTTAGTTATTGAATCTTTGAGCTGCACATATTGGTCAGGATTCAGGTTTGGATGTTCTTGTTTGCAATGTGCTACTCTATTTGCATAGTTTTCAGTTGTTGGTTAGTAGATTTGTTTAGTCATTAGTAGTTTACAAGATAAGGAAGGAAGCAATTGTCTCTAAACAGGTTCTAATACTATCTTTGAAGCTCTGATTGATGTTCTTCTATGCATGTTCAGGCTAGAGACGACACATTTCATGAGCTTTTACCCGAAGGAACTTAACTTATAAATTCTTCTAAGTTAACCTGGTCAATGTGTTTTCCATCTAAACAAAAGATTGTCTCTTTTACAGAAGATGCTTCTGCCTCTAGCTTCGAAGGCCTTGATCTCTATGCTGAAGAGTGGTATGCTGACTGCTTAAATGATGCTGAGACACCAACCCTACCTGATGACTTGTATGTTTCGACCATTCTTCTAGTAGAAACCCCAAGCTTATTTACAGTACTGTAAGTCCTCATTTGCTTCATAAACTGATTACTATTGTTGTTTTCTCTCAGAAGCTTTGGTTCACCTGATGTCCAAGTAGATATTTTAGGTCAGATTTCTTTGTTTTGGTCACTTCTTTAACTTGCTCTAGCTCTGGCTTTGCTAAACCCATGTGTTGGTGCAGAATATTTAAATATGTCACCAGAAACTGAAACCAGGGAAGTAGTTCAGCGGCGTGTGACTCGTTCTTCTCCAAACGTTATCTTCAAAGGTAAATATAAATGGTTTGAGTTACAAATGGGTCTCATAGTTTACACATTGAATTTGCGACAAAATGAGAAAACAAAACATTACTAAAATGTTAAGAGGGATTAGCAGGCAGGAAATCTTTTACAAGGTCGGTTTCAAAGCTACCGTCCTCTATCATCTATCCATTTGCATTCATCAAGCCATGTGGAGTTCACGGCGACATGAAGCTCAAGGACATAAACCAGAAAATCCGAACTCCACCAGCAAAACCAAAGGAAGACAAAGAAGAGCCTGCAATGATCTAAACTTCAGCATTCTCTGGGAAACCCGTTGTAAGCTTTGAAATTCATCTATAACTCTTTACAACACTGCAACAAGCATATGATTGAATTGTTCTCTAATTCCAGCAGATGTGCTGGAGTGCACGATGACTGAAGTCACATTAAACCAGGAAGATCACTCATACAAGTTTGATGACATAGCCACCCCGGTGAAGGCTTGTAGCGAGTTGGGTTATCATGTCACAACAGGTTATTTTTGTTGTTTTTCTTTCAAGTTTTCTTTTCAATTCCTGTTGTCTATTTAATGAGAGATTCTAATGTAAAGAAGTCGGGTTTCAGCATACGCAAACAAGAAACTGGAAGTGCAAAGTGGTTACACACACTGCACTAAAGAGGCATCGAATGTTACATTTCGAAGACCAACCTGCGGAAACTTCACTAGACATCATTCAACATGAAGAACAAAGATCCAACACTTAGGCTGCTTCTTTAACTCTTGAAATCTCTCTTCTTCTTGTTTTTTGTACTTTGGTTTCAACCTTTTTATACTTTAAATGTTTGATTATGTAGTATGCTTTTAATTTCAAGGTTTTTGGTTATTCATTGGATTTCGACACTTCAAAACAAAACAAATAAACAATTAGTAGCATATAAGTGGCAAATCAGTGGCAAATTAGTGACCAAAATGTGACAACAACAATATAGTCTCTAATTAGAAGCTAATTAGTCGTTAATTTGCGACGAATATAATTAGTCATAACTCAGTCGCATAATCAAACATCGCTAATTAGTCGCTTATTTGCCACGCACAAGACTGTCTCAAATCCGTTGCTAATTAGTGACTACATGTCTGAGTCACACAAGCGTCGCTTATTTGCAACTAAAATGTGGAGTCGCAAAACCGTCACAAATTAGCGACGAATTTGCGACTGAGTTATGGAGTCCTAAATCCGTCATAAATTCGTCGCAAATTAGCGACGAATTGGCACCGTCGCAAATTAGCGACGAGCTTTTTGTGACTACTTGTTTTCGTCGCAAAGTAGTCGCAAATCCCTTATTAGTGACGAATTTGTGACGTTTATGGTAGTGGCAAATGACATGTTTTCTTGTAGTGGTGGCTGAGGGAATTCAGCCCCGACTTCAAGGCTGCTCTCCTCAGCGGAGCAAGGTTGGTGATTTGTTAGCTACGCCATCTGCTCCTCGTCCTTTGGTGGATGTTGCAAGTCTGATTTCCTAGCTCCGTAGTTTTGGTTCTCCTAGCTGCGCTCTTCCGGCGGCTGAGGACCTTTCCCTTCGGGATAGCTATGCTGGGCTCGCTGTGGCCTTCAAACACGTAAGTTCCTCTGCTTGGCTAACTTATTTATTATCTCCTATTGTTTGGTGGATTACTAATGGCTTTACGTTGTCAGATCGCTGATGCTATTCTTTCGTTGATGATTGAAGCGGAATTCAAGCTTAGGTGTGCACCTCTGCAATATGAGGTTAATGATTTGGCGGTTCTTGCCAGGAGGCAGAGTGAACTGCTGGTTAAATTGGAGGGAGCTAGGTGGAGGAGTGTTGCGCAAATCTGCTTCTTGGAGGATGTGAATAAGAAACAGGAAGAGGCCTTCGTGAATTTTGTCATGACGTCAGAGGATCTTGTGGATCACCTCTGAAAGGAGAACGAGCTCCTAATGGCTAGCAGAGCAAGGATGATCACCGTGGAGGTTGGAGTGTTACATCAGGCCAACGACCCGTGTGATGGAGATGCAGTAGATGCTGTGTTATCGAGGGTAGCTGATATATCATGGTTTTTACCCTGTTTAGGCCATGATATAAGTCATATATCTAGAGTCTTTTGGTGTTTTCCAGTTGTTTTTTAGAGTCTTTACAAGTACTAGACGTTTGAAGCATAAAAGATGTTTACTAGAAGTTTTGGAGCATTGCTGAACGAAGTGGCAAAGATTGAAGCGAAGAATCGGAAATCCAGGTTGGTGTCGATCGACACCATCTATGGGTGTCGATCGACACCCTGTTCGATCAAGGAAAAGCCAGATTGTGAAGAAGTTCGTTCGAAGCCCAAAAGTCCCAGATGCTTACTTTTATGTTAATGACGGTTTAAAAACCCTATAAATACGTTTTTGCAGCAATTGTTTAGGCTTATGCTTTATTTTACTTTGTTTTAGAACCTACTCTTAAGAGATATCTCTAATAAAGATGTTTTGTGCTTCATTGAATATGTCTGAGTAGTTTCTCTGTTAGGTTTAGGGTTATTCAAAGGTGTTTGATGAATTGCTAGGGTTGTTCGTAATTAATAGGATAAAATCATTAGAGTTCTTCATCTGGACTTGTGTTTATTGCTGATTCTAGCGTAGCTAACTAGAATCTGATTTTACGTTGTTTAGTAGATGCGACAACATTATTGAATTACCTGAACTACTGTTAGATGAGCAAAATTCCTATTCACAAAGAAATTTGGTTTAGAATTTGTGAACAATTGAACTTGAACTTTAATGCTTGTTTAGATCAATCTGATTTCGCAACGATAGTTGGGTGTCTAGGGTTTAAGCATATATAATCTTCGCAACTACAGTTGGTTTGTTTTACATTCATGTTCATGTTTAAGAACTGAGCTTTAATAATCTTATTTATCTGCTTATGCCTGCAACTCTGATTCACCTGAGATTTCCCTGAACCTAGCTTTTATCTTTATTGTTTTAAAGCTTATCATCCTGCTTGCTTGTTTTATTTGCTTTTTCATATATTATATTTTGCCTAGCTTAATCTGAAAGTACATAATCTATTGTGTCCCTGATTCCTTGTGGATTCGATCCCCAAGTGCTGCAATTGATCTCTTAATTTGAGAGAGTAGCTCAGGGTAAATTTGAGCTTATCAAATTTTGGCGCCATTGCCGGGGATTCATACCTTTAGATTTTTATTACTGGGATTTTATCTAGGTTTTTATTTTTATTTGCTTTACTAACCATTTTATTTTTGTTTTTGTTTTATTTTGAGTTTTAGGAGCGTGAACAAAAGATGGTTACGCAGAAGATCCTGATTCAGAGGGACGAAGGATTGTTCGATCTAGAGAGGAACTATGGTGCTTCAACCTATCAAACGCCTCCCCCCCAATCACCAGATAGCAGGATGGTGGCTATGCTTGCGCAGATCCTCGAAGGACAGCAGAAGATGATTGAAGACTTCAACAGAAAGCTGGAATCGCTGTACAAGGATCTGAATGGGAAGCTCGAAGCTTTGAGTACTCATGTTGAGAAGTTGGATGTTCATGTTGCTGAAAGTGTTGATTCTATCAAGTGGCAAGACAGATTTCTTCCTGTGACGACTGATACAAACCCCAAGCGTACTTGCAATGCCATTCTAATGGAAGACGAGGGTTATTTTGATGAGTTTGAAGCAATTTTCAGAACTGCAGAGTAAGCGTCGATTGACACTAAGGAAGTGTGTCGATCGACACTCGAAGAAAATCATGAATCCGAAGTTGAAGATCTAGTGTCGATCGACACTAATGACAAGCATCGATCGATACTTGAAGAAGAAGCGGCGTTGCTCGACATTGTGGTCAACGCAGAATCTGAATTAGATAGTGGTGTCGAGCGACACTACTCCAGCGTCGCTTGACACCCAGCCCAGTCCGAGTTAAATCTTTGCACAACATCTGAATCATCCGAGGAACGAGTTTACACTCCGACGCTTCCATTCCCCATAACTAGAGAGTCCAGACAGGAGGTTTTAGAAGCTTTTTGCATGACCATGATAGATCAGATCATGATTGAGATACCTCCGAAAGAGCCAAGGTATGAACTTCATGTACTTAATTCTATTTCTCCTAATTTCGTCAATAAGAATTTAAATTGTGAAAAAACTGTTTCGCACTTATGCAAGCAACGAGTTTCTCGAAAGCTTGGTTTTTCTATTGATGTTTCTGCAAGAAAGAGAAGTGATCCACCCAAGGTGAAGCTTAAACGGATTCCAAAGTCTTTCGCAAAAATCAAGATCATCATCTCTTCAGACTTAGAGGAGAAAGGAGAAGAAATGATCCAGCAAATGATAGCGAATACGATGAAACTCTTCCATGAAATTGTTTTTGATAAGTCTGGGGGAGCTGCAGAGAAAGGTCGAACAAAGAACAGAGCTGCAACCATCCTAATGGATGAGGGAGGTACGACACTTCCCGGCGATCCAAACGCCTAGTCCTGACACAGTCAAGCTAATGACTGAAAACAAGCGCTGATAGGAGGCAACCCACTGATAAAAAAAAAATAATAAAAAAAAATAAAGAGACAAAACAGAGAGGTCAGCCTTGTCTGGCTTCAGACTTTTCCGGATCAGGCTGAGTATTGTAGCAGTATCTTGGAGTGTGTCGATCGACACCCAAGGAGAAGACCAACCACTCGTTACGCAGATCGACCTGATCAATCGATCTGTTTTGAATGAAATTTCTTGGTGTCAATCGATACCCCTCGGCAGGTAAGTTTCTTCTTCATTTTTCAATTCGTTTCAGTTTTGTTTATGTTTCTTTCACCGATCTTAAGCTTAATAACACTTGGGACAGTGTCATTTAAGTCTGGGGGAGGTAGTTGCTAACTATTGTGTTTTTTTTATAGTTTCTATGGTGTTTTTCAAAAAATTTTGTTTTATTCGGGTCGAAACTCCCCTTTCTACTTGCTTTGAACATCACTCAAGGACCATTACAGTGCGAGTTAATTGGTTTTACAAGGTGGGTAACTGGGAGTGGATCGGTTTAACGGAGCGAGTTCAAATTTTTGGAGAACGCCAGAAATCGCAAGACTTGATTCAGCTTCCAAACACTTGAAAGCGAGGACAGACCGCTCTTGAAACTTCTTCCCAAATGACAAATACAACTATCCTAGATCAAAAAGAAAAAGCCTCATGACCCTGTCTCCACAAGAACAATAGTAGTGAGCGATGATCTAGTGAAGTCATAGAGATGCCAAGGAAAAATAAAAGTCTACAGAAAAGTGTAATTCAGCCGAAAAGTGCAAGTCCAAAATCAGAAAAATTTTGAAGTAAAAGTTCAAAAATGGACAATGCATCTCTATGATATCCATTATTGGATACAGTTTCAGAGGGAAGAGAGAGGGTGAAACGCAGGAAAGTGTTAAAGGAAGTGAAAGAATCTAGAAGGTCCAGAGATCGATATTCCCTCGATGAGACCGCACCAAATTAACTGAAGGGGTTTGCGACTGAAAGTCTGAGATTCTCTAAGGGGTTTGGATTCAATCTAAAGGACTGCTATACTTCTAGGGAAACATCAAAGTATCACCGCATTAGCTGTGCAAAGGTATGTGGTTCCTAAAGGAGTGAGTACACTGTTTTGCTAAGGGACAAGCAAAAAGCTAAGTCTGGGGGAGTTGATATATCATGGTTTTTACCCTGTTTAGGCCATGATATAAGTCCTATATCTAGATTCTTTTGGTGTTTTCTAGTTAGTTTTCAGAGTCTTTACAGGTACTAGACGTTTGGAGCATAAAAGATGTTTACTAGGAGTTTTGGAGCATTGCTGAACGAAGTGGCAAAGATTGAAGCAAAGAATCGGAAATCCAAGTTGGCGTCGATCGACACCATCAATGGGTGTCGATCGACACCCTGTTCGATCAAGGAAAAAGCCAGATTGTGAAGAAGTTCGTTCGAAGCCCAAAAGTCCCAGATGCTTACTTTTATGTTAATGACGGTTTAAAAACCCTATAAATACGTTTTTGCAGCAATTGTTTAGGCTTATGCTTTATTTTACTTTGTTTTAGAACCTACTCTTAAGAGATATCTCTAATAAAGATGTTTTGTGCTTCATTGAATATGTCTGAGTAGTTTCTCTGTTAGGTTTAGGGTTATTCAAAGGTGTTTGATGAATTGCTAGGGTTGTTCGTAATTAATAGGATAAAATCATTAGAGTTCTTCATCTGGACTTGTGTTTATTGCTGATTCTAGCGTAGCTAACTAGAATCTGATTTTACGTTGTTTAGTAGATGCGACAGCATTATTGAATTACTTGAACTACTGTTAGATGAGCAAAATTCCTATTCACAAAGAAATTTGGTTTAGAATTTGTGAACAATTGAACTTGAACTTTAATGCTTGTTTAGATCAATCTGATTTCGCAACGATAGTTGGGTGTCTAGGGTTTAAGCATATATAATCTTCGCAACTACTGTTGGTTTGTTTTACATTCGTGTTCATGTTTAGGAACTGAGCTTTAATAATCTTATTTATCTGCTTATGCCTGCAACTCTGATTCACCTGAGATTTTCCTGAACCTAGCTTTTATATTTATTGTTTTAAAGCTTATCATCCTGCTTGCTTGTTTTATTTGCTTTTTCATATATTATATTTTGCCTAGCTTAATCTGAAAGTACATAATCTATTGTGTCCCTGATTCCTTGTGGATTCGATCCCCAAGTGCTGCAATTGATCTCTTAATTTGAGAGAGTAGCTCAGGGTAAATTTGAGCATATCAGTAGCGGAGAAGGAGGAGAGGATCTTGCTTGAAAGTCGCTATTGGGGTCAAATCTCCCCTAGAAGAATCGATAAGCCTAAAACGACGTCGTATACGCCAAACCGGTCCAGCGGTCAAAGCCCAGAAGACAGAGGCCCATTAACGGCCCATCACTGTTTGTCTGAACCAAATTGTATTTCTCTATAAATAAGCATATACCCCCCTCATTTGAGGGGATTCGGTTTTCTGAGTTATAATAAGACAAAAACAGCTCTGATCTTGATAAATAAGAACAACTTCTAAGAACCCTAATTCTATTTAATTGACTCTAAGTGTTTGAAACCCTAAAGAAGCTCCGTTTCGTAGAATCTTCACAAATTATATTGTGTGAAATTCCAGCTCGCACAATTTGGCGCTAGAAAGAGGGGATCTACTCGCAACACTAGCTTCATACACGAAACAAACGCTTAGACGAATTCGCCAAGATGTCAATAACGAACCCGCAATCCCCAGCAACCGAAGGTGGTTCAGATCCAAGGGAGCTCGCCGAGAGTGGGCAGGCGAACGCAAACAGCATTTCCGCATTGGAGGCGGAAGCGAGCAGATCTGTCCCTACAGGAAACCAAACGACCGCCAATACCAACTCGGCCGACCCGGCAACACCGGCCGCTTTCGATCAGCTCAAAGCAATGCTCGAGCAGTTGCTCAATCAATCGCAGAGTCAGGAAACCATCAACAGCAACCTGACCGCCGAGAACAAGGCGTTGTCGATAGCTCATCAGTCTCAAGGCCTACCTCACGGTGCTATAAGTCGCGTCACCCCGATCGCTCTTAACTTCTCTCCAGCGGCCTCACCTTCAGCTCGCGGGGCTCGCGAAGATCGTACGCCTCTCAGAGACGGGGCCATCCTCGTCGCAGATGCAACTGGAGGTATAGTTGCAATCGCAGATGATCTAGAAGGACGCGAATTCGGAACCACTCGATCCAGTCGGCCGACCAGTCGTGTCCAAAGTCGGGATGAGGGCGAAATCGCAGAGAATGCGCGACGGATGGAGTAGGCCAAAGCCCCGACCAATCGCGGAGCTATCGCTTCGCAGCAAAAGGAGATGGACGAGCTCAAAGACATCATGCAGCAGACAGCTCGCGATCTTAAGGATATGAGGTCACAAGTCTATCGCGCCACAAGCAAGGCGCCAGAGATCGACCGCGACCTTGAAGAAGCTCGCACTACTCCTTTCACTGCGCGAATAACAAAGGCGCGTCTATCCGGTCTGGGGAAGCTCAGGCTTCCAATTTATGATGGCAAGGGCGACCCCACGGAGCATATTAGAGCTTTCTCAATCGCTATGGGGCGAGCAAATTTCTGACTCGACAAAATCGACGTTGGTTGCTGCCTCCTCTTCGTGGAGCACCTCAAGGGGGAAGCTCTCTATTGGTTCACGGGGATGAAGAAGAATTGGCTCAACAGCTTCGCACAGCTCTCCGAAGCGTTCCTAAAGCAGTACGCAATCTTAATCAAGCGTAGGACGTCCGAGGCTGATCTTTACACCATTTCGCAAGCGGCTAGCGAACCCCTCAGAGTTTTCATCGAGCGCTTTAAGGCAGTGCTTACTCAGGTGAAGGGGATTGACGACCAGTCCGCACAGAGTGCGCTTCGAAAGGCTCTGTGGTACGACTCGGATTTCCGAAAGGAGATGACGATCAACGAGCCCTCATCTATTCAAGATGCGCTTCATCGGGCCAATGGCTTCACAAAAAGCAAGGATGAAACAAGAGTTCTGGGCCAGAAGTACGGGAAGGCCAAAGTTCCTAATCCGCGAGAAGCCCCAGCTGCAACAAAGAAGAACCAGGCAACTTTGTACAGCACGAGGTAGGTTTTAAGGGTGCCCATAACTACTAGGTGGACTCGCCAGGCTTCGGTCGAGGAAGGGGGCGAGGTCGCAGAAATGGTACTCCAGGTCGTAATAACGGCAATACGTGGATAAGGAAATCGCCTTACGACGAATCCGCATATTGCGACTTGCACAAAATGGGTGGACATTCGACGGCTAACTGTCGAGTACACGGAATGCGACTCGCAGCGAAGCTTGCCGCCGTAGAGCTCAGAGGAAATATAAATGTTAACGATTTTCAGCTCGAGCAATTCGACGATGCAAGAGAAGGAGATGGTCCGTTCGGGGACAATAGCAATAATCACAAACGGGACAGGCGGAATAACGACGAGGTCCACCTCGGCCGGCAAAATAATAGTGATGGCCGAAGCGGCTCGAAACAAAAAGTCTGCAACATGATCATGGGCAGCTCGCGCTATTGTTCAAACACCATCTTGTCAATCAAAGCTTATCAAAGACAAGCTGAGGGAGGAGCGAACAAGCCCATACCGTCCAAGTTTCCAAACGATGTCATCCAGTTCGAAGAGAACGAGATCGATAATATTGACAAACCTCACGACGACCCGCTTGTCATCCGACTCGCCGTCGCAGGATGGGACACGGGTCGCGTTTTGATCGATATTGGAAGCACAGTCGACATCATTTTCACTGATGCTCTTAAGCGTATGGAAATCGACCTCGCTCAAGTCGAATCCTATCCCAAGCCTTTGACCGGATTCAATGGCGAGACAACAATGACACTTGGAACGATCAAACTTCCAGTATGTGCGGAAGGAGTAACAAAAATAGTGGAGTTCGCGGTCTCGGACAACCCGGCGATTTACAACGTGATAATGGGAACCCCTTGGCTCAATTCGATGCGTGCTGTCGCCTCGACGTATCATCTCTGCCTTAAGTTTCCAACAAAAATCGGGATCAAAACAATCAGAGGGAGTCAGTCGGTGTCGCGGTCTTGCTTCATGACCGCGCACAAACTAAGGAATCAGGCGGCAGTGCCCATTCCGAGCGAGCCGCGAAAAAAGCTCAAAACGGACAGGGAACCCGTCAAGGAAATCTCGGACGTTTTGTAGCAACTACAGATCGCGGAAGCCGCCGAAGAAGAAGGAGCGGTTCCGACATGCGAACCCGTCATATCGGTTTGCATTGACGACGAGTTCTCGGAGAAGTGAGTGGAGATTGGCGCAACGCTTGATGAAGCCGTCAGGCTCGAACTCGTCAAATTCCTTAAGAGGAACGTTAGCACTTTCGCATGGGCCGCAGAGGATATGCCCGGTATCGACATCGACATCATCAGTCACGAAGGCGACTTATCAGCGATTGGGGAACAGGATGTTCGAAGGCCTCCTCGGCAAGACAATGGAAGTCTACATTGACGATATGGTCGTCAAATCGCTCGAGGAAAAGAACCATGTCGGCCACCTCGCAGAATGCTTTGCGCTACTAAACAAGTATAACATGAAGCTCAATCCGGCGAAGTGTCATTTCGGCGTGACATCAGGCGAGATCCTCGGCTATATGGTAACTCGTCGTGGGATCGAGGCAAATCCGAAGCAAATCCATGCGCTAATCCAGATGGCCTCGCCTAAAACAAAAAGGGAAGTACAACGATTGACCGGAAGAGTCGCAGCATTGAACAGATTCATCTCGCGCTCTACTGACAAATGCTTGCCTTTTTATGAAACGCTTAAGGATACAAAAGGGCCAGCTCGACAGGCCTTCGAGTGGACAGGAAAATGCGAAGAAGCCTTCCAAAAATTGAAGCAATATCTCGCGACTCCACCCGTTTTGACCAAACCCATAACTGGCGAACCGCTCTACCTTTACATCGCGGTCTCCACCTCGCAATCAGTGGAGTTCTAATTCACGAAGACGGCACTGAGCAGAAGCCTGTTTTCTACGTCAGTAAATCTTTAACAGATGCGGAAACAAGATATCCCCTGACAGAGAAATTAGCACTCGCGGTTATTACTTCGACTTGCAAACTCCGACCTTATATCCAATCGCACTCGATCGCGATTCTTAGTACCATTCTACTACGAGCTGTTCTCCATAGCCCAACTCAGTCTGGGCAACTCGCCAAGTGGGCCATCGAATTAAGGGAATTCGATATCGAGTACCGAAGTAGGACGACAATCAAGGCACAAGTATTGGCCGATTTTTTAATCGAACTACCAGAGGCCGCGGTCTTGTCAGAAAGCGAAAATAAAGACTCATCCCAAATCTGGCACTTGCATGTCGACGGCTCGTCGTCTAAACACGAATCGGGTGTAGGCATTCGACTATCGTCACCAGCCGGAGAATCTTTGGAACAATCATTCCGCCTTGGCTTCAGAGCATCGAACAATTAGGCAGAATACGAGGCCTTACTCGCAGGTCTTCGATTGGCTAAAGCTCTTAAGATGACAAGGATAGAAGCCTTTTGCGACTTGCAGCTCGTCGTAAATCTGTTCAACGGCGAGTACGCAACAAAAGACGAGCGCATGGAGGCATACCTCGCACTCGTCAAGACATTAACGGCGAATTTCGAATTCTTTACCTTAACAAGAATTCCAAGGGCAGAGAACTCGCAAGCAGATGCCCTCGCTTCACTCGGCTCGTCGGCACAACCCGACAAGGATCTTCAAAGAATCGTCCGGGTTGAGTTCATCGAGAAACCAAGTATCAAACTCACCAGGGAAGTCAACGTATTGACGAGATCTCGAGCTGCAAAGCGGAGACGGATTTGAACAACAGCTCGCCCACTCGCCCAGCGACATACATGATGGATTGCGACCAAGCCGAAGATATTGTCGAACCGGTTCCGATGAATCTAGACCAGTCCGACGCAGCCAGAGCAGATGAAACAACGGATGTAATGGCAGAAAACAACAGGCTTGACCCGGGTAATACGATTTATAACCGTGGTCTTCTCCCCGAACAGTTCGAAGAATTGCCAGAGGATGCTTACCCGAATAGCGAGGAGTCGCCACTAGCGCACGAAATCGTCGATATTCCCATTGACGACGAGACCGCAGTCTATGGTTGTGATACTAAGTGGATGGCTGACATTCGCGGATATCTTGCAGACGGCGAGGTGCCAAAAGATAAATGGTTGGCTCGCAAGCTAAAGGCGCAGTCATCGCGTTTCATTCTGTTCCACGGGGAAGTCTTCAAATGGCGACTGTCTGGACCACTCCTCGTCTGCGCCGAGGGTGAAACATCTCGCAAGATAATGCACGAAGTTCATGGCGGATTCTGCGGAAACCATTCGGGAGGTCGCTCACTCGCCATTCGAATTAAAAGACATGAATATTTCTGGCCAACAATGATAAAAGACTGCGAGCTGTTCGCGGCAAAATGCAAAAAATGTCAACGCCATGGTCCTTTCCTCCATCTACCTACGGAGTTTTTGAGTTCGGTCACCTCGCCTTATCCCTTCATGAGATGGGCAATGGACATCGTCGGACCGCTCCAACCATCTCGGCAGAAGCGATATCTGTTAGTCGTGACGGATTATTTTTCCAAGTGGATAGAGGCGGAAACATTCGGATCGATTAAGGACAAGCATGTTGAAAACTTCGTCCGGAAGAATATCATTTGTCGACACGGCGTTCCCTACAAAATAGTAACTGACAACGGTTCGCAGTTCATCTCCAAGCAGTTTGAACTTTTCTGCGACAAGTGGAAGATTAGAGTCAGCAAGTCGACACCTCACTGCCCACAAGACAACGGTCAGGCGGAGGCGTCAAACAAAAAAGTTATTCACGGGCTAAAGACTCGACTCGATGCTAAAAAGGGCCGTTGGGCAGATGAACTCGAAGACGTTTTGTGGTCATATCGAACCACACCTCGTCGCGCTACGGGCAAGACACCTTTCATCCTCGTCTACAGAACAGAGTGTGTAATTCCTCCCGAGGTCCACTTCCCAGGAGTTCGCCGACTATTACATCCCGAACAGGAAGGTCTCAATCATCTCCTCATGCTCGACGAGCTCGACCTCATCAACGAAAGGCGCGACCAAGCTCTTATAAAAATGACCGAATATCAAATTACGGCGGCCAAATATTACAACTCTAAAGTGCGAGTTCGGCGTTTCCACGAACGTGACCTCGTCCTTCGCGGAGTTTTTCAGAATACGCCCGAGATAAATGCCGGCAAGCTCGGTGCTCACTGGGAAGGGCCTTACCAGATCACGAAGGTGGTCCGTCCTGGCGTCTACGAAATCGCTAACATGAAGGGCGAGATGATCACGCGTTCCTGGAATGCGCGACATCTAAAGAAATACTACTGCTAAAAAGTACTAAGTCGTTTGACTTGAACTACGGCGCGACTTGATCCCTTCACAGGGTACATAGGCAGCTTATTTTCGAACTAGTTTAGTTGCCCCCCTATTCGAAAAAGGGGGGGGGAGTGGATCCGTATATCCATACTCCCAAACCCGGTGTAATAAACTAAAGTTGTTACAACTCGATCAGCTCGCTAAACGACTTAACTGTCTACACGCGACTCGATCAATTCGCAAAACGACTTAAATGTCTACACGCGACAGTTGGTACAAGTCGATCAGCTCGCTAAACGACTTAACTGTCTACACGCGACAGTTGTTACAACTCGATCAGCTTGCAAAATGACTTAACTGTCTACACGCGACTCGATCAATTCGCAAACGACTTAAATGTCTACACGCAACAGTTGTTACAACTCGATCAGCTCGCTAAACGACTTAACTGTCTACACGCGACTCGATCAATTCGGAAACGACTTAAATGTCTACATGCGACAGTTGTTACAACTCGATCAGCTCGCTAAACAACTTAACTGTCTACACGAGACTCGATCAATTTGCAAACGACTTAAATGTCTATACGCGACTGTTGTTACAACTCGATCAGCTCGCTAAACAACTTAACTGTCTACACGCGACTCGATCAATTCGCAAACGACTCAAATGTTTATACGCGACAGTTGTTACAACTCGATCAGCTCGCTAAACGACTTAACTGTCTACACGCGACTCGATCAATTCGCAAATGACTCAAATGTCTACACGCGACAGTTGTTACAACTCGATCAGCTCGCAAAACGACTTAACTGTCTACACGCGACTCGATCAATTCGCAAACGACTTAAATGTCTACACGCGACAGTTGTTACAACTCGATCAGCTCGCTAAACGACTTAACTGTCTACACGCGACTCGATCAATTCGCAAACGACTTAAATGTCTACACGCGACTGTTGTTACAACTCGATCAGCTCGCTAAACAACTTAACTGTCTACACGCGACTCGATAAATTCGCAAACGACTCAAATGTCTACACGCGACAGTTGTTACAACTCGATCAGCTCGCTAAACGACTTAACTGTCTACACGTGACTCGATCAATTCGCAAACGACTCAAATGTCTACACGCGACAGTTGTTACAACTCGATCAGCTCGCAAAACAACTTAACTGTCTACACGCGACTCGATCAATTCGCAAACGACTTAAATGTCTACATGCGACAGTTGTTACAACTCGATCAGCTCGCTAAACGACTTAACTGTCTACACGCGATTCGATCAATTCGCAAACGACTTAAATGTCTACATGCGACAGTTGTTACAACTCGATCAGCTCGCTAAACGACTTAACTGTCTACACGCGACTCGATCAATTTGCAAACGACTTAAATGTCTACACGCGACAGTTGTTACAACTCGATCAGCTCGCTAAACGACTTAACTGTTTACACGCGACTCGATCAACTCGTAAACGACTTAAATGTCTACACGCGACTCGTCGTCATTACTGACCATAATAACGATCTAAAATACTTTATCGCGAAGTTTACCTATACATCCAAAGTGGATAAAGCGCGCTATATAAATTTAGAGTTCATCACTGGAGTGGATGTATTCAGTGGAATACGACCGTAAACTAGGGTGTTCGTCTCGCAAACCCAGTTATACTTAACAATGGTCGAACTTGGCAAATATAATCTGGTCAGAGATTATAGTCGGGTAAGAGATTCTGTGGAATCCATCTATACTTCGAAATTTGCTTTAAGTAAACAAACTATAACAGGCCTAGCTGACGAGCTATGACATGCCTCGCCAAACATGGCGAATTTTGCGGCGACACTATCAGTGTTTTGCCTCTAAGCGTCTTAAAACCGCATCGCCTTCTAAGCGTCTTAAAACTGCATCGCCTCTAAGATACTTTAAAACACCTCGCTAAGCAAGCCCTAACAGGTCTCGCCAAAAATGGCAAATCTACAAACGATAAAACATGTCGCAAGAAATCCAAATTTTTCATAAAATATTTGGGTTCGACCAACCAGGCAGATAAATGTCACAAGTTGGATAAAGCCGTCCAGGCACCGAAACAAAAACAAGTCTTAAAACCTTAGCAAAACAAAAGGAAAACAAAAAATAACTACAAGGTGGATTAGGCGACCAGCTCGCCATCTTCGACACCTTTTTCCTCGGCGACCAGCTCGCCCTCTTCAACTCTTTCTTTGGCTAAAACTGCCTTACTAGCCGAACTCGCGGCCTCGCCTGTCTTCGGATCCTGCTCTAAGGGAACCGGCTTGTGCTGAGGCTCTCTAACTCCAGCTTGGTCGGGATCGACAGTCTTATCGGTCTCGCCTGACTCGCTGTCGCTCAGCTCCTCACTCGCGCTTCGCAGCCGCATACCCAGAGAGCCGTCATTAGAGCCAGAAGCTACATTAATACCAACAGACTTAGCGTTAACTTCGACTCGCGGAGAAACAACGATATCTGCTACATTAATGGGGACGACGTAATTCATACCTAATATCTTCTTCAAGTCGACATCCATCGCATCGAAGATCTCGTCAGCTTTTTCGAGCGATGCCATATTCTCGACTTATAGAGCACGTTCGGCCTTAGGGTCGAAATGTTCCTCAGTGATCTTCATGTCGTCAAGAAGTTGGAGGTTGGACTCCGCTTGCACGAGATGGACCATTTTCGTAATCGGCTTCTTCATCAGTTTACGAAACATCTTGTTAGCACGGTCCAATTTGGCTTGAACCTCAGCCGCCGCAGATCGCCTCGCAGACGAAGCTGCCGCTTCGAGATCCTTCTCGCGGCTCGCTTTCAGAGCAGATAATTCTGCCTCCAGCTCGGCATTTTTATCCTCGGCCTTCTTCTTCTCAAGACCAACTCTTTGAAGATGCATGCCCAAGTCGTCCAAGCTCTTCTTGTACGCGTCGCACTCAGCAGCGGGTACGCCCATCTTATCCGTGAGCTCCTTCCTCTCGTTTTATTTTTTCCTCTTGGCCTCGTCGATAAAGGCTTGCCTGGACCTCGCCTCTTGGTCATATGCTATGACCATCCTATTGCAATGGGCGAGGGCCTGCAAAGGGATCGAAATATAAGAAAAAGAGCGAGGCGGATCAGATGGAATAAATAAGGATTTACCTAGGCCTGGCGAGACGCGAACTCCTTATAGAGCTTGCTCTTTACCAACATCTCCGGAATGGGAATGTTGTCGCCAGGGTAAGTAATATCAGCCATTAAGGCAGCCGCGGCAGACAGGTCGTCGTAGAGCTCGACGGATTTTCCAGATCGTGGACCTGGAGGAATAGGCTGGCCTGGAGACAGAGTCGGCAGTTCGCGACGAGCTTTCTTTTTATCGCCAACTTTACCCTTGCCCTTGTCAGCGGCAGAGTGTTTTCGTTTTTGAGTCAATTGTTGCTCAGACACGACGGACACGTCCTCAATGGTAGTTGGCTGTAAAGGAATAACAGCCAACGTACCACTCGCACCTACGGTCTCCACCTCGTCATTCTTGGCGGTAGGAGTACTTTCTTTTTCGACGCTCCGCTCAGACGTCTCGACAATAGCAACAACGGCCTTCGGATCGACCGTTTTCTTAGCCTTCGCGCCTTTCTGCTTGGCGATATCGCGGAAAGTAGGCTTTGGCGGTATTATTTCGAGATCTTCGGACTCGCTTTGATCAGGCTTGTCTTCCTCGTCATTTAAAATAGACTCGCGTGCTCGAACAACTCTCCGATGATGGAAGTGGCGATTCCAAAGACACTTCTGAGCTTTCAACTTGTTGAACAAGTCGTCGAGTCCGGCAACAGGAGTGAATAGCGGTCTGCTAACTATGAAAACAAGTGAACAAAAAGTTAATATAAAACACAAGGGAGCAGTTCGCGCGATAAACATCAAGAAAGTCTACCAAGTGTTCCCCACTTCGCCACCACCAAGTGTTCTTCTTCAACAGACGCAGCCGATATCGGCACAAAGAAGAATCTGTTTCGCCAAATGTGGTCTTTATTTGGAAAGTCATCTAAAATCTTGTACATAGGTCGACTCGCCAAGTTATACAACCTCTTACCGCTCGGGTCGGCATGCTTGCGAAACTCGAGGAAATTATGAAGATGACGAACTCCGATGGGTTCGCCACATTTGGCAGCTCGAGTCAAAAGCCCGACCAGTTGACGAACTCCTCTGGTGTTGATCTGTGCAAGCGCGATTTTATGAACCCGCATGTACCGCAGGATCAACGCTGGAATGTGGATTGTAAGGTAACAATCCCTAAACCAACATTCATAAGCGGTGAATGTGCCGATAGGCGGATCATCTTCTCGCTGCTCAGGAGTCAGCACAATCATCCCGACCGCGTCGGTTATTCCGCATTCTTGGCGAAGGATCGCCAGGGAATCCTCATCGCACCACGAAGACCCTGGAGGTGGGCGTTGTTTTCTCCTCGACTTCGTCTTTTTCTTCTAGACCACCTCAGCCTGTCCGGATCCAATCCAGGCGTCCAATCTTTCTGCTTCTATGAGCAAGTTATACTCCCAAGAGCATTCTTCGATCTTTACTCGAGGAGGCGGCTCGGCAGGGCTAAGCGACTCGTCATGGAGTTGTGGAATTTCCATGACTAGCCTCATCTCATTAGTAGCAGAAGCCTCGCCAATTTGCGAAGGGCGTGAGGTCTCAACTCCCTCTTGGTAATCGGGTCGGGGAGATCGCATCGGTGAAGCAATATCCCTTGTCTCGCGACAAAGCCTTAAGACAGGGGAGGGATAGGAGAACAATTCGGCAAGAGGAGAATGACCTCCAACTCGATCCACTCGACTAAAAGGACTCGCCTCCTCGCGACCAGAGGTGCCCGTCTCCTCATGACCATGAAATTGGCCACAACTTGAACTCGCGTCAACAGTCGACTCGCTATTTTCCGAGTATACCCAGATCAACTTTTCCTCCTCGGCAAGCTCGGCAGACTGAATCGAATTTGTTGACGACATTATTTTTGGATCAAAAATTGGAGACTCAGTTTTCTTCTTAAGAACACGACGGCGGCGATGAAGAACACGGCGGCGACGAAGTGATGGGACGGCAAAAAACCCTATCAACACTTGAAAGAAAAACGAGAGAAAAGAGAGAGAGAGAGCAAACCTGTTTTCAGAGAAATGAGAATTATGGGAAGTATTTGAGGAGCATCGCTAATTATAAAGGCATTTTTGGCGATTCGAGGTTCAAGGTGGGCCGAGAATCTGGGCTTAAAGTATCACAGTTTCATAGGGAACCAGACCGACTTGCGATGCCTCAACTTCGTATTAGCTCGAAAACGCGACCCGACCTCGCGAGCTGATCCTCTGATTTAGTTCGCGACTTCAGGATTTCACTTTCTCAAGACTTCAATTCTCAGCGATTACCATGACCTCGCAGTAGCGGTGGAGTTGATCAAGTTGCACCCTCGAAACTTGTTCAAATCGATCTCTGCATCAAAATCATCTTCATCAGATCAGCTCGCGACCTCGCGACTTTGTCAGATCAACTCGCTACGTCGCACTCGATCAACTCGCGACTTCATCGGGTCAACTCGCTACGTCGTACTCGATCAACTCGCGACTTCATCAGGTCAACTCGCGACTTCATCTTCATCAGATCAACTCGCGACTTCATCAGATCAACTCGTGACATCATCTTCATCAGATCAACTAGCGACTTCGTCTTCGTCAGATCGAATCGCGACTTCATCTTCCTCAAATCGACTCGCGGCTTCATCTTCATCAGATCAACTCGCGACTTCGTCAAATCAACTCGCTACGTAGCACTCGATCAACTCGCGACTTCATCAGGTCAACTCGCGACTTCATCTTCATCAGATCAACTCGCGACTTCGTCTTCGTCAGATCGAATCGCGACTTCATCTTCGTCAAATCGACTCGCGACTTCATCTTCATAAGATCAACTCGCGACTTCATCAGATCGACTCGCGATTTCATCTCGCCACTTCTGAAATTCGAAGTCGACTCGCGGATAACTAGTATCGATCGGCTCGCCAAATTTGGGACTCGGCGAAAATGGCGACTTGAACGAATGTGACTTGTGCTCTTTTCCCCTTGGTCTGGTTTTTTCCCACCGGGTTTTCAAGACAAGGTTTTTACCGAGGCTTGTTCACACACTTAAACGTCTTTGTCTCGCCGCCTAGCATCGTATCGGCCAGTTTGCTGAAGTTGGAAACAATCTCGTCATCTCGCCAAAACCGATTTGCGACTTCATTTCGCCATCTCGCGGCTAATCTCTCGAATCACCTCGCGTCATCAACAACTCGCAGATCACGGGCACGATCAGCTCGTAACTTCATCTACTGATCGTCTCGTCAACTCGCATCTTCAAAAGCAACTCGCGTATTACGAGCTCGATCAGCTCGCGACTTCGTAGGATTGAAATCGACTTGCTCATAACGTCACACTTGGTTAACTCGCCGAAATTGGGTTCAAATCATGTCATCCGGGCTCGGCAGCATCATCATCAACACGTAAACCGTCTAAACGGAAGTCGATTCCTCACTCGGACACCCTTACTTCAACACTTTTATTTATAAAACTGTTGAACTGGGGGGCTAACTCTAGGGGTCAAATCTCCCCTAGAAGAATCAATAAGCCTAAAACGACGTCCTGTACGCCAAACCGGTCCAACGGTCAAAGCCCAGAAGACAGAGGCCCATTAACGGCCCATCACTGTTTGTCTGAACCAAATTGTATTTCTCTATAAATAAGCATATAACCCGCTCATTTGAGGGGATCCGGTTTTCTAAGTTATAATAAGATAAAAACAGCTGTGATCTTGATAAATAAGAACAACTTCTAAGAACCCTAATTCTATCTAATTGACTGTAAGTGTTTGAAACCCTAAAGAAGCTCCTTTTCGTAGAATCTTCACAAATTCTATTGTGTGAAATTCCAGCTCGCACAGTCGCCTGGGGGCGGTTAAGGTGCAGCTAGATGTTTTCCGACGTTTATTAGTCAAAACATATAAATCGAGGCTGAGATGGATGATCTCGAAAGTGAGAAGGTTTCTAGGGATGCTTCTGAGGGATGATGTCGTTAATGGTGATGTTGCCGACACTTGGGAGCTTCCAGCTCATACGGAGGGTAGATCGGCTGGCGGTAGGGCACATAGTTGTCCTTTGTTTTAGTATCTTTTATGGACCTGCCCAAGAGGGCTTTTATCTTTGTACTTTTTTTGTAAGATTTAAAATGTTTCTTGGGTAGGCTTTTGTGTTCAAATATTTGCTTAGACTTAGTTTGTCTTAGCTAGGCTAAAGTAGCAACGTCGCCATGACTTAGCTGGGCTGAAGTGGCGACGTCACCATGACTTTGGCCCGGCTCGACGTGAGCTATTTTGTTACTTAGTTTATGAGTTGGTGAAATAGGATCACCTGAATCATTCTTTGGGAATTCATTGTAGCGATGTAAACTGTTTTTAGGTCGGCTGACGCTTGATCGTATCAAAGTTTGGGTCATAGTGTCTTGAGGGTCCCAAGTGTTTGTAGATCCTCCATTGGATCGACTTCGATTATAATGATTTAATTTCACCGTAGGATATTCCAGGTTGGATATGGTTTTAGTTAGTAGTATGGCAGTTGGGCCATGTTTGAAATGATTGTTTGGAGTACCTAAACTCAAGGGCGAGTTATCTATGTACCCTGTCAAAGGGATCAAGCCATTACATAGTTCAATTATTGAATGGGGAAGTCAGTGATGGAATTTCTTTAGGTTCATGGCATTCCATGCCGTCCTCACTGGTTTTCCGTTCTGAAGTTTTGCTAGCTTGTAGACGCCAGGACGTACTACAGCGATGACGCGGTAGGGACCTTCCCAATTGATCCCTAGTTTATCTAAACCTGATGTAACGACCGTGAACCAAAATTGTAGAATTTTGGTGGTGTCGATCGACACTAGTTAATTTGGGTCGTTTCTGTTTGGGTTTTTTTTAAATTGCGGTTTGGCTTGCTTAAGGGGTTTAGAATCCTAGGGCTTCATATACAATCTCTTTTGTCAAGAAGCCTCTGTTTTTCAGAGAGGAAAAACGCGTTTGAGAGGAAAGAAAGAGAGATAGAGGATTAGAGTGTTCTTGAGGGTGTTTTGCTCGTTGAGATCAATAGAAAGGAGAGGACAAACATGATCTGTCTCAGTAGAGAAGAGAACAGACAATCAAATCAGGTCTGATCGGTATGAAATTTTGTAGGTAAGTTCTCTTTTCTCTTATTTATGTATAGGAGAAAGCGGATTGCCTTTTCAATATGTAGCTTACGACTTATGGTCGTTTTGCCGTGAGTGGTCTGTGTAGTTTCAAGTTTCGATCAATCCCTTTGGGAAACATTTTCCTTGTTATTCAGAAGGAGTCAAGAGAGCATTTATATATTGTTGGAAAGTTGTTTTGGTCTAGTTTTTAGATTGGTATTCTGAGATAAACTCTGATCTCTGCGTGATATCTCTGTGATTTTGTGTTGTGGATGTTATTTTGTGCTTATCGATGCAGGGAGGTCGCTTGATGGATCAAGAATCAAGCCATGAGAGGATAGGCTCGATTTTGTGTTCTGCGATGAGGTGTCGATCGACAGATCGATCGACACCTACTGGTTGTTTTGATCAACACCCGAGTTTAGTTTCTGTGTTTGTGTGACTGAGGTGTCGATCGACACCTAGTGGTTATGTCGATCGGCACCAGAGTTATATGGGTGTCGATCAACACCAGTGGTGGGTGTCGATCGATACCAGTGGTGGGTGTCGATCGACACTAGTGGTGGGTGTCGATCGACACTAGAGCTGTTTTGGTGAATTGTGTTGTTTAATCATGTGATGATTGTTGTTCCTATTGAGCTTAAGTGGTAGGCCGTAGATGCGATCACCATCTTAATGAGTATTTGTGATAATACTCACGCAACTCGTTTTTCCATGTGTTCGAGGTAAAGATTGTGATCGTGGAATAATGGCTGTGAAGGGGAGGATGATCTAGGGTCTCACATGTTGTGTTTTATTTCCATTGGTTTTAGAACCTGGTTTAGGTTGCTAGAACTGCTGGAATTGATTATATGTTTGGTTTAATTTGTTTATTATCTTCCGCTGTTTTATGTTGGTTTAGTGATATTGGCATAGATGATAATTATTTATAGGAATAATAATCCAAGTCAATTGCATGTTTAAAAAATAAAAGCTTGGTTGGTTCACGTGGCTCCATTGTATTATGCTGTACTTTCCGGAGGACTAGTTTGCCTTCTTTGAATTGTCGAATCTTGACTATGTATAGAACAATTTAGACAAGAAGGATCTCTTACATTCATCCCAAGTAGTTATTGAAGAGGTCTTTACACTCTTTTCTCATTGCGAGCCTCCATCTCTGAGAGAAATCAGAAAATATTAATCGCACTATAGGAAACTCCATGTCTCTTAACCGTAAAGCACAACCTTTCAAAAGTATCTAGATGATCTATGGGATTCTCATGTGGCAATCCTAAGAAACTCCGAGCAATTACCATGCCTATCAACTCCGGTTTGATCTCTCAATTGGCATATGAATTGGTGGTAGACGAATTCAATACTCATTCCCATCGGTTGTTAGCTCATCATTATCTCTAATCCTTCTCTCCATGGTTTTGCAAATCAGTACCTAAAAATCTAAAGAGAAAAATGTAACCAAACAAACAAAATATATAGATAATAAGTGATTTAGTCTTTAAAAGATCATAATCATGATGGAGTCCCCGGCAACAGCGCCAAAAACATGATGGGGTCTAAATTGAACTAATCGGTTTTAAAAATTAATGACTAACCACAAGTGCATGGCAAATTACGGTGTAGTATGATAAGGATCGAATCCACAAGGAATTATGACCAGACAAAAGGAATGCAAAGAACTCTAAAAGCTAAATCTATGATGTTTTTTTTTTTGGGAGGGGGATGGGGGTTTGTCTAATCCTAATTACCAAATTTAAATGATGTGTAAATGTGAAATGCTTAAACGATAAACTAATCTAGAGTAAATGCAATACATGAAAGCAAGACAAGTTAAATTGAAAAAACTAGCTATTGCAAATACTAATTAATACTAAAGAAAACCGAAATCAATGATGAAAAGCTATGGATCATGGGTTAAAGCAATTGATTCAAGTGAAATATCCATGGGGTAATGGTGCAAAGCTATTTCAAGCACTAATCTAGAGGAAGATCACTAATTTAAGAATAATCCACTTCCATGGTACAACAACTTCCGTTTTAGCAATTAATCCATTTAAAAGCAATAATATCAAGTCTATACACTCATAATTCACCTTAAACATCAACTTCCGTTGGCTAAGGTTCAAATTACTCAAATTAAATTCTCTAATACATTTTCACAAACACTTCCGGGCGTGAAAAGACTATGATCTAGAAACTAACTGATCAAGTTAATCCTAGCCTTAATTCCATTCAATATGATAGATTATCAAACATCTAAGCTTAAAACACTAAAACCCAACTTCAATTTACCTTAATCTACTCAACCCATAATCCATAAAAGAAACTACTCACACATGGAGATAAGAACTATTAAAGCAAAAGAAAATGAAGAGTTAAACATGATTAATGATATGCAAAAGATTAACAAAACTCAAATAAACTTGAAAGATGCAAACTTTTAAAAACATGAGGCAAGTAGTTTTTCAAATCCAAAATCCTAATCTTAAAGAGAAACTTAACCTAATAAAACTAGCCTAGGGTTTATCTTAAGAGGTTATAAGTATTTATAGAGAAAAGAGAGTGTATCTGGGTCAACCCGACATATCAGGGTCAAACTTGAATTTTTGGGCGAAACTGCATCCCGACAGACCATTTCGACCAACTGTGTCACCAGTAGTGGTCGGTCAGATGCTGGCAAAATGATTTCTTCTTCTGAGTCCAAAAGTGCTGCTCTGTCCGACCATGTCACCAGAAGTGGTCGGTCAGAACCTGATAGTTTGTACTCTTGCTTCTTTTCTCAGTCTTTTCTCGATGTTCTTCACAACTTGATCCGCCATAGCTCCTAGACTCTATTAGTACCTGAAAATGCACAAAACATGCAATACAATGCAAAAAAACTCTTAATGGATTCTAAGACTCAACTAAATCCAAATGGTGTGAAAAGAGGGAAGAAAGTATGCAAAACCTAAGCTAGACGCATAAAAAACCATGTAAAATATTAGCTAAAAGAGATCTAAATGCGGTTACATCAACTCCCCCTGACTTGCCTCTTTGCTTGCCCACGAGCAAACAAAGGGAATATAACTGGTGAAGAGGAACTCATAGCTTTAAAGGAAAACGTCAAAGCATTATAAGATCATCACCTATGATAATACATATTGTATTAGTCGAAACTCGCACAATTGAATTTGTAAGAGTTTTAAAGGAAATGTGGGACTTCTATATAAACCACAATGCAGAAAATTAAAGAGACTATTTTTACTGTTAAGAAAGCTTTATTATCTTTTGCTGTAAAAAAATTTACTATTTAAATAAATTCTTTTAAGAAACCAAATAGTATTTTTTGGAAAAAATTATGTGATTTGAAAAGAGAGCTGATGTGTACTATTTAGTATTTATAGAAGTAGATTTTTAGGTTTCGCATATATATATGAAAAAAGAAATCTTCATTCGGGTATATGGTACAATCAATTGATATATGTCTTTCGAAAAAGAGATTGTTGTATTCGGTTAACAAAATTTTCATTAAGTTGGTTTAATTTGCTTTGATACTTACTTTCCTGTTTATTGAATATGAATATTTAAAATGATAATGTATATACAAAAATGAATTTTTTTACATATACACATTTCTCTAGAAAAATGAAATGCTCATTTACACATACACATATAAAAAACAGATTCAATGACTTGAAAGCATTTAGATATTATTTGACACTATATAAAGTTTTGTCATTTACTTCATTTTAAATATATCAAACAATACTATTTATATATTAGTTAGAGGCAAAGGTTTGATCCCATGTTTATATTAGATTTTTTCAATACATTAGAAAAAATATATTTAAGATACATAATTATGCAAAAAAGAAAATCCATTCCATCATAATTATACATATTAAATCTATGAAGATCGCAATTGTGAATTCTTTTTATTTTAAAAATATATTAAATTTATTATTCAAACAATGTTTTTTTTTAATTTGATTTCAAGTGGCATTGGAAAGTAATTTTATAGAAGTTTATGACTAAAGTAAGTGAGGTTCCTTGTCATAATAACTGAGAGGTTAGGTTAGATTTTATATGAGAAAATTATTTTGGTGTGAGAGGTTAGGTTAAATGGATTTTTGAAATTAAAACACTAATTATATTAGTGTTGTAAAAAAGATTTGTGAAAATAGCCCAATAATATTCATTTGAGATTTGGCCCACTAACACTCTCATATTTGCCATGTCAAATTTTAGAGGATGCCATGTCATATTTTATTTATGAGAGTGAATATGAGTGTGATATATATGATTATTTAGGATAATCACTTCTCTAATAATATATAGGGGATTTTAATATGGGTTTAATATCATTATGGGTCTAATTCTAAATTGTGCTTTTACAAGTATGCTCATGATTTCTTCAAGCTTTTTGCAGAATCATTCTTGTCATTAGATCGATCTCATAGGGGTGGAATCCAACCCCCACAGTTAGTCCCCCAGCTTGGCAGTATCGAGTTATGATGATGCCGATGTATAAGTTGTTGAAGTTTGAGATTGATGTGATGGACAGTGAAGTAGTCA
The DNA here is from genome assembly GCA_963576765.1 of Draba incana. NCBI lineage: Eukaryota > Viridiplantae > Streptophyta > Magnoliopsida > Brassicales > Brassicaceae > Draba > Draba incana. The sequence continues at coordinate 18,802,784 of OY755210.1, forward strand.
GGCGTTGACGTCTTGTTATCGAACTCGGGAAGTTACAATTATTCCATGTTGAGCCGATGATCTCGTGTTTTCCTGGACTTGCTTCTATTGTTAAAAATAAGCTTAGTATACTAAAGCTCCGTTGTTGCTTCTGTTGTCGTCGTCGTCATTGACTGTAGCCTCTATTTGTGATAGTTCCGCTATCGACAGATCGTGAGGTGCCTCCAGATTGTGGTGCTACCGTTGACTAAGCTTTGAAAGATCGATCCTTCGCCGCCGCAAGGTGAGGAGCTCGCAGACTCTCGCCCAATCGTCGAGATTTGCCGCCATCGTCGTCGTCTTCTTCGTGCTCATTTGTGCGGTAGAGAGGGAACTCCAGCGCTTGGGCGCATCATCACGAAGCTTGTGTCGTGGCATACCAATGACCAAAGCTTAGGCGTTATGAAGCATCGATCGTAATCTTCAACGATGGTCAACATCGTTACATCGGTCAATGGCAGCAAATGTTGACTTTCGGTCAACGTTGGTCAACGGGAATTAGTCAACATAAGTCAACAGCGGTCAACGATGGTCAATGGTGATTTTTGGTCAACAGTGGTCAACGGTGGTCAATGGCGGTTTGCTTTAGATTCTTGATTTAGACCTATATCGATGATAATGGTTAAACGGTTTAAAGATCGAACTGATGGATTTCTGATTAAGTAGGTTTTAACTCGGTATATGAACTTTTATCGCAGTGACAACGTTACTTGAAGAGAATAACTTTTGCGGATTTGTGGCTTGATTACCAGCATGACAGAAGCGGTTCAGGAACAACATCAGACTTGGACGATTCTGGAGAGATGGTTGCTGACTCCTTATTACGTGGCATGAAAAATGTTCTTTCTACAAATCTGACACTGGGAATTCGGTGGATATAGTCTCCTATAATGCTCTGGAAGTAATTAATGACGTCAAAATAGAGATTTCGGAAGCTCTTAAGAAGAGAAGTCAGAAGCGCGGAAAACCTGACATACTGGGATCCACCAAGTCAACTTCTTATTCTCTGAAAGCTATTGTTGCTCATTTCAATGTTCTTGAAGGGGTCGAGTTAGTCGTTCCTAATTTAGACAAACGAGCTAACCATTCTCCAGAAGGTTTCTTCATGCAGTACGAAGCTTACTTGAGGACTTGTTTTATATGGTGTGCGATTCTCGAATTTCTCTAGAGGAACCAACTTGCAATTTCGCAGATAACACCTCGAGGGATGCACAGTTTAGTAGGGACCATGATTCCCACTTATGAGTACGGCTGCCAATTTGGATTAAACCACTTGTTGAGTCTCTTGACGGGTAAGAAGGTTGGTCGTAAGGATAAACTTCTTTACTCTATTGATGGCAAAGTAGATCTTCATGTCATCAAGAACTTTCCCCGCCCAGAGCGCTCCTATAAAACAAATTTTTTCTTTGCGCGAATAAACAGTGCTACTGTTGGACGAGATCATCTTTCCAAACTTCGGACGAAATGGGGGATTTGTGGTAGTTGACTTAGTGACATTGTTTGTTTGTTTATAAGTTAGTCAAATCCTAATCCTTTTGATCTTGTTTATTGTCATACAGTTCCGAGTTGCGCTGACAAGTTTTCAGAGGCCTTATTTGACCTTCACGCCGCCTTCATTGTGGGGAAGTGTAGCTGGAAGAAAGATACTTTACTCCAAGTAGAGACGCACTTGTTCGTCACTTTGGAGCGTATTTGTTGAATTCTTCACAAGAAATGTTAACAAGTGGAAGTTATCTGCACGCGAGAGGAGAGTTGCTGAGGCGAAGACGGACACCAATGCGAGGGCACCGCAGCGAGCTGGACTATCGTTGTCAGCCCCTAGAGCTGGACTGTCGCTGTCAGCCCCTAAAGCTTGTACCAATATTACCCCTGCGCCTAAGTCGCATCATCTTGAGCTTGAGGGAAACATTGTTGTCGCCACTACTAGTCATCCTAATTTGTCGCCAAGGCGTCGCAATGATGCAAGGAAGAGAGATGATGTTATGGAGTCAGGTCTCAAGCGTCCTTGAAGGTATAGTGGGAAAAACACTAATTTGAGGGAGTTGTTTGGCACTAGTGCTATGGCGGCGTCTCACTTGTCGAAGATCGTCTTTCCAAGAACTAAGTTTCCTCCTTCGAAAGATATGTCAAAGAAAGATGCTTATTCGAGCATGCCCCTTCATGGCATGACAGTATGAGTTTCTGACAAATTCTACAACATTTTTCTTTTTATTTTGGGCTTACTAACTAACTTCTTTTTGGTAGTTCCTTTCTTCGCTCGACAAGCTTCCCATTGATTACGAGGTGACTACCCTCTTGTAGACTCAACAGATTGCTAATGCTCAGAGAGCCTGTGATGACCTCAAAAAGGTAAAGCGTGAAGCGGAGGATTGAGTTGCTTCTTTGGAAGTTGTTGTGAAGAAAATTGAGGATAAGCATTGTGTGATAGAGGGCATATTTACTGAGTCTGAGTCAGAGAGGAAATGCTTGAAGCGAGAAGTTGCTGATTTGATTACCCGCTTAGATGTCGCGGCCAAGTTTCAGAATGTGATTGCTCAGCGAGTTGCTGATCAAGCAAAGAGCAAGTTGGTGGCGGAGTACGAGGAAAGGATTGGCCGAGCTATAGAGAAGCTTAAGGTTATCAATGATCGACCCAGGATCAATATTATTTATCTGTCCCAAGTTTAGAGCATCATTGAGTTCGTGGAACTGCTCCACAGTGACGAGGCGCCTGATCATGGTGATGAGCTTACTACTCTTAAAGAGCAAGAGGCAGATTTGTCACTTGCGGATGAAGTATTTGCTACGCATGTGCGCGAACTCGAGGAGATCATTGGGAGTTCAGGATCCAACGAAGGAACTCCTGACGTACTTGCGCTTGCTCGCGAGGAGGCGAAGTCGGATTCGAATTCATCCAATGATAGTGATTCGTCAGATTTTCCTACTGAGGCTCCATCTAAACAAGGCGTGGAGGCTATTAACAATGCTTGAGGAAAAAATGCCTTAGTCTTTTTTTTTTTTCGATTTATTCAGCATTGTTGGTGTTTACTCTTTTTACATACACTTTTTTTCTTATACTTTGTTTTGCTTTGTTCCGAACCTTTGGTTGAAAACATAATGATATAATTTTTTTTTGTTTTAGTGATCGTGCTTGGTTTGCAGAAGTGCTACCTTCAACCTTTTTGCTCCAGCAGCAAGTACTCAAGTTTACTGAAACAACAAGTTTTTTTTTTTAAATAGTCCGAATTAGCATTCTCATAAATGCTAACTCTCAACGACTATATTTCTAGATATAACAACGCATAAATCCTCAATAAATAATCCAATAAAATCATCCAATGAATCAAATAAATCAAATCACAACGAACGAATTCAATAACAATATTCAGGAATGATAAAACTAGAAACCTAAAACAATCGGGTTCGCTAGACTAAACAGCAAAACAGTAAAAACCCTATCCTCCTCTTCCTATGCCTCTATTCCGCATGCACACTTTCCCTTTACCTGCAACACATGGGAAAAAGAGTTGCGTAAGTATTTCATAAATACTTAGTGAACCGATCATACCATCTACTGGCGTAACACGCATGCTCAGGCAACAATACCAACAATAACATATTTATCATAATCCAACAAATACACAACATTGCATTATCAAAATGATTCCAAACCAAAACTGTTCATGTCGAGCGACACGACTCAAGTTCTCGTGTCGAGCGACATCACGATGGTGTCGATCGACACGCTACTAGCTCGTGTCGACCGACACCCTCTTGGTGTCGATTGACACTGTCACACCCGTTTTTTTTTTAAAATGCGGAAATTCTCATAAAATAAATTCATAAATATTAATTCAATCAACCAATAATTCAATTTCTCCAGAATGATAATAAATCTTGCAACCTAACCGTGTTCACTAGACATAGCAGAAAATAGGAAATCAAATAACAACCCTAATCATCCTCTCCCTAAAGCCATGATCCCGCGGTCACACTTTTCCTTTTCCTTTACCTGCAACACAATTGGGAAAAACGAGTTGCGTAAGTATTTAATAAATATTTAGTGAGACGGTCTTCCCGCCAACAGACTAAGTACGAAATAAACCGAATAATCAAATAATAATTAATTTTTGGAAAATATTTAATCCATAAAACATGGGTGTCGATCGACACATCACACGGTGTCGATCAACGCAGCAATAACAAGGGTGTCACTCGACACATCGCACGGTGTCGAGCGACGCTGCTCTTACCTTGGTGTCGATCGATACACCATAAGGTGTCGATCGACAATAGGTTTTCATTCCAAGACAGAATTTCACAAATCACACAAACAACACGATTCAACGATCTCAATCCAATTTCAACCGAAACATCAACACACAAACAACACAAACAACCATGAATCACTATCAAACATTTCCCAAACTAAATCTATTCGATCAACGGCTAATCCGAGCCCACGGTTGCACACTCACCTCAGAAAACGACGAAACGATGCGGCGACGAGAGATGAGTGATGAACAGCGACGAACGGTTGCTTCCCACACTGGAACTCACCGAGAATCGGAGCGACAAGGCCACCCGGGAGACGAGAGAGCGCGAAGAGCAAAGAAACACGACAAATGGATCATGGAAACGCATCGGATCGCTCGGAATTCTCACAACTTTTCTCTCTTCTTTCTCTGTCTCTTTTCCTTCTGAAAAACGGCCACAAACACCAATGCCCGCTTATAAACACGAGCCCTAGGCTCCCTAAACCGCCTCGACAAACCGCTCGATTAAATTCCAAACCAAACCGCAGTTAAAACATGGTGTCGATCTACGCCACGCCTTGGTGTCGATCGACACCCTCTCCAAATTCTTGGAATTTAGTTTCAGGATGTTACAATTCTCCCCCACCAAACTGGATTCTTCCTCGAATCTTGCAAAAACACGTCCATACTGGACTACTCTCTGGCCCGCACCGGCCAATACCACAAGAGATTCTCGCATAATCTCAGAGGCCCACATCTAATCCTATGTTTATACGAACGTTTCCCAGACATTTATTACTTTGAACTCATTAGTCTCACCAATACTCTAGGGAAACCACCGTCCCCTCGAGAGAACCACCGTCTCTCTGCACTATAGAGGAAACCACCGTCCCAATATAGGCGCTCAGTACTTTAAAGGAAACCACCGTCCCAGTATAAGTACACAGGAAAACCACCGTCTCCTGGAGAGAACCACCGTCTCTCAGCATGTATACAGGAAACCATCGTCCCAGATACATACTCTGGAAAAACCACCATCTCCAGATCATGAGTAAACCGTAATAAATTCTAAAACGCCTATAAACATCAGCGACTAGGTCACCTCACGTGGTCTAAACTCGATACTCCCAACCGGAATATCCACAAGAACCACGACCCTCAATGGTCAACACAATCGAAATATCGGGAGTACAACCCGATAAAAATAGAAATATAAGGGAAAAATCTCATCTTATAAATCTCCAAAATGTATATCGTACAACGAACAGAAATACAAGAGTCATCAAAACAACACCGGCACACACGCCGAACCAAACTAGAACCACAAAGGAAGCTAAGATCAAACGGTAACCTGCTTGTCGAACCACTTCCTGAACTTCAGTTTCTTCCGGCGCAACTCCTTGACCCTCCTCTCGAGAATCCTCACAGGAACTGTCGGAACCGTCAAATCAGGTTGAAGATCCGCAGGAATCTCAGGCACCAACTCCTCCAACTCATGCAGGCACTTCCTCAACATCGACACATGAAACACCTTATGAAATGCTTTCATGATCGGAGGTAACTCAAGCCAAAAAGCTACTGGTCCAACACGCTCCACCACCGGGAACGGACCCATAAATGTCGGACTAAGCTTGTTCTCTGCTATGGATCTATTAGGACCCCTCAACATAGCCATCTTGAGATATACGCGATCTCCGCTTATCCGCATAACTCCTCTGTCTATCTTGAGCTTCCTTCATGTTCAATCTCACGACTCGGATCTTCTCCGTCGTTTCCTGAACATAGGTAGCTCCATGAATACTGCGCTCCCCCACTTGGGTCCAGCATAAAGGCGTCCTACATGGCCTCCCATACAGAGCCTCGAAAGGAGCCATACCAATACTCGCTTGGAAGCTGTTATTATACGCAAACTCCACTAAGCTCAAGTGATCATACCAGTGACAACCCCAATCCAGCACGCACATTCTCAGCAAATCCTCCATGGTCTGAATAGTCCTCTCTGACTGCCCATCAGACTGCGGGTGATAAGTCGTACTCATATGCACCTTAGTGCCCATCTCTGCCTGAAACGCACCCCAAAACTCTGATGCAAACCTGGGATCTCGATCCGTAACGATACTGGCTAGCACTCCATGCAACCTCATGATCTGCTGCACGAACTTCTTAGCCAACTTAGCCGCTCCATCGGTCTTATTAATAGCAAAGAAGTGTGCAGACTTAGTCAACCGGTCTACGATGACCCAAATAGCATCATACGTCCGCGAAGTAGGCAATCCAACCACAAAATTCATCGTAATCATATCCCACTTCCACTCCGGAATGGGTAAACTCTGCAACAAACCGCTCGGAACCTTGTGCTCTGCTTTGACCAATGAACACGTGTTACACTTGGAAACGAAAGCAGCCACATCTCTCTTCATCCTGACCCAGTGATAATACCGTATGAGATCTCAATACATCTTGGTCGCACCCGGAAGAATCAAGAACTTGCTGGCATGAGCCTCACTCGGAATCTCGTGCCGCAATGCCTCATCTCGAGGAACACACACTCGACCACGAATCAAAATCGTCCCATTCGAAGAGACTACAAATTCAGAATCCACGGCTCCTCCGAACTCGCACAAAGACGCAACGTGCTAATCTCGTCTACCAAATCCTCGATCTCCTGCTCCCAGGCTGAATCGAACCTCCGCCGACTCAAGGCATCTGCTACCTGATTAGCCTTGCCCGGATGATAAACGATCTCTAGATCGTAATCCGCCAACAACTCAACCCAGCATCTCTATCTCATATTTAGCAACGGCTGAGTAAAGATGTGCTGCAGATTCTTGTGATCCGTAAAAATCTGCACTCTCCCTCCATAGAGATATGACCTCCAAATCTTCAAAGCGAACACTACTGCTCCCAACTCTAGATCATGCGTAGGCCGATTACGCTCACTACCCTGCAACTGCCTCGAAGCATAAGCAATAACTCGACCCTCCTGCATCAAAACGCAACCCAGACCAACTCCTGAAGCATTAGTATACACGGTGTATTGCTACGCCGGCTCGGGTAATGCCAACATCGGCGTACTAGTCAACATCTCTTTGAGTCTCGCAAAACTCTCCTCGTACTCCGGCGACCAGACAAACGGAACATCCTTACCGGTCAGCTTCGTCATCGGCTGCGCCATACTCGCAAATCCCTTGACAAACCTCCGATAATAACCTGCCAGACCCAAGAAACTCCTGATCTCGGTAGCATTGCTCGGTTTAGGCCAATCTCGAATAGCCTTGATCTTAGCCAGGTCCACAGAAACTCCCTTTCCAGACACAATATGGCCAAGAAAACCCATCTCTCGCTGCCAGAAACTGCACTTGCTCAACTTAGCATACAGCTTCTACTCCCGAAGCCTCTCAAGAACCAACTGCAAATGAGTCTCACCCTCTTCGGGACTCCTCGAATATACCAGAATATCATCGATGAAAATAATAATGAACACGTCCAGATACTCCTTGAACACGTCCAGATACTCCTTGAACACGTCGTTCATCAATCTCATGAATGCCGCAGGTGAATTCGTCAAACCGAAAGGCATAACCACAAACTCAAAATGCCCATAACGCGTCCTGAATGCCGTCTTGCGAACATCTGCCTCATAAATTGGAATCTGATGATAACCCGAAGCCAAGTCAATATTGGAGAACCAGGTTGCACCCCTCAGCTGATTCAGCAACTCATCTATCCTCGGGAGAAGGTACCTGTTCTTCACCGTGACTCGGTTAAGTCCACGATAATCGATGCACAATCGAAAACTCCCATCCTTCTTCTTCACAAACAACACCGGTGCTCCCCATGGCAAAACACTCGGACGAATAAAACTCTTTTCTAGAAGGTCCTCTAACTGCTTCTTCAGCTCTGCTAACTCAGCTGAAGCCATCCTGTAAGGAGCCTTAGATATCAGAGCTGTCCCTGGCTCTAACTCGATCGTGAAAGGATCAGACCGAGATGGTGGTAGTCCTTTCAACGACCAAAAAACATCCTCGAACTCCCGAACAACTCGAATATCCTCAAAGAAACCTCACCACTGGACTCTGACATCACAATCGTCGCTAAGAAGGCCTCACAACCTCACTCTATCATCTGCTCTGCCTGAATAGCCAAGATCACAAGACTAGTGGAAGTCGGTCTCAACCCCTGAAACACGAACCTCCCACCATCACGCTCGAAGCTAACTGTGCCTCTGAAACAGTCAAGATGAACCCGGTATAACGATAACCAGTCCATCCCAAGAATCACCTCATTAAGTATCACTGGACTAATCACCAAGTCTGTTGGCATCGAATGCCATGCAATATGAACATCCACTGCTCTAGCACGGCCTGAAGTAGCCAGGAATCCACCTCCAGCCACCTTGACCATGCCTATGCGCTCACCAGCGCTGCTCCGGATACCACTGCGCTCGGCATGCTCCGGAGTAATGTAGCAGTTGGATGATCCAGAATAAAATAGCACGTGGGACTCAAAACCGCCCACTAACAAGGTCCCTACACAATTCACATGCGTTGAGAACCCTGTTATCCCGACCACAAATAAAATAAAAGAACCACAAATAACCTCGACAATAATTCTACAACTAGAAAATTTACGAAGTTAAGTCTAGAATTTTACCTGTGATCTGCCCGGCGCCACCATGCTGACCGACATCCGCCGGAGGATACACATGCGGTGCTGGACCAATCTGACCAATCGGCTGCTACACTACCGCAATCTGACCCAAAGGCTGAATCGCTGCCTTAACCGGTTGGTGCAACTGGGGACACGTCGGCTTGAAATGCCCCTGCTCGCCGCACTGGAAACAAACCTTAGCCCCTCCTCAGGAGCCCTTAGGACAGTTCGCCACATAATGATCTGCGCTACCGCACCCGTAACAACCATGAGTGTCGTGGCTACCTGAACTCGCCCTAGAAGGATCATCCCAGCTCCTCTTCTGGCCCTATGCAGGCTTACCACCATTGCCCGAACCAGAACCTCTACGCTGCTGCTGCGGCTGCTGACTCCTGGGCTGAGCGGCAGGAACAACAGCAGGCTGAACGACAATCGGACCAGACTGATCACGCTGATCCTCCTCAATAGAAGCCGCAAGCTCCACTAGATCCGCCCTCGAGACAAACCTACCACCTCTGCATTGGGTCCTAATGCTCAACTGAAGTCCCTGCAAGAACCTCTGAACCAAAACCCGCTCGTCATCAAAACCATGCCCCGTATGAACAACCAGCCTGCTGAACTCAGCGTCATACTCCCGTACTGACAGCTCTCTCTGCGTCAATGACATAAACCGCATCTGGAGACGGTCTCGAGCCTCCTGAGGGAAATACTTGGAGTTGAATTCAACCAAGAATTCACCCCAAGTCCACTTCGCACGCCTAGCCTCAATAGTGCGCCATCAGCAGTGGGCGTCACCACTCAGATAGTGGACAGCCTACTCGACCTGATACTCGGCAAGACACCTGATCGACCTGAAGTTACGCTCTAACCTCATACGCCACTCATCAGCCACCTCAGGACCAACTCTGCCCTCGAAGAACGGCGTAGCTATCCTCTACATTTGCCCCATCATCTCAAGATAAGACGGAACATGCGCTGCAACTGCAGCCCTCGGCTGCTCAGCACCTGTAGCCCTCTGCTGCAACCCGGCCACTGGAGGAACACTCGGAGCCTGCTCAGGAGCCACTGGCAGAAAACGTGCCAACAACTGCGTCAGCAATCCCACAACCTGGTCATCACGACCCGGAGCTGCAGTAACACCCCCACCAGGGCCCACTGGAACTCCCCCGCCTCTACCGGTACTGGCCAACACACTGGCACTAAGCAACTGGGACCCTGACGCGGTCACCACTCTGAGACACACTCTGCGCCACACTCTCTGTTGACTCAGCAAATGGTCCACGACCACCCCGGCCTCCACTGCCACCTACTCTTCCACCACGGGCTCCTGCTCTGCCCCCACAGGCACCAGCTCTGCCACGACCTCTACGCACGGCCACCTACTCTGCTACCACGGGCTCTTGCTCTGCCCCCACGGGCACCAGCTCTGCCATGACCTCTACTCCTGGTATCCATCTCACTGCAACACAGGTCAATCGATAAGCATCCCAGAAGTCACAATCAAACACAACAAAACTTACCGCGGAATCTCATTGAAGGCCGGAGATGATGATTTCTAAGACTAAAATTGACTAAGCACAAATAATCAATTTAAACACATAGTCTCAGTTCATCCAATCCTAACAGTCCTAAAACCGTATAGGCTCTGATAGCAAAATGTCACACCCGTTTTTTTTTTTTTTAAATGCGGAAATTCTCATAAAATAAATTCATAAATATTAATTCAATCAACCAATAATTCAATTTCTCAAGAATGATAATAAATCTAGTAACCTAATCGGGTTCACTAGAACTTAGCAGAAAACAGGAAATCAAATAACAACCCTAATCATCCTCTCCCTAAAGCCATGATCCCGCGGTCACACTTTTCTTTTTCCTTTACCTGCAACACAATTGGGAAAAACGAGTTGCGTAAGTATTTAATAAACACATAGTGAGAGGGTATTCCTGCCAACAGACTAAGTACGAAATAAACCAAATATTAAAATAATAATTAATTTTTGGAAAATATTTAATTCATAAAACATGGGTGTCGATCGATACATCACACGGTGTCGATCGACGCAGCAATAACAAGGGTGTCGCTCGACACATCACACGGTGTCGAGCGACGCTACTTTTACCTTGGTGTCGATCGATACACCATAAGGTGTCGATCGACACTAGGTTTTCATTCCGAGACAGAATTTCACAAATCACACAAACAGCACGATTCAACGATCTCAATCCAATTTCAACCGAAACATCAACACACAAACGACACAAACAACCATGAATCACTATCAAACATTTCCCAAACTAAATCTATTCGATCAACGGCTAATCCGAGCCCACGGTCGCGCACTCACCTCGGAAAATGACGAAACGATGCGGCGACGAGAGATGAGTGACGAACAGCGACGAACGGTTGCTTCCCACACTGGAACTCACCGAGAATCGGAGCGACAAGGACACCCGGGAGACGAGAGAGCGCGAAGAGCAAAGAAACACGACAAACGGATCACGGAAACTCCTCGGATCACTCGGAATTCTCACAACTTTTCTCTCATCTTTCTTTGTCTCTTTTCCTTCTGAAAAACGACCACAAACACCAATGCCCGCTTATAAACACTAGCCCTAGGCTCCCTAAACCGCCTCGACAAACCGCTCGATTAAATTTTAAACCGAACCGCAATTAAAACATGGTGTCGATCGACGCCACGCCTTGGTGTCGATCGACACCCTCTCCAAATTCCTGGAATTTAGTTTCGGGATGTTACAGACACACCTCTGTAACGCACAAAAATCGAGTTTCTCCTCTCACACCTCAATTCCGAGGGATACGATCGATACCAAAATAATCCACAATCACACAACAATGACCACAATCCAATCAACACAAGAATCCATCACAAAATCATCACATAAACATCAACAAACCATGGTTGCCTAGAAACCTATGGCCGCAAACTCATCTTAGTCTAAACGCAGGAAACAAACATAAATCGAGACCAACAACGAACGGACAGACTCTCTAGGACAGACTCTCTAGGACTCAAACCTAAAACCACGATGAACGGAGAACCTAATGCCTCTAAAACGCTAAGAGAAAGGTTCTACATTGATTTCTTTGCAACAAACAATCAAGAACACTAACAATCTCTGACTTTCTCTCAAATTCTCTTCTCTCTTCTCTGATCACGATAGCTCTGAAATAGCACACAGCCCTAGGTATTATATATACCATTAACTGAGCCAAAACCGTAATTAACAAGTTAATTATCCGGTTCAGGAAAACCTCGTGTCGAGCGACACCCCAAATGTGTTGATCGACACTCCACCATCCTTCGTGTCGATCAACACACTATTTGTGTCGCTCGACACGAACACCAGAATTTACATTTCTGGTTTGCAGATGTTACAATTCTACCCCACTAATCTGGATTCGACCTTGAATCCCAACAAAAATGCCCGCTAAAGACCATCACACTGACCCAACCCGGTCAAAAATAATCCGAGATCAACTCTCGATCACTGAGGCGCCCATCCAGTCTCATGCTTACTTATGTTTTCAGACATTAATTAGATCCACCTCATATGGTCAAAGACAAAATATTTCCTAAACCGAAATATCAACAATAATAATAACTACTCATCTTATTAAACACGGAAAAATAAATAAGGCAAACTCTATATTATAAATTTCCAAAAATGTAAAAATTGTTACATCGAAACGAAATACATGGAGCAAAAACCACTAAAACGGCATAAAGCCAAACTAAAACTAGAACCACAAAGAACGCAAAGCTCAAACTAAGACCTGCTTGTTGAACCACTTCCTGAACTTTAGCTTCATCTTTGTCTCCGGTTCCCAAGTCTCATCCTCTATACCGCTACAGTCCCACAAGACTTTCAGCAACATTATCTTCTTCCGACGCAGGACCTTGAATCTCCTCTCCAGAATCTTCACAGGAACTGCCGGAACCGTCAAATCAGTCTGTAGATCCTCAGGGATCATAGCCACCAACTCCTCCGAGTCATGCAGGCACTTCCCCAACATAGACCCATGAAAAACCTTATGAAATGCCTTCATAATCGGAGGCATCTCAAGTCGATAAGCATCCGGTCCAAATCGCTCCACTACCAGAAACAGACCCATATACCGTAGACTCAGCATATTCTCTGCTATGGAGCTGTTAGGACACCCCAATATAGCCATCTTGAGATACACACAATCGCCAACCTAAAACTAAAGCTCCCGCCTTTGCTTATCCGCATAACTCTTTTGATGATCTTGAGATTCCTTCATGTTCAACCTCAAAATATAGAACTTTTTCGTCATTTCCTGAATAAAACTCGCACCAACAATTCTCTTCTCCCTCACTTGGGTCCAGCATAGAGGTGTCCTACACGGCCTCCCATATAACGCTTCATAAGGAGCCATCCCAATACTCGCCTGATAGCTGTTGTTATACGCAAATTCAGCTAGGCATGGATAATCAACCCAGTGACCACCCCAATCCAGTACACACATTCTCAGCAAATCCTCAAAAGTTTGAATAGTCCTCTCTGACTGACCATTAGTCTGCGGATGATAAGCTGCACCTTAGTGCCCATCTCTGTCTGAAAAGCTCTCTAAAACTCAGGCACGAACTTAGGATCCCGGTCCGACACTATACTGGCTGGCACTCCATGCAGCCTTACAATCTCTTTCACAAATTTCTTAGCCAAAATCACAGCTCTATCGGTCTTCTGAATGGTCAGAAAATGTGCCGACTTGGTCAAACGGTCCACAATTACCCAAATAGCTTCATAGGTTCTCGATTAGGTAACCCGACCACAAAGTTCATAGTGATCATATCCCACTTCCACTCAGGAATGGGTAAACTCTGCACCTTCCCACCTGGAATCTGATACTTTGCCTTTGCTAACAGGCATATATCGCACTTTGCGACCCAGTTAGCTACATTTCTCTTCATTTCGACCCAATGATAATACCTCTTGAGGTCATGGTACATTTTAGTCGCTCCTGGAAGAATGGAGAACTTGCTCGCTTGAGCCCTTGCAGAATCTCCTGCCTCAATCAAAACCTGATTACTCTCCTGAGCCACTCGAATCCTACTCAAAAGATCTGCCTGATAAACAACCTCTAATCCAACTGGCTCCTGCGAAATAGCACACAATCGCAAAGTGCTAATCTAGCCCACTAAGGCCTCAACCTCCTGGTCCCGAATCGAATCAACTTTCCTCCGACTCAGAGCATCCGCAACCTAGTTGGCCTTACACGAATGGTAAATAATCTCCAGATCATAATCCGCCAACAACTCAATCCAGCATCTCTATCTCATATTCAACAATGGCTGAGTAAAGATATGCTGCAGATTCATGTGATCCGTAAAAATTTGTACCTTCCCGCCATAAAGGTAGGATCTCCAAATCTTCAGAGCAAAAACCACTACTCCCAAATCAAGATCATGCGTAGGGCGATTACGCTCACTACCCTACAACTGCCTCGAAGCATACGCGATGACCATGTCCTCATGCTTCAGAACATAACTGAAACCAACTCTCGAAGCATCTTTATATATTGTATAAAGCTTCCCCAACTCGGGTAATGCTAGTACATGTGTACTTGTCAACATCTCCTTGAGCCTCAGAAAGCTCTCCTCGCACTCCGGCGACCAAACAAATGGGACATCCTTCCCGGTCAACATCATCAAAGATTGCGCCATACTCGTAAATCCCTTGACAAATCTCATTTAATAACCTGTAAACCAAAGAAAACTCCTGATCACGGTGGCATTACTCGGTCTAGGCCAATCTCGAATCGCTTCTATCTTCGCCGAATCCCATTTATCGCTGCCAGAAACTGCACTTGCTCAACTTAGCATACAACTTCTGCTCACGAAGCTTCTGCAGAACCAATCTCAAATGAGCCTTGTGCTCCTCGGGACTCCTCGAGTATACCAATATATCATCAATGAAAATGATAACGAACACGTCCAAATACTCCTTGAACACATAGTTCATCAATCTCATAAAGGCTGCCGGAAAATAGGAGATGCAAAAGAGTTTTAAATTTATAAACCCTAACCTGCAAGTGCACGGTTGACAATTGTAGTATTTAGGTGTCGATCCATAGGAAACTATGTTGTTATGATGAAACATAGCAAAACAATAAAATAAAGGGATAGATAAATCAAAAACACAAAAGATAAAAGAAATAAAAAGGACTTATGCAACATGCTCTACACCGGCTTTAAAAAGATGTAACTAGTGATCTAGAACTCAAATCACTATGGTAGAATCGTTCCACTTTCGTGACTCCGGAACCTATAACTCGAACCCTAATAAACTCGGCTTTCAAGTGGTTATTACAAGGTGAATTATGCTATAAGATTGATATTCGATTGTTCATTAAACTTCTTAACTAAGCTTTCGAATTGTTAAGACGCCTAACCTATCAAATACTAGATCCGATCGGTGTAAAAGCTTTTGGAATCGGCACCAATCTAAAATCGGTCACTAGGTAGCTTATCTAGATCACGCCTTGAGTATAAATAAAGATAGAGAATTAATCTAGAAACAAGCTCAATAAAGATTTAAAAGATGCAACAAAAAAACTTTAAAATAACTTTATATCAAACATACAACTACTCTACATGTTATGAAACATGGAGAAACTAGAGAAGTTGATAAAACAGTAGATTCGTGCTATGTAAGAGCTCATCATAGGTGGATCCCGAAACACAAGGCTTGAGAAGAACACCATGACCTTCATCGCTCTTCTACAAAGGATAAAGATGAAGAATTAATGAGAATAACGAAAACACATGTTTATTATTGATTTGTGGTGCCTAGGGTTGCTCTCCTTCTCTCAAGAGGAAGAGGTTTTAGATCGGCAAAGGCTCTAGGGTTTCAGTTCGGGCAAAAATGTCTTTTTGTCGATAAGTACGCAGAAGTGGCCATGGCACCGAACGGTGGCACCGATCATGTGAATTTGTCCGGGATCTAGATCAAAATTATCTCATTGTGCTTGGCTTCAGTTAAATGAACCGGCCCATCTTGGACTTGATTCATCTTCTAGGCAGAATGACATGTCTTCCGTAAAACTTGAATAACTTCCACACTACAACTCCATTTGGAATAATTCCAACTCCATTGGAAAGCTGACTCAAAGGGCCATCTCCATATGAAATATCATCACCTTCCAAGTTGATTTAGTGTTCCGTCCGAGGTGATCTTTTGGAGAAATACTTTTTGTCCAACTTGGAAATAGTGAAAGCTTTGATTGGCTTCCTTCACTTTGATAAGTTGTTGTAGGATGTAGAATACTAATTTTGCTTTTTTTTTTACGCCATTTTTGATGATTTGACCTATATGACTCTTCAAAACCAAATATACGAGAAAACTACCTCATTTGATAGAAAAGTTTATTAAATAGTATATAAAATAGATAGAAATAAGTAGTAAAACTGGTAAAATACCAGGTATATAAACTCCCCCAAACTTACCCTTTGCTTGTCCTGAATCAAACAAAAGGTTAATCAGGAAAGAAGATTTGAAAACACGGGAAATCACATATTCTTTGATCTTGTTTCTTTCTCTAAACCTGTAATCCACATAAAGACAAAGTGAGTTCATAGACGCTTTTCATCGTCTCCCATCATGAGGTCAAAAGTATGTCCTAAACTGCTTTCCCTGCAAAATCTCAACTTCAAGTCAATCGATTCTTTTACCCTCTTAGATTCTCAAAGATCTCCGATCAAGGATATTTACATGAAATTCGGCTAGGTGTTTAGGGAAGTCTAATTTAGTGGTGAGGTTAAAAGTCTTTAGGGTTACCAAAAAACTCCGGGTGCGAGACATTATACAAAATCGCAAGAGAGAATGGATCTATTGAAGTCCACAATTTCCCAACCACTTTGTTGTTCTCCTTTCTCCCTCAGGCTTAGACTTTTCTCCGGGAATCACTTGTAAAAATCTCGAACTCATCTCTCCTTTGTACTGTTGCATTCCTTGGGTATTCTTTGGCCTTTGACTCTTTGAAAACCATTTTCCTTTCCTTTATGATTTTTTTTTATTTGAAGGGGAAAACGGTCTCATAAATATATGAGTCAAGTAAGGCACAAAATTGTTACCATGATTAAGCATCCAAGGATCGGCCAAGCTTCTTTAATTTTATGAAATTTTGTTGTTTTACTCCTTCCTTCTATGTTCATCGTTGCAATCTTCTAGTGATTGGAAAATTGCGTCGACCCTACTCTCTCCGACGTTTTTACACATATATGCATAGAGGATGTAGTAAAAGAAGTGCATGAGGTCTGAAAGAAAGGTTTAATGGCTTAGGTAGAGTACCAATTAAAGGTGAGCTGGCCATTCATGACAACAAAGAGGGGTAAAAAAAGGATAATATTTCGTGAATGTGATTCGTTCCTTGATCTAATATCCTTAACAAGAGATAGTAAAAAATCATGCTAGTAAACCAAATTGAGAATCGAAATCATATCCATCAAAATAATGCAAGTAACAATCTCCTTGGACTCTATTCGGTCATGAGGTGTCTGAATCAATTGTCCGGAATAAGCCCTGCAGTAATGGTCACTTGGTTTTGAAATCAAAACGTTGTTGATCAAAGAAAGGTGTCATCATTCCCAACTAATTTTGACTCAATAAGGCGGTTTTTGAAAACGATTTTGAAAAACTTTTTGAAAACATAAATATCCAACACGAACAAACGCCTTAGTAGCAATAATTCCTCTAGACTTAACTTACACTGTTTCGGTGTAAATCAAATCAAATTAAGGGTGAAGTATTGGAAAATAAGAATAAAAATAAAATAAATAGATAAATATGGAGAATAGAACGAAGTACCCGGATAAAGAAACTCAAATTCTTCCCAAGTTGAATCGGGTGGATGGTGTTCAAAGAAGGGTGAAGAAACTCCCCAAAAATTTCTCTAGGCACAATAAATAGTGCTTCTCAATTTTCCAAACAAATCATTTTGTAAGGACTGAGAGGTTACGACAGCGATTTATGGTAACTTATAGGCAAAGCCTAAAACTCATAATACATCACCGCTCCATATTGGAAATCTCTGAATTATAGGTTGTTGAACAGCTGGTGGAAGAAGTTGCAAAACTCTTGCTTTAAACGTTGAAGTAGAGGATCCATAAGTTGGTTGAAAAGGCTTCTTGTTTTCCTCTTTTCTTTGTGCACATCTTCTATGGATAAGGTGGATCATTCTTTAAGAAATTGGAATTTCTAAAGTCAAACCTGTGTAAGTAACAAATATCCTTGCAAAAACACTTAAAATTACTTGTTAAATAAACTTGGACCTAGGTTCCAGAATACCGAAGCAACAAACAAAATTATCAAAGCTCATTCTAGAGTAGAAAACAAGTAGTGAAAAGATAAGTGTAAGATGTGAAAATCATTTAAAAATCAAACTTTATCAAACCAAATTTTAAAAGTACAATGTGAAAGTACAAAAATAAAATAAATTAAAATCACAATTTAAAATTATTTTTGGTTTAAAAATAGTTAATTTAAGTAAAAACCATTTTAAAACAATTACAAAAGAAAAATAAGAAAACTTACCTCGTGGTTCGAACTAGTGGTCGAACCGTGGTCTGTGGCTCAGGTCGTGGATGATCCACAGAAAGGTGGTGCGGGAAGGTAGGGACGCGGGATGGTGGATATGCGGGTCTGTGGAGACGCGGGTCAGGTGGAACGTATGGGGATGCAGGATGGATGGGACGCGGGGCACCGAACACTTATGTAGGATGGTCGGAGCGTCCGGGGCGATGGATACACAAGACGAGGACTTGGCGCTGGGGCGCGTGCTGCAGGACGAGGCTAGAATCAGGGACGCGGGACACGGGCTGCGGGTCGCGGTACGCGGGACAAAAGATCCTGGCACCGGTCGAATTCATGTGTTCAGTGTCTCCGTCTGGGCCTGGGACCGTGGGACAATCGACCCGTGCATCGATCCGCAACACATCCGAACCAAAAACACTCGGATACTAGACGGATGCTCGTGACCGGTGCCGTGGGCCAGTGTCTGGGACCCGAAACACACCTTTTTAAAAAAAAAAAAATTTTGAACTTCGGTTTTTCTTTTCCAAAATAAATTTTATAAAATCTGTAAAATTCATAAATAAATTGATTAATAAATAACATAGTTTAAAAATGAAAAACCAAAAGAAAAACATAGAATAAAATCAAAAGAAAAGAAAGACTCGATACATGGGTTGCCTCCCATAAAGCGCTTGTTTAAAGTCAATTAGCTCGACCCCTTGGGGTTTTTAGACTTGGGAATTGTGTTTTCTAAAGGCTTGAGGTTTCCCTTAGAGTATGAACAAATGCTTCCATGGTCGTGGTCTTTATCATGTAAATGGAAAGAGTGCTTTATTTCAACTTCTCTTTTCTCCGAAGGAATGTATCTTGTAACTTTGGCTCGAAAACTAGGTAGTGCTCCGTTGTAGAAGATGTTTTTATCTATCTTAGGAAAGGACAACCTTTGTAAAGTGTAATCCACGATAGCTCCAGCAGTAGCCAAGAACTGTCTTCCAATGATGAAAGGTGTTGACGAATCTTGCGTATTAGCCACTTCAAACTCCGTCGGAACAATGCAATCACCAATTCGCACGGGGCAATTGAATATTTCACGCAATGAGATTTTTGATGCACCATTAGCAAGTAAAATTCTCATGGTTGAAGGACGAAGATTGGTTATCCTCATCTTTCTCACAAGAAATTCCGACAAAATGTTGACTCTGGCTCCCGAATCGATAAGAGCGGTCTCAAAGATATAATCGTGAATTAAGCAAGAGATATTGAAAGAACCTGGATCAAGAGTCTTAGCAAGTATCCTTAGATACCTATAAGGATTCCTAACTTGGTCGAACAACTCCCCAGTCATAAAGTCATCTTCCATGCTTTGTTTAAAGCATTGTCGTAATGATGGCTTCGTTCTCCAAGCTTCTTCAAAGGTGAGGGTGGGAGGGAGTTCTCTAACTAGAGAATTGAATACTTCCAGCATCTTATCACTTATCCAACGTGTTCTCTTGTTGGTTTGATTAGCTATGCTAATCTCTTCGCACGGTCTTGTTGACATTCTTGCCGTAAATCTTTGATTTTTTAGTTTGGCCATTAGGAAAGCTTTTGGAGCGTCTTTCTCCTCTTGATCAGAGATGGAGAGGTCTTCTTCTGGTGGTGTTAAGGTGCAGTAATGGACCAAAGGTGTTGGCTCTTCTTCATTCGTTTCCGATTGGTGTGTTACCTCCATACGTCTCAAACGTACATTTATCTTCTCAAGTGTCATGGACTTCTCAATCTCATTCTTATTTAGGGCAGCGGACTTCCCCATAAGGTGGTTGAACTTCTAATCTAGAGAGGCTTGAATGTATTTGATGGCTTGAGTGTGTTGCTTGTATCCTTCCGTTACAACAAAAGTAGTAGAATACATATCTCGGTGATCATCTTTGGCTTCGTCCAAAGCTTTCTTGGCTTCGTGAGCTTTGATTGTGATGATGCCTAGGACAGTAGTGATCTCTACAATGTGGTCATTAGTGCTCTTGATCTCTCCTTCAAATTTCTCCCAAAGACCATTAAAACTATGCTCAAAACTATGAATTTTTCGAGCGACGCTTTGAAGACCTAAGGCTTGTTGTTTTTGAATTTCTTCGAGGTGGATCAAGCGTGTCTCTAAGTCTTGAAACTTTGTGGTAAGGGCAGTAAGCTTCTCTCCAAGGGATGAATTGATGGTCTCAATCTTTGTCTCGATTCCTTGGACGATATTTTGAGTATCTTACATGAATCTACACATCGAGGCTTCGATTATGTCTTCTTGTGGTGTTTAATTGGAATGGTCGTGAGGCTGTGGAGGTGGATTTGGTTGGTGATGGTCACATCCTTGAGTCTCCCAAGATGGTTGTTGTTGATACAAGTTGTGACTGTACCAATTGTTGTAAGCTAAAGGCGGTTGATGGAATTCATGAGGCATAGAGATGTAATCCCCATCCATTAGATCTCCTTCTTGGTGTCATCTTCCAAGGGTTTTTGGTGTGACGTTCCATTGATAAATCCCTGAAACACACTTAAATAAAAAGCAAAAAGCAAAATTAGCAAAAAACAAAAGAAACAAAAAGGAAAAATAAAAACATAGACTTATTCTTTATCAAAAATTTGTAGGTAAGCGAACTAGTCCCCGACAACGGTGCCAAAAAACTTGATGCCTCCGAAATTGGGAGATGCAAAAGAGTTTTAAATTTATAAACCCTAATCGGAAAGTGTACAGTTGACAATTGTAGTATTTAGGGGTCGATCCACAAGAGATTATGTGGTTACGCTATAAATCTATATGATGCAGAATAAGCTAAGAGAAAATATATTTGGGTTTTGGGGCTTGTGAAGAAACAAAGCAAAGCAATAAAATAAAGGGATAGATAAATCAAAACACTCAAGATAAAATAAATAAAAAGGAGATGTAACTAGTGTTTTAGAACTCAAATCACTATGGTAGAATCATTCCACTTTCATGATTCTGAAACCTATAACTTAAACCCTAATAAACTCAGCTTTCGAGTGGTTATTACAATGTGAATTATGTTGTAAGATTGATATTCGATTGTTCATTAAACTCCTTAACTAAGCTTTCAAATTGTTAAGACGCCTAACCTATCAAATAGTAGATCCGATCGGTGCAAAAACATTTGGAATCGGCACCAATCTAAAATCGGTCACGAGGTAGCTAATCTAGATCACGCCTTGAGTATAAATAAAGATAGAGAATTAATCTAGAAAGAAGCTCAATGAAGATGTAAAAGATGCAACAAAAACACTTTAAAATAACTTTATATCAAACATACAACTACTCTACATATTATGAAACATGGAGCAACTAGAGAAGTTGATAAAACAGTAGATTCGTGCTAAGTAAGGGCTCGACATAGGTGGATCCCGAAACACAAGGCTTGAGAATAACACCATGGCCTTCATCGCTCTTCTACAAAGGATAAAGATGAAGAATTAAAAAGAATAACGAAAACACATGTTTATTATTGATTTGTGGTGCCTAGGATTGCTCTCCTTCTCTCAAGAGGCTAAAAGAAAGTATATATAGGTGTAGGAAGAGGTTTTAGATTGGCAAAGGCTCTAGGGTTTCAGTTTGGGCAAAAATGTCTTTTTGTCGATAAGTACGCAGAAGTGGCCACGGCACCGGATGGTGGCACCAATTGACATATGGATTTTATGATTTTTATACCATGATATATGTCCGTTTTATAGAGTCTTTTGGTGCTTTCTAGTGTTTGGTGTTTTATATTAGGTACAAGGACATTTGGACTCAATTGGTGTTTACTAGAGCATTTTGGAGCATGACGGAATGAAGAGTCAAAGTCGGAAGTTCGGAGTCAACTTTTGGAGACTGTGTCGAGCGACGGAGATATCAATATCGCTCGACACCAAGATTTTGCAAGCATCGATCGACACACTATCAGTGTCGATCGACACGACTACCGGAGTAACAAGAATTTCAGAACGAGAAGATTTCCGCATCTGCGCCAAAAAGCCCAGATGTTTGCAATTGGGCCCATGCCGACCTTTGTACCTATAAATACTTATTTTAAGCCATTGTTTAGGTTTATGCTTTATTTTACTTAGAGATTTTTATACTAAGGATTTATTATTCATGTCTATGTCTGAGTAATTCCCTAGTTAGGTTTTAGGGTTTTTCAAAGGTTTATTGAAGAGTTGTAGAGTTTAATTACTATTGGGATTTGCATCATATTTATTTATATTCTTCACCTTGATTGCATTAACTCTGATTTAGCGCTGAATTGGATATCTTAGGTTGTTTAATAGATGAGACATCATTATTGAATTACCTGAACTGAATCATAGGTGAGCAAGGATTCGATTCGCAACGACAGTTGGCTTTGAATCCTTATGAACAATCGAACCTGAATTTATTGCTTGTTTAAATCAATCTGATTTCGCAACGACAGTTGGTTTTCTAGGGTTTCAACATAGATAGTATGTGCTACGACAGTTGATTTACTTTACAACAGTGCTTCGAGTTCTGGGATTGATGAATTGCACTTCATCAATCCCAATAGTAACTTTATTCTGCAACTTGGATTTATTCCTACGAATTCCCTAACGCCTAGCGTTTGTCTTCCATTGAATTTAAAGCTTTACAATCATCCTGTTTACTATTTCTGCAATCACTTTTACTTACTTTATTCTGCTTAGCATAATCTGAAAACTATTAATCTATTGTGTTCCCCGATTCCATGTGGATTCGATACTCCAAGTGCTACAATCGATCTCTTGTTTGAGAGAGTGAGTTAAAAGCGAAATTTGAGCTTAACATTTCTATCACATGCAAAATAAAAGAACACAACAACAACTGAATAACAAAAAAATTTACGAAGTGTCAGTCTAGAATTTAACATGTGATCTGTGCGCCACTATGCTGACAACCTCTCCTGGCTCATAAACTTGCGGTGGAGGTCCAATCTGACCCAAAGGTTGCACTGCTGCAATCTGTGCCATCGGTTGTGCTGCCACCTGATGAATTGCTGCCACTGTCATCTGCTCCCACTACCATCTGATGCAGCTTAGGACATATTGGCCTAGTATGCCCCGACTCTCAACAGTGGTAACAAACTCGAGGTGCACTGGACTCGCTCTTCTTCGGACATCTCGCCACCTTGTGATCCATAGTACCACACTCGTAGCACCAGGACAACTCTGGCCCATCCTAGAAGCATCATCCCACCTCCTCTTTTGACCTTGCGCAGGCTTACTGCCTTTGTCTGAATCAGAACCTCTACGATGTTGATGCTGCTGACTCCTCGATTGAACTGCAGGAGTAACCACAGGCGGAACAACCACCGGACCAGCTTGCTCGCGCTAATCCTTTTCAATAGATGCCGCAAGCTCCACCTAGCTCCGCCCTCGAGGCATAATTGGAACCTCTGCACTACGTCCTCATACACAGATGGAGCCCCTGCAAGAACCTCTGCATAAGGGTCCGCTCATCCTTCATGTTACGACTATCATGAACCATAAGTCTGTTGAACTCAGCAAAGTACTCTTACACCGTACTCGCTCCTTGAGTCAGCTCCATAAATCTCACCTGAAGATGATCCAACGCCTCCTGAGGAAGGTACTTGGCGTTAAACTCAACCAAGAACTCGCGCCAAGTCCACACAGTTCTCCGAGCCTTTATAGCTCTCCCCCATAAATGAGCATCCCCACTGAGATAGTGAATAACCAGCTCCACCTGAAACTCAACAGAACATCGGATTGACTGAAAGTTGCACTCTAGCCTGAAGCGCCACTCATCCGCCTCCTCAGGCCTAACACTGCCTGCAAAAGTAAGTGTACCAATCCTCTGCATCAGTCCCATCATCTCCAGATAGGAATGATGCTCAGCAACTGCAGCCCTTGGTTGCTGAACCACTGTAGCCCTCGGTTACGCCTCAGCCATTAGATACCTTGCTGATGTTGGTGCCGGAACCGCTGCCGGAAACTGCTACAATAGCTGCATCAGTAATCCTACAATGACATCATCACGACCTTGGGCTGGAGCAACACCCCCACCTGGGCCCACTCCACCACCAGCCACCGCGGCGCCCCTCGCGGATCCTACCTGATGTGTCTGAGATGCTGACACACTAGTGGATGACTCTAACGCTGGTCCACGACCACGTCCATGACCTCTAGCTCCTGGATCCATCTATCTGCACTCATACATAATACAATATAAGCCACAAGAAGTCAGTAACAAGCAAAACACAACTTACCGCATAATCTCTTTAAAGGACGAAGAGGATGATTTTAAGACTACTAATTGTCTAAATGCACATAAACAATTAACCACATAGTCTCAATTCATCCAAATCTATTGTCCTAAAACCGTATAGGAATTCTCATAAATGCTAACTCTCAACGACTATATTTCTAGATATAACAACGCGAAAATCCTCAATAAATAATCCAATAAAATCAAATCCCAACGAAGGAATTCAATAACAATATTTAGGAATGATAAAACTAGCAACCTAAAACAACCGGGTTTGCTAGACTAAACCACAAAACAGTAAAAACCCTATCATCCTCTTCCTACGCCTTAATTCCGTAGTCACACCAAGGTGTCGATTGACAAGACTCAAGTGCTCGTATCGAGCGACACCATGATGGTTTCGATCGACATGATACCAACACTCGTGTTGATCGACACGCCTCTGTAATGCACCCGAATCGATTTTCTCTTATCATAACAAAATTCCGTGTGATACGAGTCGCAAACCTGCAAACGATCGATACCAAAATAATTCACAATCACATAGTAATGACCACAATCTAATTCACACAAGAATCCATCACAAAATCATCAACAAACCATCATTGCCTAAAAATATATGGTCGCAAACTCACCTTAGTCTAAAATAAAGAAACAAACAAAAATCGAGACCAGCAACGAATTGCCAGACTCTCTAGGACTCGAATCAACTGATTCAAACCAAAACCATGAAGAACACGATTAACAGAGAACCTAACGCCTCAAAAACGCTAAGATAAAGGTTCTAGATTGATTTATGTGCAACAAACAATCAATAACACTAACAATCTATCACTTTCTCTCAAATTCTCTTCTCTCTTCTCCCTTCTCTGATCATGATGGCTCCAAAATAGAACGCATGCCTACGTATTATATATACCATTAACCGAGCAAAAACCGTAATAAATAAGTTAATTACCGGTTAAGGAAAACCTCGTGTCGAGTGACACCACAAGTGTGTCGATCGACACTCCATCATCCTATGTGTCAATCGACACACATTTTATGTCGCTTGACACGAACACTAGAATTCACATTTCTTGTTCACGGATGTTACATTTACATCTATGTTATCTTCAACATGTGTGCTTAGGTAGTGCCTATTGTCCAGAGAGGTAACCAATGTCATGGTAGTTGGGTTTTGAATAAAGACTTCGGCTTACGATCATGTTACAGCAAGCACGTCCGCTTTGGTAATATATATTTTCTAACAAAATTACCAACGCTATGTTTGTTGGGTTTTGACGTGAACATTTGAGTTTACAAACGTGTTTTCCACTAACTTGTCCACTCCTGTAATGAAATACATGTCTACCAACGCAACGTTAGTTGGGTTTCAGAATGAACATTTGGGTTTCCAAACACGTTTTCCACTAACGCATATGCTTCTGTAATAAACATTATACATTTGTATAGGGTGATGTTTAATCTTGCTAAAGATGTAATAGTCAGATACCAACATCAAGGCGACGTGTCTGTTTCTAGGAAGACATAGGTTATCCGCGGAGGATGTAAACAAAGATTGTTTAACGAAGACTGCTTTGGTTAAGACTTATGTAATCCTTGGAGGATACAAGCGAAACTGTTTCAGAGAAGTTTGTTTTGTTAAGACTTAGATACTATGAGCAAAATTTTAGAGAAGTTTGATTTCTTCGATTTTTTCGCAGAAAAAACTGAGTTAGAGAGGTGGTAGTATACGAGTATACGTACCCCACTCCCCCCTTTTTTAGGTGGGGGCAGCTGAAACCATCCGAAGATTAGCTGCCTATGTACCCTTTGCAGGGATCAAGCCGCCTCGTAGTTCAAGTAAAGCTACCTTAGTTTTTGTGAGATAACTCGTCCTTGTGTTGCAGGTTCTGCTTGGACTTCTTGTTCGTCTTTATGTTGAGTTTTAGAATGGGGTTCCTAAGCTTGTGCGCTGCCAAGAAGCAAATGCGGGATTTCTTATGGTCTCCCCGAATTATCTTCTCACCACCCGGGATAGAAAATTTGAGGCAAAGGTGGTAAGTGGATGGCACGTCGCGCATCAAATTTATGCATGGGGTTCCTAAGATGATGTTTTAGATAGCTGGATGATCTGCTATAGGGGATTTGACAATTTTGGTCACTCTGCCAGCTTGAATTGGAAGTTGGATAGTTCCCATTGTCATAGTTGTCTCCCCAGAGAAACCTGTCACTGGTGTTGATCTTCCTTCAAGGTTGTTGAGGTCGACGTTCATATTCTCGAGCATTTGACGGATGATGACGTCTAGAGAGCTCCATGTATCAATGAAGATTTGGGATACGTTGAAGTCATTGACGATGAGCTTGACCACCAAATGGTCATTGTGAGGTCGATCAATGCTAGCCGTCTATTCTTCTTCTAAGGAAATTATATCGTTTGGTAGCTTTGATGGCTTAGCTAGATTTTTGGTGACTTCGGCTCTCTGTTGGTACGCTTTTATGGAAGTCACTGTATCTTAGCAGTAATGAGATCCTCCCATTATCACAAGTATGACACGACGAGGTCCGCCTGCTGCTAGCTCATTGTTTTTGCTTCTAGATGCAGATTGATCGTCTTGTATATGTTGTTCATCTAGCGCATACTGCTGCTCGTTGGTGTCCATCTCAAAATCCTTAATGTCAATGTTACCCTTAAGCTTTCCAGCGGCTAGCGCAAATACAAGTTTCAAGTCAAGGGTACAATACATTGTCGTTGAGTGCCCAATGGATTTATGATACATGTAGTATGCATTTTCATCGTATCTGTTTTCATCTATTATCCACGTGTTTGACTAATCACCGCGACCTCGACTGCGGCTGGGACCTCTACCTCGTCCTTTGTTGTAACCTTAATATTCTATTTGGAAACTGTGAGCGTCTTTGGATTCGTGGTGCACGAATCCTTATCTTTTGTTATTCTTCTTAGCATGTGGCTGATTCTGAGTAGGAGGAGGGTGAGGTGTGGACTTTGTCTTTCCTTGAGCTAGGGCAAAAACGTTTCTCTCGTCCTTGATTGTTGCAAAGTCAGTAGCTTGGTGCATAGCATGTTGGATTGTTGTGGGCTTATTTAGGATCATCTCCCTGCAAAAAGCACCTCTAACGCGTTTTTATTGCTGACGCCCTCGACTTTGGATAGCACCGTCTTGAAACGCGTCGTGTAACTTTGAAAGTGTAATCACTATGATTTTAGTCGCTTGTGGCTTTGATTTGAGCCTTGAACGTCACTTGACCAGTGATAAGAAGCTAGATCTTCTCGCGCTACAAAGGAAGCATTACTTATGCGGTTGGTACGATAAGTCGACAAGCTTCGGTTACCTCTTCACACCACCATACTCAGAGGAGGATAAGTGTGTTTTCCTCCCTTACAAGGACCTTCCCGACTTGTGTGATGGAGTTTCTTACTTCAATCCGCCACATTCTACATTGTACTTACGCCATCCCGGCTGTCCTTTAAAGGAATGTGTAGCTATTGTCCTATAAAATTTTATGGGCGTTTCTCTTTTATACTGCGTGTGTAGCTATTGGTTTTGAGACCTCCTCCTCCCACACGCAGCCCCGAACCGCTCCTGCCTTAACCCCAATGAACACCGAATCTGTTGAATAGTTAAGAACTAGTTTAGGCAAAGAGACGGAGAAAAGAGTTGCACGAGAAGCTAAGGTTTACAAGCAAGGGAAATTGATTTATGCACTTGTCAAAGTAGTCAAGAAGTTGGTTCCACACTTCTTCAAGCATTCGTCAAAGCGTCAAACCGAAACCATCCTCGAAGACGATTTTAGTAGTTTGTTACTTTTCTCGGGTTTTGATGCTGAGGATGATGCTACTAGCAACCCCCACTCACGTGACTACGAGTGGGCTGATCACGAGACCTATAGACAGCCATCATGTGAGCTAGAGGTTCATTCTGGACACAGAGAGATCGTTGACCTTGGTTCCGATGGTGACATATTTCCCGCCGATGTTCCCGATACACCGGAGTCTCTTTTGCCTACCTTCTGAGCCAGGTGTCTCGACTTTTATCTATCCATATCCTTATCTTATGTTTATGTTTTATTTTTCTTTTTATTGAGTTAACTCTCTCACACTTGTACCTTGCTTTCACTTTGGGATGGTGTGAAGTAAGTCTAGGGGGATTTTATCGTACTAATGTCTTTTTCTATTTTCTTATGTTCTTTTATTATTTTCTTATGTTTTTTTTGAGTTTTATTAAGTCAA
Source organism: Draba incana (assembly GCA_963576765.1). NCBI lineage: Eukaryota > Viridiplantae > Streptophyta > Magnoliopsida > Brassicales > Brassicaceae > Draba > Draba incana. The sequence continues at coordinate 18,831,714 of OY755210.1, forward strand.
AACTATATGCTTTGGAGCTTTAACATTTCAGGAATGTATGATTAGATTTTATGATTCAGTGATTTTGTCACAAGATTGTTCTGGAAAGCCAATTCAGAAACCTTCATGACCGGATACGCCTTATGAAATTTCAGTTTTGCCTCATCTTATACTAATCTGATTTTAGCTTTATTTACACTAACCCATTACATTGTTTCTTATTAAGGAGTTAGACCTGGAAACGTATCACACATTTAAGATACATTTTTCCCTTTTTACCACTCTTCGTGTCTTGAATGGCCAACTCATTTTTAATTGATACCACACCTATACCCTAAGAATTTCTTTCATACCTCATGCATTCTTGTTTTTATGATTTATATGCATATATGTGCAAAAACGTCAGAGAGAAAGAGGAACCACGAAGTTCTAACAAATAGAGTTGTTGCGGTTACAAAATTTGGTGGAGTACAACGAGAATAATCTTTGGAGCATGGCAAACCTTTGGGATCAGCAAACATTAGTAATAAATTTGTGCCTCTATTTGACTCATATTTTTAAAGACCGTTTTTCCCATAAAAAAAAACAAAAACAAAACGTGTCCATTAAAGAGTCTAATGCCATGGAAACATTCCAAAGGAACGACGTGGAGTAGTGTGGAAGATGGTGCGATTTATAGTAATTTATGGTGATTTCCGGAGAAATATCAAAGTCTAGGGAGAAAGACATCGAAGTGGTTAGGACTGTAGACATCAATAGGTCCGTTCTCTCTTGCAATTTTGCATAATAACTCGCATCTTCCAGAGAATATGGTAACCCTAATTACTATTAGCCTCACCAATTGAATTAGTTTTTCTACGCCTAGTCGTTTACCTAACGATTCATTGATGAAAAACTCCATACTTAAATTCAATTGAAGTGCCGTTGAGACTGTTATTTAAATTATGGATCAAGCTGCAAAAGTTATGGATGCCCTTGAACTAATCTCGATTCATGATGTCGATGCCATGTTTATCAGAATTTGTAAGTTTATGAATTTTCAAACCACTTTTCTATTCTAGGATTTTCCTTGAGGACAAGCAAGGTTTAAGTCAGGGCAGTTGATATACTCCATATTTTACCTAATTTACTATTTATTTAAATGCATTTTTAAGTACTTTAATAAGGTTGTACACCAAAAGAGGTAGTTTTTCTTCGTATGTGTAGTTTTAGAGTCTTAACAAGAAAAATCATCAAAATAGAGCAAAAAGAGCTTCACGAGGTGTATTCTAAGCTACATAAAGTTCTATAAGCCAAAGCCTTAGTCCAAGCCAAAAATATCTCAAGTTATCAGATTTTATCAAGTTGAACAGCATTAAAGAGTCTGAAATTTAGCTACAAATGGAAGATCAAACCAACTTGGAATATGATGAAAGTTGGCTACGTTCAATATCTTTGAGTCAGCTTTCTAATGAAGTTGAAATTATCTTATTTGGAGCTGTGAGAAAGAAGATATACTTGATTCACTGAAGACATGTTAAACTACCTTAGAAATGAAAAAGGAGCAGAATCGAGTCAAACACCGGACGAAACCTTTGACCGGTGCACGTGACCATTGCTAGAACACAGTGATGTATTTTTGGCCAAACACGGGACATGTGATTATGTATGTTGTGAGTGTCCTATATTTGACAGTTTTGACCGAAAAGACGTTTTTCCCCGAAGTGAAGCCCTAGAAAACCCTAGACCTATATATACTTGTTTTTAGCCTCTTGTTTTAGGGTGTGCCAAATATAATAAGAATTCAATTCATAGAGAGCAGCCACCACACCTCTCTTTGGGGATTCATCATAGACTTGTGTTTTGGGAGCTTTCGGTGGATGATCTCGCTTTGTACTTTGCTATAGAAAAAAAATCTTCTATTCCTTACTCTTTTAATAAAGTTTATCATCATGAATTTGTCATCTATTTGCTGTTTTTTCGTGCACCATATTTGAGTAATTCACTTGTTAGGTTCAAAGTTTTCAATGAGTTACATAATTCGATAATTGATTGATGATTGTTTAGGGATATCAATAGAGTCTTCATCTTTACTCGCACTCTAGGCATGATTTTTTTACCGCGTGTTTAGCAATCTGATCTTAGGTTAATATATTCTCCAAAAGATTTTATATTGCATGAACTAGTATTCGATGAGCAATCGTTTTAACAATATGAAAGGTTAGTTAAAGAGTTTGGTGAACTTTATCAGAACATGATCTATTACGTGTGTTGTCACTTTATAATAACCATCAAAAGTTGAGTTTATTGGGGTTATTTCACAATCACATAAACGACCAAACCATATTTCGTTCTAGCTTTATTTTATTACAATTCGTAGTGTGGTTAACAAGTCCTTGTGGATTCGATCCCTTATCTATACTAATTGTGATTGTTGTGCACTTGCAGGAAGTTGGTTAAGTGATTAAAACTTACACCACATCACTACTTTGAGGTTGGCCAACCAGTCCGGGTACTTGACCTCCCTGATTTATCCAACCTTGAGTAAGCATTCCACTTTATTATTGACGGTTTTAGCTCCCTCAGGGCCGAGCTTGCGTCTCTTTTGCTAGACTGGCTTGTAGGTGGGATAGACGTTTAACTCATGAGAGGTGAACATGCCAAGGAGCTAATGTTCTTTTTGAGAAAATCGACTAGCTCCTTCTTGATTGTTTCTGGGAGGTCGACCTCGATTCCAACACATTTTTTAGGGTAAGCTTTGTCAATGCAGACCTTGGTGACCAAATCTTTTCACGGTAAGATCAACTGGGGGTTGTCGTGTTTTGCTAGCTGACGTAGGTTTTGCTCCTCCTGCTTCTGTAATTGCTATTGGGTGGATTTCACGAGTTGCTTGTGCATGTTCAAGTAGCAGATCCTTTAGGTATTCTAGTTACCTCTGATCGTTCCTATTATGTTGGGAGTAAGAAATTTAACGCATTGGTGATAAGTTGAGGGTACGACTTTCATGGCGTATATCCATGACCGTCAAAGTGTTGTGTTAAATGGAGCTGGGCAATCTACTACGACGAAATCCACAAATTTATGGACTCCCTCAGCCACTATCGGTAGTCTGACCATTCATATGGAATATGTCCTTTCTCCTGCAAACCTGGTAAGGGGTGTGCCTTGGCCTTGCCCTTCTTGTATGCATCATAGAATAGTAATTCAACTAAGTTGCCAATGTCTTTCATTACCCTTGAAACTAGGCAGCCACATATCTCGAGTTGGATTACTAGAGCGTCGTCATGTGGCTTGTCAAGGTGTACTGTTCCACTTTCTGCAAAGGCGATCTGGTGGTCTACTCCCCAAAAATGCAATTGGGAATACATCTGTTGCGCTTGCTTGGGTTTGGTGGGCTCTTAGGGAATTTATCGAACCTCTACATAACTTGGATTCCCCGAGGATGAAATAACTTGTTTAGTTGGGACTTGATTATTAAGACCTTTGAAGATGTGCGGTATTTTCATCCAGGGGTTAGCTGCTTCGGAGCTGGTGGCAGGGTTACAATCGATTTTGTTGAGCCGCTGCAGATGTTGAGCTCTCCGAAGATCAGATCGATTCTTTTCCTGAATGAAGGACTTCAACCGCTGCCTTCTCCTGAGCTGGCTCAGCGGGCTTCTTTTGTTTTCCTTTGAGGCCGGCAAGGTAACAGCACTCTTCAGGGGAATGGCCTCTTTTACCATGATGAGTACAATACTTTGTCTCACCGTATTCAGATTTCTTGCGTTGATGCGGGTGGTCAATAGCGTAAGCTTGTTGGCCTGTCTTTGATGGGATGTTGTTGCCTAGGTGCAACTGCTAGATTCTTGTATTTTTCTTCTAAGATAGCCATCTGCTCTTCGAGGATGGCGAATAAGGTCACACGGTGCAATTCATCATTAAGCGACACAAAAGAATTGACTGTGAGCTCCTATCTAAATCTCGACTTGTGCCATAAATTGTTCTTCAGTTCTCTTAGTGATACTTTCTCATCCAAATTGGTGATCCTGGATTTGATCGCCTTGAACTTTGCTATATAATCGATGAGAGGTTTTGTTGGTCCTTAGGTTAGCTTCCAAAGGCTGGGTTCAAAACCTCTTGCTTAGATGAACACGGAATACTACTTGAGGAATAGTGCCATCATGCCAATAAAGCTATCGATGGAGCAACTATCCAACCCAACAAAATATTCAAGGGCAAGACCGTTAGTCTTTTAGCGAATAACCTATTGTGCCTTGCCTCCCTCTCATTGTCGGTTAGGTGAGCTCTTGCTACAGCTAGTCGGAATGCTCTTACGTGGGCTTTGGGAATATTGTTCCCGGAGAACTCTAGAAACTTAATTTTCCTAATGTCCCAAATAGGTGCATCGATTATCCTATTAGAAAACAGTGTTTTTTGCGTGTCCTTGATCGGTTGATCGATATCCAGAGCTGAGTTGAAGGCTCTGTGAATGCATGATTGCATGTGATGCAACACCATCTGGCTTTGCTTAGAGTATCTATGGAAGGTGTCTTAATCGATGGCATTTTCTGCAATTGTGAGATCGACGATTCTAGTCATCCTGTTTCTGTTGGCTAGAGTTTGAATAGGGTTGCTTTGGGAGTTCCCCATGAGTGTTGTCTATCCTACCCATACTTTTGGAGCATGCTGCATCCTGTTTAGTGGGGGGAGGAGGTGGTAGGAATCTTTTGCTCACCCGTGTGGAGGTGTTCTACGAGCTCGGACTGGGCAGATCAACAGTCCAAGAGTTTGACCTCATAGGGGTCACTTGGATCCTAGAAAAAATTAGTTGCCGCCTCGGGGTTGTATTCCTCAAGGGAGTTACATCTGCGTTGGATGTCTGGCAAGGTGGGAGCTCGTTTTTGCTAGTTGGATTTTGAATAGGGTTGCTATGGGAGTTCCCTATGAGGGTTGTCTGTCCTACCTATACTGTTGGAGCAGGTTGCGTCCTGTTTAGTGGGGGGGGGGGGACGAGGTGGTAGGAATCTTTTGCTCACCCATGTGGAGGTGTTCTACGAGCTCTGACCAGGTAGATCAGCGGTCAAGGAGATCGACTTCACACTAGGACCTTCACGATTCTCTATAGCTGGAGCTTCAAACCGCCACCGCAAGAGCTTCGAGACCGTGACAAAACTTCTACGATGCCGACAGAGGAGGAGGTTCAGGATTCGAATCGCCGTCGCCGATCTTCAAATTGCCACCACAGACGCTTTAATCCATTGTCGTCATCATTGCTGCGTGTCGTGGAGGAATTAGGTGGAGGAGCTTCGGATCTAGCATCGACAGAGAGCATCATAGGAGCTCCAGATCTGGGTCGTCGTCATAATACGAAGGAGCTTCAGATCCGATTAGTGGTTCACGATTCCGGCATTAACAATGAATTCCGGTGACAGTAAAGGTGAGGCTCCGGTGATGAGCGGCTCCAGTTCTGGCGATTTGCTCGAGATTTCAATGATGGTGAGATGTTGACTATTGGTCAATGGGTCAACACTGGTCAGCATAAGCCAAAACTGGTTTGGTCAACAGAAATCACATCCGGTTTGGTCAACGCTCTGGTAAATAAATCCGGTTAGGTCAAATTCGATCAACAAGTCAACATTCGGCTCAGTCAATAGAAGTCAACAAACCAGCGCAATCAATGAGTCAACTGGTCAACAGAAGTCTTATGGTCAACGAGTCAACACAGTCTTTGGTCAACGTCAACGCAGTTGTTCCTGAAACCATTTTTGAGTTTTGACTTGGTTTACGGGTTTTCATCGCAATGACAACGTAACTTTAAGAGAATGACTTCTAGAGAATCGCAGTTTGATCGTCACATAGATAGAAGCGGTTATAATCCCATACTTAAATGATTCCAGAGAGATGTTTGTTGAGCCTTTCCTAAGTGGCAGGAGAAATGTTCTGAAAGACGCGCTTGTTTGTTATTTTAGAATGCATTTGTTGAATTCTTCACCAGAAATATCGAGTAACAGGAGAAAAGTGTATGCGCATGAGAGGAGAGTTGCCGACGTAAAGACTAACACTAGCGTGAGGGTGACGTAACGAACCAGATAATCACCATCAATCGTTAATACCTTTCATCGCTGTGCACAACCGATTAAGCTTGGAGATCAAAGTCATCGCTGTACGCAGCCGATCGAGCATGGAGATCATCGTCGTCGTTGTGTGCAGCCGATTAAGCATGAAGATCGAAGTCATCGCTGTACGCAGCCGATCGTGCATGGAGAACATCGTCGTCGCTGTGCGCAGCCGATTAAGCATGGAGTTCGAAGTCTTCGATGTATGCAGCCGATTAAACATGGAGATCGTCGTCGATGTGCGCAGCCGATTAAGCATGGAGATCAAAGTCATCGCTGTACGCAGCTGATCAAGCATGGAGATCATCGTCGTCGCTATGCGCAACCGATTAAACATGGAGATCATCATCAATCCTTAGAGCTGGTACTACTGCTACTCATGCGCCTAAGCCACTTCGTCATGAGTTTGAGCGAGATATCGCTGTCGCCACTGGTTGCTATCCTGAATTGCCTTCGAAATATCGCGAAGATGTTGGGAATATAGATGATGCTATGGAATCAAGTCGCAAACATTCTCGAGGATATAGCAAGGAAAACGCTAATGCTACAGCAGCATCTCACTTATCGAGGATTGTCTTCCCAGAGTTCTCCCATTGGAGAGAAAAAACGAGAAAAGATACTTATTCGAGCATGGCCCTTCACTGTTGGACAGTCCGAATGTTTTGACAAATTTTGCAGTATTTTCTTTTGTTTCGAGCTTGACGACTTGTTTTTTTTTTTTTTGGCAGTTCCTTTCCTCGCTCAACAAGCTGGCCAATGATTACGAGGTGTCTTTTCATTCGCAGACTCGTCCACTTAGTCATTTTTAAAGAGTTTGTGTTGAGTTCAAGATGCTAAAGCATGCTGTGGAGGATCAAGTTGTTACTTTGAGGGCTATTGTGAAGGAAAATGAAGACAAGTGCCACAAGATAGATGTCACAACTAAGTCTGAGAGGAAACACTTGAAGCAAGAAGTTTCCGATTTGTCTGCTCATTTGGACGTCGCGGCCAAGCTTCAAGATACGGCTGCTCCTGCTCCGCAATGATATCGATTCAGATTCGAATTCTTCCAGTTCGTCCAATGAGAGGGATTCTTCAAATTCTGTTACTAAGGTTGTAACCGAACAAGTTGTGGAGGCTGTTGACGGCGCTTGAGGAGAAAATGCCTTAGTGTCTTTTTTGTTTTTGGTTTTATTTAGCTTGGGTGGTGTTTACCCTTTTCATGCTTTGTTTTGCTTTGTCCTGAATCTTTTCTACATGCATTATGATATAATACGCAGTTTTTGTTATGTCGAAGTTGTCTGTTCCAGAAATAAATTCTTTTCTTTGCGAACGTCTTGGTTCACAGAAGCGTTGTCATCAACAATTCTGCTCCAACATCGAGTATGTTTCTTTGTGTTAAGACCAACATTTCAGATAGTTGGATTTTTTAATAAACACTCCGGTTTACAAATACATTATTTTTAACTTGTCTGCTTCGTCGTTGAATATTGTCTAGAGAAGTTACCAACGTTATGTTAGTTGGGTTTTGACATAAACATTTGGATTTATAGATGCGTTTTCTTGTAACGCACCCACTCCTATAATGAACATGTTATCGCGTTACGACCAACGATTCTATGAGTTGGGTTTAGAGTGAACATTTGTGTTTACAGACGTGTTCCCGAGAACACATACGCTCATGTAATGATCACTTTTAGCGATGCAACCAACGTTTTATCTGTTGGGTTTTGAAATAAACATTTGGGTTTACGCATATGTTTTTTTCTAATGCACACGCTCCTACAATGAACATTATACATTTGTATAACGCGCTATTTAATCCTGCAAAGGATGTAATAGTCAGATCTGAAGCTTGTGAGGTAGACCGTTGCTATGACCAACAGCGAGGTTGAATGTATGTTTTTGTTAAGACTTCAAATTATCCACAAAGGATGTAAATGCGAATTGTTTGGATAGAAGTCTGCTTTTGTAAAGACTTAGATATTACAAACAAAACTGTTTCAGCAAAGTTTGCTTTGTTTGATTTTCATGAGAAAGTCAAGTAAGAGAAATGGGAGTATACGAGTATACGTACCCCACTCCCCCCCCCCCCCTTTTGAGGAGGGGGCAACTGAACCCATCTGAAGATGAATTACCTATGTACCCGTTGCAGGGATCAAGCCGCCTCGTTGTTCAAGTAAGTACTTTAAATGATCCGTATATGATGTAATTGATATGTTTGTTCAAATAAGACTTTGGATGATCCGTAAAGAATGTATGTGATATGTTTGTTCAGATAAGATTTTGAATGATCCGTAAAGGATGTAAGTTATATGTCTGTTCAGGTAGGACTTCGAATGATCTGTAGAGAATGTAAGTGATAAGTCCGTTAAGGTCGAATGTTAAGCGCATGTGTTAAGTGGCAACTTAGGAGAGTTGGTAAGCGAGTTAGCGAGAGTAGTGACGATATGTTTGCAAGAGGAAGCAAAGATCCTCTTATGAGAAGAGTGATAATCCATTTGCGAGAATAGCAACGATCCGTTTGCGAGAGGAGCGAAGATGTGCTTGAGACATGAACGACAATTTGCTTGAAAGAGTATCATTTTTACTTGGAAAAGAGCAATGATTCATTTGTTAGACAAGTGACAATTCGTGTGAGAGAGAAGCGACAATGCATGTGAGAGAGGAGCGATGATTTGCTGGGGAGAAGAACAACAATCCGTTTGTGAGAGAAGCGACAATGCGTGTGAGAGAGGAGCGACATTTTGCTTGGGAGAAGAGCAACGATTCGTTTGCGAGAAGAGCGATAATCCGTTTGCGAAAGGAAGCGACGATCCGCTTATGAGAAGAGCGATGATCTGGTTGAGAGAATAGTGTTACTGCTTTGTGTTAGCGCTGCTTCATTCAATTCTACTCGCTATGATCCCATCATGTTCGTTCTTTGTAGTGCGCTCGACCCTAGGTTTATACGCAGTAGTGGCGGTAGTCGCTGGTATGTTTGTCTATAGGTTTCTGCTGGTGCGATCAACGCTGCGCTACTAGTCATTGATGGTGTTGTTGACGTTATATTGCTGATCGCCGCTGATTCCGTGGAGTTGCACTCATGGTCGCCACTGCTGTTGTCGATGTTTCGATCCTGGCCACCGCTAGTGCGATCCATGTTGCGCTGCTGGTTACCGCTGCTGTTGTCGACATTGCGTTGCTGGTCACCGCTGGTGCGATCCACGTTGTGCTACTGGTCACTGCTGCTTCTGTCGACCTTACGCTTCTCGTCATTGCTGGTGCGATCCACCTTGCGCTACTGATTACCACTACTGATGTAGACGTAGCACTTCTCGTCGGTGCTGGTGCGATCCACCTTGCGCTGGTTGTCACCTGCGTAGTGTGCATGGTGATTCTTTAGAGTAAGAACGTCTCACATGTCCCCTTAGTCGGCGCCAAATTGTAGGAGTCGTAACTCGCACAATTGAATTTGTAAGGGTTGTTAGAGGAAGTGCGAGACTTCTGAGTAAATCACAATGCAAAAAATAGAAGAGACTGTTATTATAGCTGTTATGACAGCTTTATTAATTTTTTGTTGTGAAAAAGTCTGAACCCCTTTCTGGAAGAATACAATGAGCTATTTATACATTTTTATCCTAGGTTTAAGTGCTAGGTTTGGGCCTGTCCCATTAAGCAAATAAAATAGCTTTAGACTCATAATATCATTAAACCCATTTTAAATATGGATCTAATTCCATTTTAGAATTTGGCCTTGACATAATTCTTCTTGTTAAGCTTGTTAAGGATTTTCTTCTAGACTTGGCATAATTCTTCTTGTCGTTGCATCAATTTTGAAGTGGTGGAATCCGACCCCTATAACATATCTCTTAAAAGTAGATAAAATAAAGCGTAAGCTTAAACAATGGTTGCGAAAACGTATTTATAAGGTTCCTAAACCGTCATTAACATAAAAGTAAATATCTGGAACTTCTCGGCAAACACGAAAATCTTCAAAGTTTGGTATTTGGGCTTGCACGATCGGGTGTCGATCGACACTGATAGTGTTGTCAATCGACACCAGCTTTAAATTTTGATTCTTCACTTACAATTTCGACACTTCATTCCGCAATGCTCCAAACCTTCGAGCAAACATTTTTTATGCTCCAAACGTCTAGAAACCTACAAAGACTTTAAAACAAACATCAAACACCACAAAGACTCTATATAAAAAGACTTATATCATGGTCTAAAATGGGTAAAACAATGATATATCAATCATCTTGAGAACCCTCCCTTCGTTCCTTGGTGAGCGGCGGGAGTCCTCTTAGCTAGGCGCTAGCAATGCTAGCGGAAGTTGTTCCACTAGCGGTCGAAAGGCGTTGCCAAATGCTATGTGGTACCATCGGTACGGACACGATGGTAGTAGTTGTGTTGGATCCAGATTGTGGGCTTGGATCCATCGTCCATGTGCACAAGGGAGAATCCAACCAGAGCACCTAGTTCTTGTTTGATCCAGGTTGTCATTGACTACAACCTCGGATACGTCTCGTGCTTCCAGATCAACAATTGATAAGTCATTGATCTGGACTAACTCTTGTGTGTTGATGGTATCAATTCTCGTCGGGGCAGGTTTGAGGTCAAACTTCTGTGTACGAAGATTGTATTTCTTCCCTTTAATCGGCGCCAAATATGGAAGCTAGATTCCGCACTAAGAATTTATATGTGAATTCGGGAAAAAAACTTTACTTCTAAGAAATGTCAATAAATCTGACTAAACTCGTTCACAAGATGATGAAATTGGATTTATATTGATAAATAATCGAATATACAAAGAGACCTTAGCTAGAACAGTCGTCAAGTGTTGTTGAGTGTAAACTTATAGAAAAAGTTAGTATTTTCGGCTCTAGAATCTTAGTATTTATCTTCCCGTGAGCTGAACGGTTCAGCTCTGCTAATCTCTCCTCGTTTCCAGAGATCTCGGGCACGTTCGGATACATCTTTAAGAAATATTGGGATTGCAGCTGGGGCGCTGGAGCGGTGTTGATTTGGTCTATCTTCGCTGGATAGGACAATTAAGAAATTGTTCAGCTCCGACGGTAAACGAACCAGTGACTTAGGCCTAACAAATTTAGAGAATATGTCGGCCTTTATCTAAATTTAGTAGGGTTTTGGGCCTGAGGCCCAATTATGTTTATGATACAGTTTGATCATAATTAAGCTTTATGGCTCGGATTCCAGGTGTGAAATCTAGATCCAACATATACTACCCAAAAAAACACTAATTAGGGATATGGTTTTTTCTCCACTGATACCAAAATTAGGGATTTTATCTCTTCTCCAACAAAATCAACTCCTCTTTCTTGGTGGCGCCGAAAAAGTAAACGTCCCCGTCAACTCCGGTGAGTATTAGAAGAATTTCAACTTAACTGGTTATACTCCATATACACTGTTTACTAATTACTTCGAAGTCACGAGTTTGAAGCCATTTTTGACACTTTTTTGCAATTTTTAAGATTTGTAAATTTGTAACTTATATACAAATATATATTTTTTAAAGAATACAAAACGAAAAAAATAATAATAAAAAAAAATTTATTAACTCTTGAACATAAACTCATATCACAAGAAAGCTACTGCCGCTGTCACTAGAGCCATTCCCTGATTTTCTTACTAATCTGTTGGTTGCTTCTCCTCATCCTCAGGTTCCTTGCTATTACTTGCCTGGCCGAAACTCGGCTGTGAAGTTATTGTTTGATTCTATAAGAATAATTTTTAAAAAGAATGGATCTTTTGAGCATCACTATTGTAGGAACAAAGGAATAATTAAGTAGAAAGGATACTGCGAAGGAATTACATGCAATGGAGGAGGTTGTTGTATCTGCCGAGGACCAACAAACTGGCCATAAGGATTCCAATAACCCGAAAACTGAGGCTGGTTCAACACCGGGTTATGCTGGTGACTTGGTGGTATATGGATTATGGATGGGTCAAAGGCTTGAATGGTTGGAAAAGGATAGGGCGATACTGGATATGATGGACCTAGTCCCGCCATATGATCCTGACTAGGAAAAGGGGATGTGCCGGGTTAAGGTATGTATGGAGGCCGGTTCATCCCCATCGCCATGTGAGGCATAAACCGTTGCATATCCGGTGTATACATGGCAGGTATCATACTCGACATCATCTGCATATCAACATCGATTCAGATATTAAAATCTCATTCATGATTCGAAGAAGATTCTGCTGTAAACATGGGAAGCAAATTCATTACTTGCAAGAAATAATATCATATATTAATTCCATCATCTAAACGAAGTAGCAGCGTTTTGAAGAAGAGACTATTATTTACCGTAAAGATATACTTGGGGAATAAATATGACTTAGAGTAGCATAAATACCATTGTACTAAACCCTAACTGATACAAGAGAAACAGAGCATTCTTAGGGCATGTTCAATGGAGATCCTCTAGTGTCTTAAGTGTGTATAAAATTATTAAAATTTGTGTAAAAGGAAGAAAGAGAGTGTTTTTGTGGGGTATATTGAAATATAAAATTTGAGTAAAAGGAAGAAAGAGAGTGTGTTTAAATATAAAATAAATAAAAGTTGAGTAAAAGAGAGAGAGAGTGTTTAAAATTATATCTTTTGGAGAGTGTTCTTAAAAGGAATAGATAGTGTTTAAATATAAAATTAACAAAAGTTGAGTAAAAAGATGAAAGAGAAGGTATAAAATTGAGTAAAAGGAAGAGAGAGTGTGTGTTTTAATAATTTTATATTATAAGAACACCTTTAAGACACTAGGAGATCTGCATTGAACATGGCCTTATAACTTGTTAGAGACTTTGTAAGATTTGCATGCTTGTTTTATAATCGTTCCAAGAAGAAGAATCTGCTCAGGAATCAAAATGTGTGGTTGAGGCTGGAAACTCTAATAACCACACAAAATTAGATTCGTCTTGGTAAACCATATTCAACGTCCATTTCTTGTTCTCCAAGAGATCTATGACCAATTTTTAGCAAAAAAAAAAAAAAAAGAGATCTATGACCAACGTGGAAAGGAAACTGTCTTTCGCTTTTAACACACATTCTGTTTTCGAACGCGTACCTGTACTTGCATCTGCAGCGATTTCATATACTCGACAGCATCGTCCAGCATTGAAGCTTTATCAGACTGATGAGATAATTTTATCAGAATCAGTCTTACCTTTGACTAAGAAAGATATAAAGAAACAGAGAGACCTTGTTGCATTGTTGCAGCGAGGCATGAGTTCTTGCAGAGCCCTCATCCTATCGTTTATTCTTTCTCTCCGTCTCTTTGTTTGCAAAAAAAAAAAAAAAAGACTAGAGCATTTCAACAGAGATGAAATTAACAGATGCGAATGTTGAAATATCTAAAGGAAATTAAAAGGGACCCTTTCGGATTGATTATGCATTTCTGCAGCTCGTGACCTCTTCCTAGTTGCTGAGCCACCAGTTTCTTTTTTAGTTTCCTGTGAGCCACCAAAAAACTGTTTAAAAACAAAGGCAGAATGCACGGGCCAAGTGACTAGCATGCACCGAAACAGGTGAACCTATTTGATCAAAAACACGGAGCTCTGACTCACCTCAATGGTTTCTTCTCTCTCCTCTCGCTTCCTGTCATGTGTGGTCTCCGTCGCAGGTTGTATCTGAATTGGCTCTGTTTCCGCCTTGGTCTCCACCGCCTTTTTCTTCCGACCAAGACCAGGAACTACAAAAGTGTGCGAGACAGTGGCAGCCGGCCGAGTCTCGGTGCTTCCCGTCACTGGTATTAGAGAGTACTCAGTCGATTCTGTCACCACCGGAATCCATGGTGTAAGTATGTTCTCCGGTGGTGGTGGTGCAACAGAGACGAAAGTCTGCAGCAGAGCACTAGCGGGAGTGTAGCTGGAGCCAAAACTCTGATAGTGAAGCCAAGCCGCCATTTCGTCTTCCTGGATAAAGAGATTCTGATGGTGATGAGGCACAGGAGGAGGATGTGGTGGCGGAGGGACCGGAACATTTTCACCTTCTCCTCCGCCGCCACTTCCGCTGCCACGGAGAATGGGAGGATCGGAGGTTTGGCCGCTCTTACATAAGAGCTTCATCATATCATCTTCAGCCCTAAGTTTCAAACAAAACCCAAACCCTAAAATCAGTTTTTATTGTTATTATCAAATTGCAAAATTCAAAGCTTAGAGGATTAAGGAACTTACATGATGATGATGAGATTTAAGGAGGAAAAGAAAGGGAGAAGAATCTGGGATTATATAGCGTTCAATGTATGTCGGGAATATCACTTCTTCATACATATCTTGAGACACGAAAAACAAATATATATTTAGAGAACCCCAGAAACTCATTTTGGAAATTTGTGAATTTGATTAAAAAAAAAAAAAAATTCTTGAAATGTTAAAAGAAAGAATGCATTTTGGATAGAAAAAAAAAACTTTCCCTTTGCTACAGTACCCTGACGAAAATTTGGCGATTTTCGATCTTCGTTAATCCAATTCCTGATTTCCGTTCACCATGGCGAAGAAGAAGAAGCCTCCTTCTTCTCCTTTTGTCTCAGCTCAGGCAGCCACGACTCGATCCAAAGGAGCTGGGGCGATTTCCTTCAAGCACTCTGTTCCAAGTTCGGACCCGACATCAAATGTTGCTGCTTCGGCGGTTGTTCCGATCTCGAAGGAGGTCAATTTGAGGAACCTCAGTGACGAATTAGAGTCTCCTATGACCGGAATTGACAATTCCGCTCATCAGCTACCATTTGACCCCACAGGGGCTTTGGCCTTGAATCCCGTCGACTCCGTGGTCTCTCCTTCGAAGGACCAAGTTATGACGACTCCAGATGTTCGAATTCAGGAACCTGGGTCCTCTGGGATCCAATTATCGGTAGACTTGCAGCTGAGCTCTCCAGCCGACGAGTCAAAGTTAACTTCCTCTTCGAGAGTGGTTCAGGCTAAGCCACTTTGGAAGGATGTGCTAGGGGTTAGTTCCACAACTTCCGATGCTAAGGACGAGAGCTTCGTTCTAGAATCTGGTGAGAAATGCATACAGATCCCGAATGCTATGATCGAGAGGAACAAAAAGCAATGGGAAAACTTTATCATTGGGCAATTTTACGGCGATGCACCCTCTAGAGGAGCGGCGTATGCTATTGCAAATGGGATTTGGAGTAATCGGTTGCGGGACATTTCGGTTTCTCGTCTCAGTGACAGAGCTTTTCTATTTAGGATTCCTAATGCGTCAACAAGGCGACGAGTTCTAAGTCAGGGAATGTGGCACTTTGATGGTGAAACGATGTTTGTCGCCAAATGGGAACCAGGTGTTTCCCCAGAGTTACCGGAACTCACTTCAGCCCCAGTCTGGCTCGAGTTAAGGAACGTTCCGCTCCAATTTTATAATGACGAATCCTTGAAGCGGATAGCATCTCTGGTTGGAAAACCGGTCTACTGCCACCAAGAGACTTTGAATTTATCGAACCTAGAGGTGGCTAAGGTTTATACTCTCATCGATCCACGGGAACGACTGCCAGAGTTTGTCAGCGCCCAGTTCGAATCCGGGCATATTCAGCGAATTAGCATTTCAAGCCCTTGGTTACCACCAATTTGTTCCTTGTGTAACTCGGTTGGACATAGCTCTAAACGATGTCCTGGTGCTCCTATATCCTATTCCGATTGCCAATCCAAATCGCATTCGCCGGAGAGTTGCCCACGGAAGAAGAAGCCTGCAAAGAACTCGTCTACTCCAGGTCATAATCAGAGCCAGAAGGAAGGTAATAAGGGTTCACGGCAAGATTCTTTTAAGGAAAAGTCAGTGAGACCAAAAGGCTCTGGGGCTTCAAGGAGTGGAGCGAAAGGTATAGTTATGATGGAACCATCTGATGTTGTTGTCTGTCACCCTAGGACGTCTGAGACAGAGAATGACAAGCGTCTTGGTAAAAAGGTTATGGAAGACGATACAGATGCTTTGGCATATATCTCATCGGATTCTGAAGATATGGAGGATGTAGAGGATGGTTTTACGAAATATCTTCCACCAAAGCAGAGGAAGAGGGATAGGGGCAATTGCCCCAAATCTAATTAATTTTCCCTAATGTCAGGAAAAATTATGAAATTTTCAGTTGGAACGTAAGGGGTTTCAACAAACCGGATCGGCGTAGAGATTGTAGGCGGTGGATCAGAGAGTGTAAAGCTGTTTTTGGAGCTCTGATTGAAACCAAAGTGAAAGTAGATAAAGTGGATAGTTTCTTAAAGAAGCATTTTACCGGATGGAATCATGAAAGCAACTATGAATATTCGGACTTAGGTCGTATTTGGATATTATGGGAGTCTTCGGTTTTGTTCACGGTTATTTCTAAGTCCAAGCAAATGATTTCAGGAGTTGTTAAGCTTCCAGGATTAGACATGGATCTTGCAGTATCCTTTATCTATGCATCTAATTTGAAATTGGAAAGGCTTCTTCTTTGGCAGGAGATTATTGAGTTGTCTAAGAATGCAATTGTCATGAATAAACCATGGGTGTTGATGGGAGACTTCAACCAAAAGTTGGATCCTAAGGAAGATTCTTCAGGCTCTACGAGAATCACTGGTGGCATGAAGATGTTTAGAAATTGCCTGTTGACAGCGGAGTTACAGGATCTGGTTTTCAAGGGCTCTCATTTTACTTGGTGGAACAAGCAGAAAGAGAATCCTCTAGCTCGGAAGTTGGACCGAATCTTAGTCAACGACGAGTGGATGTTGAAGTTGCCTTTATCTTTTGGTTACTTTGGAGAACCAAAATTTTCTGATCATAGCCCGAGCTGCATCTCCCTGTCAAATCACTCGGCCAGAGGGAAGTCATCTTTTAAATTCTCAAATTTCCTATTGGATCATCCCTCCTTCCTCTCAATGGTCGCTAATTATTGGTCTTCTGTATCAATTAGAGGCTCCGAGATGTTTTCCTTTGCCAGAAAGCTCAAAGGCCTGAAGAAGGATATTTGTCATTTGCATAAGGACAACTATTCTGGCATTGAGAAGCGGGTTAGTGAAGCGATGCGGGCTCTGAAGGAATGTCAAGACAATTTGTTGAAGCATCCAACAGTCGCCTTGGCCCAGCAAGAGAAAGTAGCTTTTGATCAGTGGTCCTCCTTAGCTTTAGCGGAAGAGAAATTTTACCTCCAAAGATCTCGAGTAACCTGGTTGACTTCTGGTGACATGTGCACTAAATTCTTCTTCCAGACAGTTATGGCGAGACAATCCAGGAATCATATCCATTTTTTGCTAAATGGATTAGACAGGTTGGATTCTTGCCAAGATGTGAAGGCTCACTGTATCGACTTTTTCTCCTCTTTGCTGGGCGTGGGAAATACCGCTTTAACTCCAAGTCAGCTGCAAGACATCCATTTTAACACATCTATGCGATGCTCTGAAGGCCTTAAGAGGATCTTGTCAGCTCAGGTATCCCAGGAAGAAATTAGGGAGGCGGTCTTTGGTTTATCTAATAATAAGACACCGGGTCCTGATGGCTTCGCGGCTGAATTCTTTAGACGCACATGGCCTATAATTGGTCATGATTTCTCGATGGCCATTCAGGAATTTTTTAGATCAGGTCAGCTTCTTTCTCAATGGAATTGCTCTCTGATCTGTCTAATTCCGAAAATAGTGAATGCAGAGAGGCTCACTGACTTCAGGCCTATTTCCTGCCTCAATACTTCTTACAAAGTTATCGCCAAAATCCTCTCTAAGAGATTACGAGCTGCAGTTAAAGAGCTGATTTCTCCTTCTCAATCAGCGTTTGTCGAAGGTCGAAACATTGTGGAAAATACTCTTCTGGCTTCGGAGATGGTGCATGGCTTTTCTCGGGCCAATATTTCCTCACGAGGGATGCTTAAGGTAGATATTCAGAAAGCTTTTGACTCGGTTAACTGGGATTTTCTTTTCCAGGTTCTGAAGTCTGCCGATTTCCCTCCCCAATTTGTGACCTGGATAAAGCAATGTGTGACTACGGCTTCTTACTCAGTGGTGGTTAATGGAGAAGTGTGTGGGTGTTTTAAGGGTGCGAAAGGGTTGCGTCAAGGAGACCCTATCTCACCCTATTTGTTTCTTTTAGTCATGGAGTATCTCTCGTCTTCCTTGGCTAAGGGTTTTCAAGATGGGCGTATTGGCTACCATCCTAAGGCTCGCGATTCTCAAATCTCCCATCTATCTTTTGCAGATGATTTGTTGATCTTGTTTGATGGGAAACCTTCTTCTCTTCACGGAATTTTGTCTCTTCTCTCTGGGTTTCAGGATCTTTCAGGATTGGCAATTAATCGAGGAAAATCAGCTCTTTTCTCTGCTGGGGTTAATCCTGATGCTTCGGAGGAGATGGCAATCTCGGGTTTCTTACAGGGTTCTTTCCCAATCCGTTATTTGGGTCTCCCTCTTGTTCAAAGGAAGCTTAGGAAGAGTGATTACAGCCCGCTCATCGATAAGATTGCTAATCGCTTTACCAAATGGGAAAACAGAGCTCTTGCGTACCCGGGGAGGGTTCAGCTTGTGAAGTCAGTTATTTATGGTAATCTGAACTACTGGATGCAGGCATTTATTCTTCCGAAAGGATGTTTGAGGAGGATTGAGCAAATGTGTTCTCGGTTTATTTGGAATGGGAACATTAGGAAAACTTCAGGTATCCGAGTCTCTTGGAAATCTATTTGTTTGCCTAAGGAGGAGGGTGGTTTGGGTCTTCGTGATTTGGATTTATGGAACAAGACTTTGTGCCTTAAATTGATATGGAATCTTCTCACATCAGCCGGTTCACTTTGGGTTGCCTGGTCTAAGCAAACCTATGGCAACGGTTTGAGTTTTTGGGAGATTCAGGAAAAGCAAACGGATGGCTGGGTCTGGAAGCAGCTTCTTCGCCTTAGACCGATTATGAGACCTTTCTTGTGTTCGGTTCTGGGAGATGGTCGGTCAACCAGCTTCTGGCATGACAACTGGTGTCGTTTGGGACCTTTGATAGAGTTCTTTGGTGTAGGTGGCCCTCGAGATACTGGAATCCCTTCATCGGCTTTAGTGGCTGACGTTGTTCACAGAGGCAGTTGGCTTCTCCGTCCAGCAAGGTCCTCCAAAGCATTAGAGCTTCATATCACTTTAACCCTGATCAATCCACCATCGAGGGATCACGGTTCTGACTCTATTTGCTGGAGGAACTTAGGAGACTCAACACAGCATGCGGAATTCTCTTCCAAGCGGCTCTGGCAAGCTCTCCGGCCGAGAGCCCCTAGACAACATTGGTTTGCAGCGGTATGGTATAAATATCATGTCCCTCGACACGCTTTTGTCTTCTGGATGGCTCATGTTGATCGGCTCCCTGTCCTGTCTCGTCTCCATCGCTGGGGGGTGATTTCTTCTCCACTCTGTGTTTTCTGTGATGCTCAGGTAGAAGATAGGAATCACCTATTCCTACACTGCTCGTACTCGCTTCAGGTTTGGGCTAAGGTGCTCTACCGATTAGGCCACCCGGTGAATTTCTTTGCTGACTGGTCCACTCTCATTACTTGGATGTTGACGAAGTCTCCTCGTATCACTACTCTGCTGAAGAAGACGGTGATCCAATGCATGGTTTACTTCTTGTGGCGGGAACGCAACAACAGGATTCATTGTCGATCTACTCGTCCTGTATTGCAGCTTTTTAACGACATCGACAGATGCGTTCGAGATAGAATTTTAGGATGCCGAGATACCAAAGGTTTTAAAACTTTGCTATCTGAATGGCTACTTTATGCCTAATGGCATTTTCTGTATCTATTGTCTTTTATGCTCTTTTTTAATTTTTTTTGGGAGTATAAGAGTTTAGTTTGTACTTTTTCCTAAAAAAGCAATAAATTTAATTTTATCAAAAAAAAATGTTAAAAGAAAGAAGAAAACAAGAAACAATTGTTGTGTTTACACAGAAAGCTCCATAATTAGAAAACATGGTATTTTTTGGCTGCATGTTGTTTTCGGGCGACAATGGTTGTGAGTCAATTCCTTCTCCTTCTCCTTCTATTGATTTTATCTTTTCTCAGGTAGACGTCATCGATAATCCCAATGACGACATCACTATTCACGTACACTCTATTGTCTCAGTTCATTTCTTCGCTCAGTCACTCACTCACTCTCCACTTTGCTCTCTTTACTGGCTCCACGTAACGGAGTTCTTTTTTTTTAATCAACCGTGATCAGGTATTTAACGTACTCGTTGTTCTTAAGAACATCCGCATTGGTGACACTCGCATGTGTGTCTAAAAACTTTTGAAATTAAGTATATTAAATTTTAAGATATTTGAGTGTCTAAAAGTAGAATAAGTGAATGTCACCAATGCATATGCCCTAAGAAGCAAAGATCACCCATATTGATTTATATTTTCATTTAGTTGGAAGAAAGGAAAAAAAACACAAAAACAAAATCTCCACATATCTAGGATCAAATTAATAAGTTTCTCCATATATATTGGATTCCGAGATTTTTTTCCTATTTTGTTTTTTTCTTATTTTCTAAATTATTTACATCTTTTTTTTTTCAAATAATTTAACATAAAATTCTGTTTTGACTTGAAAATACATCTACTTTTTTTATTTGTTTTTAAAATTTTTATCTACTAAATCCATCAATACTATCGTTAACAAAAAATTAATGGAAAAACAGAAGAACATAAGTAAGGATTTTGTATTTTGGTTTATTTTGAAATGATATTCTTAATATACAGAGCATGTACATGTTGATCATTAAGGGTCTTAAAACTGGGTCTTATGTTTAAAAAATGATTAAAAAAAAGTTGAGCAGATCCAAACTTATGGTTTAGTGTCTAAATTAGGATTTTTTTGGACTATTAGACACGGAGACGTGCCCATTTATGATTGGGCGGAAATTGGGCCAATCAAACTCCGTCGACAATTTTGGCGGCAGTAGGAGATCGACGGTGAAGGAGTTGATTGGAGAAGACAGCCGGAGATTGTAATTATCGAAGAAGAAGAAACAAGCTTTTTTTTTCCAAAGAGAAAAATAAATACAATAGAAAAATAAAAAATACACTGAGGAAAAAAAAAAAATTTACATTTCACTTTGGCAAAGTCACTTGGTAAAAGTAAAAGGATAAAATGGGACCTATTTATATCTGGAGAATTTCCTAAAATCACTAAATTTTTAGGAAAAATTCTAGAAAATCTCCTAAAATTATTTGGCTTATATCTTATTGATGATATTTATCGGAAATAGACCACTTTTATCCAATCCATTCCACTTCCACAAGGTTCAAAAGCAATGGTTTGGACCAGGACAAGATTAGAATGTACCGTGTCTTGTCCGTTTATGATTGGAAAGATAAAAAAAAAATTTCATGTATGTTTCAAATTGTTTTCAACTTTTTTATGTTTTGAATGTATTAAATTTTTTTTTCTTTAATAAAATGTAATAAAAAAATGAATTAAAAATAATATTTTAATTTTCTAGACTCTCAATATCAGTGTCTACAATGAAAGAGTCAAAAATCATAAATGTCTGAAAAATTAAAAGTTAATTAATTTTAATTGTAAAATAGATTAGACACCCACCTTGGGTGTCAACAATGTACGCAAGTTTTGTTTTTTTTTTTTTGTCAACGAAATTCGTAGGAATTTTTTTTGTTTTCTTTTTTTTCTACTGTTTTTCTTTATTATTGTGAATGAAATGAGAAGATAAATTATCAAAGTGAATTACAAAACTTATTAATCAAGAAACAATAAGACCCAACGATTAATTGTTCCAAAGACACCACCGTTTTTTTCTACTGTTTTTCTACTGCTTACTGTTCTATTCTATTTTCTTTATTAAAAATATATAATTAAAATATGGATGATTTGCAAAATAATCAAAGTATAATTATTAATTAATAATCTAACCAGAAGTGTATTATGTGGATAAATCATACATATTAGATTTTGAATCTCTTAGTTCTTAAATTATATATTATCTTTGCTAATTATTGGTGCTAATTTTTCTTAAAATATATTAAATTAACTGTTATGATTTTGGAAAATTGGCAA
Source organism: Draba incana (assembly GCA_963576765.1). Lineage (NCBI taxonomy): Eukaryota > Viridiplantae > Streptophyta > Magnoliopsida > Brassicales > Brassicaceae > Draba > Draba incana. The sequence continues at coordinate 18,853,730 of OY755210.1, forward strand.
AAATAGCACTAAAAAATATTTTAATTGATAGAGTAACCAAAAATAGTAAAATACAATATTGTATGTGTATTTTATATATATGGACAAAAATACCCTTGATGAAACCATCCGATGTTATTTTTTGTCTCACTTGTCAAGGATAGTATCGAACATTCACCTATTTGATTGATTAGCCATTAAATTTTTTTTATTAAATGGTTAGATATTTAATTATAATTCTAAAATTGGTTATTAACCTAATTAACCCTTTTCTAATATTTTAAATGAAAAATTTGTATTCTCATTTAAGAATTTTAACTCGAATGATAGAGTTTATAAAAATTCACATATCTCATATCAAATCAAATAATAAGACTATGCATATATATTGGCTTAGGTCATTGCTAATATATTTATTTACCTTCGGATCTGAATCCATTTTTGACGGATCCGTAATTTTATTATCCGGATCCGCATCGAGTCTTTCAACTATCCGAATTTTCGGATCGGATCCCAGATCTCGAATAATGACCTCACCCCTACCAAATAGAGAACAAGCTACCTAACTAATTTTTTTAAATTATTTATGAAATTAAATCATCTAAGTGAGCCATGATATTCTCTTCTTTTTTATCAACCATGATGAGATATTTTAAATTTTTATTTTACAGTTCTTATGAATTACTATTTTCTAAGACCATCTCCAACCCATGACTATATTTTTTTACTCTAAAATAGAGAACTCTATATTAGAGTTGGGGGTTTTTTCCAACCCATTACTCTATTTTTCACTCTAAAAGAATATTCTAAAGATATTATTTCTCAATTTTGTCCTTGACTTATTAACATTATACAATTTCCCAATTATTTTATAATTAACAATAATTCACTAAAATCACAATCATATTTTAATTAAAACTTTATTATAGAAATAGAATAACATTACACAATATAAAAAGACAAAATAATATTATCTAAGCATTAGTATTATCGATTTTTTTCCACAAATGATCAACTAAATCTTTACGAAGTGAAAATGAGTTTCTTTATCTTTGATTTTTCTAAATCGCCCAATATATTCTTGAAACCAAACATTATCATCTCCCACTAATTCAATCTCCGGATGCGGAATTTCTCCATCGATTTCAATCGGTGCATCGAGATCACGCTCATCTTCGATTATCATGTTATGCAAAATGACATTATATCATGTAACACATTCTTTTTCCCAAAATGAACCGGGCCTTTGACAATTGCAAAACGCGATTGGAGAACTATATAAAAAACATCAACAACAACATCAACAAGGTCCACCTTTGTTTTCTTCATTTGGACAATATTTTGATGATTTAAATTATTAAGTCATTAATTATAATATTTATTTTATGTTATTTACACTACAAGAAAACAGATTGTTAGTGACTCGAATTACCGAGTGGCAAATTAGTCACAAAGATTTGCGACTCATTTGTGACTCTTTTGTGACTAAAGCGTGACTCTTTTTGATGGAGTCACAAATTAGTCGCTCATTTGCGACTCCATCCCGTAGTCGTTAACCAGTCACAAATTTGCGACTAATCTGCGATAACGATTGGTATATTTTGGTGGAGTCGCATAAGAGTCACAAATTTACGACTCCGTAGCGACTAACATTAGAGTCACAAATTAGCGACTCCTTAGTGACACATAACGGAGTCACAAATTAGCCTTTTGTAATTGAGTCGCAAAAGAGTCATTAATTAGCCACTACTTTGCAACGTTTCAGGGTTTCACGTATATAGTAACTAAGGAGTCGCAAATTAGTCACTCTGTTGCGACTCATTACCCACTACATGTATGTTTTTGGGAAAAAACACCATAATGTAAATCTATATAAGTTAGTTTTGTATTTACATCTTATTCAAGTAATAAGTGTGTATTAAATACACAGTACAAGTCAAAAAAACAAAAAAAAGAGTTTCCTAAAAATTTTGCATCACAAATGTTTTATTATCAACATCAAAACCTATATAACTAATCTCTTCCATTTCATTTTTTTGAAAATTATTCTACATTTTTGATTACTTTTGTTTAAATGAATAAAACCAAACAAATAATGAAGAAATACATTGGAAATTGATTGGAAAGGAATATGGTTTTTGTGGTTGATCCAAATTTTTAGGGTTTAGGGTATAGGCTTGTGACTGAGTCGCAAATTAGTCGCAAAGTAGTAACAAATTAGTGACTCGTTACCCACGAGTCGCAAAACAGTCACCAAATTGCGACTACATTGCTACTGATTTGTGACTAATCAGTATGATTTTCAAAAATTCATCAAAAAAATATTAGAATAGATTAAGTTTAAGTTTCTACATAGATTCAATTACTAGTTACATTAATATGTATTTGCCCAAATTAACTCAAAAATCAAACTTTGTCCCAAATAGATTTTAGTGGGAAACCAAAACCATATTTTTAGATTTCCCTCTTACCCAAATTAGATACATGTAAACTCTATGTTAAACTAAAAACATCATATACACACTACAAGAAAAACGCTTATTGATAGCATATTATCATAGCTTAATTTTCTTAAGTGCTATGAAAACTGATTTGGTGGGTTCGACTCATATAAGATAGCATTTCAAAAATGCTAAACATAAAATTAACTAAGCGGGAATCCAAAATTTTCGTTTGGAGCCCAAAATTACAAGAAGCGGCAACACTTATCCAGTTTTTTTTTCATTTTGCGCCTAAGTTGTAAAGCAAAACACTAAAGATCGAAATTTCTTTATTCTTCTTTCTCATTTCACGAAGTAGAAAAAAAAAATTATCCTCTCCTCTCTCCTCTTTTCGTCTTCAGATCTCCTCTCCTCTCTTGTCTCCAGATCTCTTCTCTTCTTCTCTCCTCGTCTGCAGATCTGTTCTTCTCTATTTGTCTCCGGATCTCCTCTCCTCTTCGATTTCATCTTCTCTCTCTCATAGGGTTTGCAGAAATCCCTAATTTGTACCTAAATCGCTTCGGTTCCCTAGTTTGTTGGTCGGCGTCGCCACCATCTCAAGATCCCTAACCATGGTCTTCGGGTAAACTCTTCTATCTCTCTCACATCCTCGCCTAATTTTCAGATTATGTATCACCATTTCTCATTTTGATAGCTTTGAGTATCATGTTCTCATATAAAGTTTTTCATTCGATTTTATAGAAAGAACATAAATATTTCCAAGGTCCATAAAGGAGGCTTAAGTATATATACCAAGATATAGTATTCAATATGTTTATTGATGAAAAGGGTTTGATTAACTCTTTTAAAATCGACGATGCAGTGTGGTTCTTGACGCGAAGGCTCCTACTTCTTTCAACATCGAGAAGACACTTGTTCTAGATCTCAGGGTACAAAGGTAATGTGCAATTGTTTGATCTGTTGTGCTAAAGGTTTAGAGCTTGTTAGGCTAAGTTAAAGAAAATTCGAATTTGGATGCTTTGGAGTTACTTGAACGGATGTGATGGATAAAATGAATCCCGTAAACAGAAATGTTGAATACGATTCTATAAAATTCACATATTTTGTAATGTATCTTGGATAATTGATCAGCTTGTTTTTCGTCCCACTAGATTTCACTCTCATCCTGTATTTTTGTTATAGTTTATCTAAATGGATTATTCATTAATTAGCTAAGTGGTTTAGACTTTTTATGTTCTCACATTGTTGTTTCAGTGGTGTTTTATTTGAGGATTTTAACAACCATGGAACTCAACGAGGAAGATAATTCTCCATTGAGTACCAACAGCTTCCATTCCATAACTAAATTCACAACAACTCATATTCCACAAATGATGCATCGAAGCGAAAAAATTGCAATCTTCCTGATGATGTTGTAAGTTAATCTCCCTCTTTAAGCTATATATTCTTTTTTTATCTTTGTTTTTATTTCTTACCGATCTTTGTTTCTTATCTATCGTGAAAATGAAATAAGAGGCACTTTGATGAATATGATTGTTGAGCTGATAAGGATTAAGTAATTCTATGCATCATTGTTGTGTTACCCTACCAATATAATAATTATAGTCCATTAACTAATTAGAAATCCTTGTTTCTAACTCAGCAGCAATGGAGCATAACTTGAGGAGTACACATAATTTGGAGTAAATTTGCAGCCTGATCAAGAAGATATCTTCCTAGATTTTGTGTAATACGGCCTTTATTTGCAGCAAGAACCAGAACAAGTCTTCAACACTGAAAGACCATTTGGATTTTTACCGCAAGAACCAGAACAGTTTTGACTGGTTGGAGAACAAATTGGTTGTGGGATTGTGCATGAAGAAGTAGTAGTGTTCAGTTCTGGATCATATGGTGGTAAGCTTTAGAATTGGTGATGGACGATAGAAGTTTGTTTCTCTTTGTCCCTTATTTTACAAATTTGCGACAACATTAGCTACTCTTGTTGTGTAAGAGTAGTACTTGTGCTTGTAAAATCCAAACTTTTCTTCTTCTTTCTATTATGCAATTTCAAATTTACGTTCTTAGTATCAAATTAGTATCATATTAGTATCATATATGTTACTAAAAACTGACCAATTAGTTACTAGATCAAAAAACTACCATCACAATTTGGTCTCAAGTAAGAGACACAATAGTGACTAATTTGTGACCACTTTCTATTATTAGTTCGTAACAAAAGAGTCGCTAATGCATTGTAAATTTACGACTCATAGAGGAGAGTCGCAAGCTAGTCGCAAATTAGCGACTAAACATGACTGTCACAGAATAGTTGCTAATTTGCGACTAAACATGACTGTCACAAAATAGTCGCTAATTAGCGACTCATTTGTGACTCGAAAAATTAGCGACTCGATTATTGCGACTCTGGTTTTCGAGTCGCAAATGGCTCATTTGTGACTCTTTTGTGACTCTTCCCGGAGTGACTAACGACCTATTTTCTTGTAGTGTTATCTTAATTTCATTATTTTCTATTAATAGATTTCATCATATTTATTTATTTTGGTTGCATTTTAATTGTGTTGGTTAAAGATCTTTTATAAATATGAATTTTGATTATCATTTTATAATTTGCCATTAATTATTTAATCAAAAATTAAAGAGTCAATAACAAAACCATATATTTAATAATATATTTTAGGTGTAAAAGTAGAATGAGTAAAAAGTTAAAGGACCTTTATATAAATAAAAGTTCAACTCTAGAATATAGTGAAATTTAAGTTTACTCTAAATGTAGAGTAAAAAAAGTGGTTGCTCTATTTTGGTGTAGGATTTAGAGTGGGGTTGGAGATGATTTTACTCTAAACTTCTTTTTAGAATGGGATTTAGAGTGGGGTTGGAGATGCTCTAACACTAGTGTAAAAGTCTTTAGCCTCAAGAAAAATAAACTTGGCTTATTATTTTGTTCCTTTTTTTAGAAAATGTTTTTATGATTAAAATGTCTCAAATTAATTGTTATGTTTTTCCCCCTAATATTTTAGTTGAAAATTGTATATTCTCATTGTATAATTAATTTAAGAAGGAAAAAAAAATTTCATATATCTTCAATCAACTCATAAGACTTTTCATATATAATCGATTACGTCATTTTTATACCTTTTTTTTTGCCTTTTTTATACGTAAATTATTTACAGGATGATACTTGTTGGTCAAGTCTGGTCACCACTGTTCGGACGGTCATGTTCTGGCCTTGCGTTTGCTGTACCAGAATCGACATCATCTGGTGCATCTCTGACAAATCGTCTTGGGAACGTTCCCTCCGTCCCGTGGGGAGCGACAAGATTCTCCCTATCGAGACGCTAGCGATGCTAGCTGAAGTTGTTCCACCGGCGGTCGAGCTACGCATCCAGACGCTTCGTGGCACCAAGGGCCCAGGCGTGATGGTGGTAGTTGTTGCAGATCAAGGTTGAGCGTTCGGATCCGCTGTTTCTCCACTCACGGGAAAACCCTCAACCGGGAGCACTTGGTTCTTGTTTGATCCACGCTCGTCGTAAGCCACAACTTGGTTCTGTGTGGATCCTGGCTAATTGTTAATCACGACCTTGGATACGTCTCAGGTTTCTAGATCAATAATCGGTGGATTGTTGATATGGGCTGACTCTTGAGCGTTGGTGGTATTCATTCCCGTCGCGATAGGTTCGAGGTTAGACTTCTTCGTATGACGACTGTATTTCTTTGCCTTAGTCGGCGCAAAATGAGGAAGCTAGATTCCGCACTAAGAATTTATATGTGAATTCGGGAAAGAAACTTTAGTCCTAAGAAATGTTAATAAATCTAACTAAACTCGAGACCAAGATAACGAAAAATATATTTATATTGATAAACGATCAAGATACAAAGGAAATTTTTACCAAGAACAAGTATGATGAGCTAAAGTGTGGCTGAGTGTAAACGTAAGGAAAAAGTTGGCCATTTCGGCACTAGAGCTAGCTATTTATACTCCTGAGCTAAACGATTTTGCTCCGTAAATCTCTCCTCATTGCCGGAAATCTCGGGCACGTTCTGATACACCCTCTAGAAAAGTTGAGATTTTTTCAAAACTTGTTGAGCGGTGCTGACTTGGTCAATCCCTGCTGAGTTACTCCGTCAAAGGATCTTCAGCTCTGGCGGTTGACGAATTGGTTATTCACCCCATCAAATTAAAAGGATTTGCTGGCCTTTTTCTAAGTCTTAACGCGATTCTAGGCCTGAGGTCCAATATCGAATATAATCCATTATGGTTATATTTTAAGCTTAGTAGGGCCAAATTCTAATGGTGAAATCCAGCTCCAACAGTAATTGTGGATGCTAGATTCCACACTAAAAATTTATATGTGAATTCGGGAAAGAAACTTTAGTCCTAAGAAATGTTAATAAATCTGACCAAACTCGAACACAAATAACGAAACGAGATTTATATTGATGAATGATCAAATATACAAAGAGAATTTTAGCTAGAACAGTCGTGAGAGCTAAAGTTATGTTAAGTGTAAGCTTATGGAAAAAGATGGTGATTTCGACTCTATCTCTTCGTATTTATGACTTTCGTGAGCCAATAGTTCATCTCCGCATATCACTCCTCGTCGTCAGAGATCTCGGGCACGTTCGTATTCACCCTTCGAAAATATCGGGGTTTAGCTGGGGCGCTGGAGCGGTGTTGACTCGTTCCAGCTTTCCTGACCAAGACGGTTAGAGAATCTTCAGCCGGTCAGTAAATGGGCCGTTGACTCAGGCCCAGCGTAATGAGAGAATTCACTGGCCTTTTATCTGAGCTAAAAAGCCTGAATACCCGATTACATTTATAATCCAGCCTGATAATAAACATGCTTGATGGACCCAGCCCATTAAGTACTTTAATGATAAGAGTTAATGGGTGGTTATTTCTGCCAATACGTTTGAGTTGAAAAGGGGATTCACCATAGGTGAAATAATGATGGATTTCACCGGATCTTTGATTGTACGGCCCTGTGTATTCATCGCCCCTCATCCAATGGGTTGAATAGCAATGGTCAAATCTTAAAGACGAGTGTGGGGAACCGTGTTCGGCGTTGACATGAGCGATATCACTCCCAGTGGGACCTACCACTCAATAATAACTTCTCTTCATCCGTATCTCCTAAAATAACTTTTTCACCTTCTCTATTCTTAGTTAAACAGCGATCTCTGCAAATTTTTAGATTTGCTCCTTCGCAATTCCTCGAGGATCTTTCTCTTTTACTCAATTTTTGATCTCGTTTTTACACCCTTCTCCAAATACAATCTTGGCTAGAAATCCCAAACAAGAGGAGTAGGGTCCTTACGAGATGTCAACACTTCGTTGCTTTGAAGACTAATTACGGTGTTCCAACCTCGGTGGAATCTGTATACCAACCGGGCGTTCTTCTCCTAAAACGCTTGAGGATGGTTGGTGCTACTTCCAGACATGTGGTCTGACGTTTCCCATTCCCCTCTTGCCTATCCGGCTTCTCAAATCCCTGGACATAGCTTTTCCCGAGATGGCTCCTAACTTCTTGCGTAACGTCATTATTACACAGGTCAGGAGCTACGAGGATGGGATGGATTTAAGTACCAAATAAATTTTTGACTTCTACTTTCCTCACCGCTGCGGCCCTGAGAGGATTAGAGGTAAAATTTACCTCGCCCCTCATCCTCTAAGAGAGATCATCACTGATACAAAGCTCAATGACACCAACTACATTAAAAATAATTCTTTTTCAAAATCAATGATACATCGGTGTCTTTGGTGGCAGAATTCAACCGGATTCCAAGACGTTTTGTGATATATCATGGTTTTTGCCCGTTTTAGATCATGATATAAGTCCTTTATCTAGAGTGTTTTGGTGTTTTTGAATCTTTGGTATTTATTATTAGTTACAAGGACACGAAGATTTTATGGAGTGTTGATCGACAGAGCTATAGTGTCGCTCGACACGACCAACTTCGCGACCAGAATTTCAGAATTAGAAGATTTCCATTTTTGTTCTAGAAGGCCCTGATGTTTACTATTAAGCCCATGACGTTTTTGTACTTTATATATAGATGTTTTAAGCCATTGTTTAGGCTATGCTTTATTTTCTATTATATTTCATACTAAGAGATTATTATTCATGTCTATGTCTCATTAATCTCCTAGTTAGGTTTGAGGGTTTTTCAAAGGATAATGAAGAGTTGTTAGAATCTAATTACTATTGGGATTTCGCATTCATATTTATATTCTTCACCTTGATTGTTTTGAACTCTGATTTATGCCTAAATTAGATATCTTAGGTTGTTTAGCAGATGCGACAACATTATTGAATTTCCTGAACTGAATCATCGGTGAGCAAAATAACTCTTCGCAAAGGAATTTGGAATAGTGATTTTGTGAACAATCGAACCTGAATTCAATTCTTGTTTAGATCAATTTGACTTTACAACGACAATTGATTTTCTAGGGTTTAAACATAGATAATATTCGCAACGGCACTTGGTCTGTTTTACATTAGTTTCGAGTTCTAGAATTGCACTTCATCATTCCCAATATTAACTTTATTCTTCAATTTTGATTTATTCATGCGAATTTCCTAAGGCTTAGCGTTTGTCTCTTATTTGAATTTAAATCATTTGCAATCATCCTGATTAACTGTTTTCTGCAATTTACTTTACAATCTTTCTGCTTAGCTTAATCTAAATGTTTAAATCTATTGTATCCCTGATTCCCTGTGGATTTGATCCCTAAGTTCTACATCGATCTCTTAATTTGAGAGAGTAGCTCAGGGCAAATTTGAGCATATCAAATTTTGGCGCCGTTGTCGAAGAATCTAGACAATTATATTTTTATCATTAGGATTTTGTCTAAGTACTTTTTATTTTTGTTTTACTAAACTAGCTTTAATCTTTTTGTTTTCAGGTGCATGTTTAATCGCTCCACCAGAAGCAACAAGGACAAAGAGCTAGCAAATATGCTCTTTAGGAACTTGCACTTTAAGAACGTGAGAACATAAGAACATCAAGGATGGCTGCTAGAGAACATCTCATACTGAGACCGGGAGAAGATGGAATCCTGCGTGATCCGGCAGGATTGAGATATAATGAAGACGGACAAAGGATCAACGATGATGGTACTGCGATCATCAAGGAGTTGTCGAGCGACACGATGAACGTATCACTCGACATGATGAATGTATCGCTCGACACGAGGAGAATTTGGGTGTCTAGCGACACCAAGATGGCATCGATCGACACCAGGCCCATAATCAACCGAACTTGTTGAGGAACGATGCTGCGCGAGGACAAACACTAGTAGATTTCAACCGTCCAGAGCAGTTCTACGCCAACCGATCTACGATTCGTCCACCTCCGTTCCAAAGAAACGATTTTGCGCTGAAGCCTGCCTACTTCTCACTAGTAGCACAAGATCCTTTCTGCGGACTTCGACATGAAAACCTAATGGACCATATCGAGCGGTTTGAGGTTCTTGCATCTAGCATCAAGGCCAATGGAGTTTATGAGGATTATATGTTCTGCAAGCTTTTTCCTTATTCTCTACAATGGGAAGCTAAGCATTGGCTAAGGACGCTTCCACCGGGCTCGCTTACTAACTGACAAGATAGAAAGAATGCTTTTTAAGCATTTTTTATTTGATGTTGCGAAGTCCGAGGATCTTAGAGTGAAGATTGCTACTTTCAAGCAGAGAGATTTTGAGGCGTTTAAGGCTGCATGGCATAGGTTCAAGGGGTACCAGAGAGACTGTCCTCAGCACGGTTTCACAGATGTTCAGCTGCTGAGCATTTTCTACAGAGGGATCGCATTGAGATATTCAGTGACTTTGAATGCTGTAAGTAATGGGAACTTCAATACAAATTCGCCAGAAGCTACTTTGAGACTGATAGAAAACTTGGCCAACAGCAATAGCACAAAAAGCATGGACTACGAAAGGAGCCAGGCTGGATAGAACATCAGTAGAAATTAACTAGCAGAAGTCACTAAGAAGCATGATCCGACACTACAAGAAAACAGTCCATAAGTGACTGCAGTTTGTGACTGCAAAATCAGTCACTAATATTTGCGACTAACTTGAGACTACTTTGTCACTGATTTACGACGTCAGAAATATCAGTCACAAAGTAGTCGCAAATTTGCGACAGATATACCTGGTCGTAAGGGTGTCACAAATTTTTGACTACTTTGCGACACCTTTGTGAAGGTTTTGGTACAGTCACATATCAGTCACTAATTAGCGACTCGGTAAGAACGAAAATTGTAGTCACAAATTTGTGACACATTTGTTACGAACTAAGGAGTCACAGATTGGTGATGCTATGGATTTGTGACTGATTTGTGACTCTATAGGGTTTGGGGTTTCGATTTCCAATACCCTATCGAGACGTCACAAATTCGTTACAACTTACCTACTACTTTACCACATATTTGCGACGGATTTGTGACTCTATATGGTTTGGGTTTCGATTTCCGATACCCTATCGAAACGTCACAAATTCGTCCCAACTTACCTACTACTTTACCACATATTTGCGACAGAAATTTCCAATGTGACTGATTTGTGACTCATTTGCCACTCCAACTAACATTTTCACCCATTGGAAAAACGAAAATCTATGAGTCTATGTGTCATAATTCATATTAGAGTGTACAAAACTCAATGGCATATTATAAATATGTATTAGTAGCTAATTTATCAAATTCAATAACAAGTTTTCAATACAACAACACTCTTAATTCTAAACACTTATAAACACTTATAGTTTTCATCACATATTGGAATATTTGATGTTTTATCAAAAAATGCTTTGGAAAGACTATTTTAGTGAATATATGCATTCATATAGGTTATAGGGTTTAAATAAAGCCTAGAGGATCATAGTCTGGGGTCTAATTGTTAAGGGTTTAGGGTTTTAATTTGTGACTACATTAAATTCGTCGCAAATTAGACACAAATTTGTGACGCATTTGAGACTACTTTGTGACGAATATCTGGACTATTTCTCAAAAATTTTGAACTTTTCACGGGGAAATTTTCCCTCTGTTTCGAAAATTAGTCACCAATTTCCTACTAATTTCCGAGGCCACAGTTATAACCCAAACTTATATTCCAAAAACACTTAGCCGAAATCTAATCTTTTCTTCTACTCTCTCTCGATTTCATGCGATTTTGAAAGAAAAAACCCAATTTTATCATTTCTTCGCCAAATCTCTCGATTTCTTTCCGTTTTTCTCCAAGTCTCTCGATTCCGTTCGATTATATCCACTAATCGAATCGATAAACTCTCTCTCTCACTCAAAATCCAGAAACCGAGATGAGTTCGTCGCCGGCGATTGAACCAGAGACGCCAGATCTCGTTTGTCAGCTCGATAATGTTCAAGGAATGGTCGATGCGCTTGCTTGTGTGCGATGGAAACGTCACCATGTCTTTGTCTTTGTTCTCTATTCCCAGAAAAACGTATCTAGGGTTCTTAATCGATTTTTTTCTGAAGAAAATTACGATTTTAGGATGCTTTAATCGAGTTATCTGAACATGGAATAGTGTTAATCGTTGAGGAATCAGGTTGTCTTCAAGCCAAGGTTTATCTCCAACGCGAGGTAATCGGATTTTTCTTCAATCTCGAAACATTTCATTGAAATTCGATTCACCATTTTGTGAAATTCTGATATGATTTTTTTATGTGAGAAGTTATTCACGAAATACGAGTATGGAGCTCAAGGGAGACCGAGATTTGGGACTAGCTTGGGGCTTCTTGTGGATTCCTTGAACACATTCTCATCTCCTGGACATTCAAATACTATTGAAATCAAGTATCCAAGTCCTGATATGGAGCTTCTTCTCAAGTATGAACATTTATTCTCTTATATCTTTGTGAAATCTGATGCTAGTTTCACTGATTTCTGATCAACACCAGTGATTTCAGTTGCGAATTACGAGTAATTAGCTGATTTGTGTGTTTTATTAGATCTGTTGATACCTTGAACTCGTCTGTCTACTCTGAGATAAGAACAAGAATCCCAGAGACCGTTGCGTGGGACTATAACTTTGAGCAGGGACTATAAACTTTTACCGTAAAGGTATTATAAGTCTATAGCAAATGTATTGCGTTTTTCGACTTCAATGCACATTTTTAGTAAGAGCTTTCTCAAATGGTATTGCTAACGTATCAGTGAGAGCATTTCGATACATGTGAGATTTCTTAAATGGTATTTGCTAATGTATCAGTCAGCTGCGTTGAAAGAAGCAATAGATGATCTTGAATGGCCTTCTCTTTACTGAAATGAAGTTTTATAAACATGCACTTTATACGAAAGCAAGGTCTCAGGAAGAAGAGATTCATAATCTCCAAGAACAAATTGCTGCTGCTTGTTTAAAGGTAACATAATCTTTAAAAAAATGTAAACTTTGAATCAAAAATTGAATTTTTTGCACCTTTTTGGTTACAGGATATGCAATTGCTTAATGAGAAATGTGGATTAGAGAGAAAATGTGCCGATCTTCGTGTGGTTTGTAGAAATCTATCTATGGAAAGTGTTCATCTTTGGATTATGGGTTTGATTAATTGTTGTTTCTTTATTACTTTAGGCGATTGATGAGAAACAAAATGAATCTGTTACTTCGGCTTTGAATGAATTAGCTCGTAGAAAAGGCGATCTAGAAGAGAATTTGAAGTCAGCTAGCTCATGATTTAAAGGTATATTGGGTTGGCCTCAGATTAAGTACTAGTTCATTGCCTTGTGTGTTCTTCTCTCACTCTCCATCTTCAGGTTCCAGAAGACGAGAGGTATATATTCATGACGTCTTTACTCGGTTTATTAGCTGAGTATGGTGTTTGGCCTCGTGTTGCAAATGCTACCGCTATATCCAGTGGCATAAAGGTATTTGGGAAGAATCATGGGAAAGCAGAAGCTACAAAATGAAACTTATGTCTATTTCCTAATTGGTTTATTTGGATTTCAATCTCCTTATGTCTATTTTTGAATTTGTCTAAGGGTTGTCCGAACGGATTGCTGAGGAAGATAAGGAGAACGAGGAACGTGATCGCGAGTTTGTGAAGACCAAACGGACTGAGCAACCTGTCGTCGACCCGCCTTTAGCAAAAGGTACGACACCGATCCAAGGCAACTCCCAACCAGTTCCCTCCAACACTTGACTCCTCTCACTCTTATCACTCTTTTTGTAACACACAATTTATGAGTTGTAATACTTTGTCTTTTGGTACTTTAAACCTTTTGCAAGCATTTGGAACTTGAAATGCTTGATAATGTATATTATTGTTTTTGTTTCATGTTTGATAGCTTCTTCTTTACATTTGAGCATTCACAACATAATAACAATCAAAATTTAGTAGCTAAATTGACACTGAAATGAGACTGATAAGTGACTAATAAAACAAACATTTCGAAAAAAGCGTCGCAAATCAGAGGCTAATTAGAAGCAAATTTATGACTACTTTGTGACTACAAATGAATTAAACCCAGTACAAAGGCGTCACTTATCAGTCGCAAATTAATGACTACAATATTCGTCGCTAATTAACGACTACATGAATCGACACAGATTCGTCACAAAATTACGACTAATATATGGTGTCACAATTCAGTCGCTTATTTGCCATGCCTTCGAGGAGCCTCATATCAGTCACAAATTAGCGACTGAAATAATGTAGTCACACAAGCGTCGCTAATTTCCGACTGATTAGCGACGCCGAAAATTAGCGACGCACGTTTTGCGACGCCGAGTTGGCGTCACAAAGTAGTCGCAAATGGGTCATTAGTGACGAATTTGTGACGCTTCTGGGAGTGGCAAATGACCTGTTTTCTTGTAGTGCGATGCATAGTCTTTTAGCGGGAAAGAAGTCGGTTCACTTTGTGCAAGAGGTTGACACTACAGCAGAGGATGTGATCTACTTATCTGTCACCGCCTCCTCTGTCTGCAACCAGTAAAATGGAATCAATTATGGAGCAGCTTCTAGAAGGGAAGCAAAACATGACTGTGGATTTCAATGGGAAGTTTGATTCACTCTACACTGATTTAAACGGGAAGATTGAACCCTTGAACACTCACGTCAAAGAACTCGATGTTCAAGTCGCTCAAACTGCAGAATTGATCAAGAGGCAAGAGGGGTTTCTTCCTGCGAAGACTGATACAAACCCAAGGCGCGCGTGCAATGCTGTTCTAGTAGAACAAGTGGAATATTTTGCGGAGTTTGATGTAATTTTTAGAACTGCAGAATCAGTGTCGATCGACACTAAGGAAGTGTGTCGATTGACAAATGAAGAAATTGACGTGTCCAAAATTCAAGCTATGATGTCGAGCGACAGGGACTGTGGTGTCGCTCGACACGATGGAATATCAAGTGTCAATCGACAGCTAGGCTGTGTCGATCGACACCACGTCCAGACACGTCCAAATTTCACGACATCGTCAGTTCAAGCATATGAAAACATCCCCAAGCCTCAAGTCTCATTCCCCAGAACTCGAAGGTCCAAGCAAGAGGTTGAAGAGGCCATTTGTAAGAAGATGATTGATAAGATCATGGTTGAGATGCCTTTGATCACGCGGTTAAGCTTTCACCAACTTTGAGAAAATATGTCAAGCGAATGGTCTCTAATGGTGTTAGTCCAGAGGAAGAAGCTTTGCTTACTAGAGATAGCAGAGCCATCCTCTTGAACATAGCTCCAGTTCCGAAGAAGAAGAAGAAAGAAGTGGTAGTCTCAGAAGAAATTACCGCGATAATTAAGAGCAAAATCCCTATAAAGCGACCAGATCCAGTAAACTTTGTGCTCAACTGCTCAATCTCAACAGGAAGTTTCCCTCACTCTCTTTGCGATTTGGGATCCGGTATTAACTCGATGCCTTTGTCTGTTGCTGTTAGACTTGGGATGACTGATTTTACTCCCACTAGGATATCTCTTATCCTAGCCATGATCAAAGAGAATCCCAGAAGGTATTCTAGAGGAAGTGCCAACTAAGATTTATGACTGCATAATCTCTACAGACTTTGTGGTTTTGGAATACGATGACGAGCCTCAAGACCCTCTGATCCTGGGAAGGTGCTTCTTAGCTACTGCTGGCGATACAATCGACATGAGGAAATGGAAGATCAAGCTTGATCAAGGTGATATTTTCATGGATTTCGACATGGAGAACACAAGAAGGAAATCCACCATTAACGGTCTAACCTTTTCTGTGGAAATTTTAAAGGATAAAGACTTAGGAGTTAGAATCTAGTCCATCTTCTGTTGATGGTCAGATCATTCCACAACTCCCAGCCCACGATCCTCCCAAAGAGCAAAGGTACGCGCTTCCTGAACTTAATTCTCAACCTCCTAATTTCTTCAATGATTTTAAAGTTGAAAAAACTGTAACGCGCTCATGCAAGGAACAAGTTTCTCGTAAAATGCTTAGTTCTTCTATTGATCTTGCAGGAATTAAAGAGTATAAAGCAGAGGGGAATTATGTCAAAGAAAAGCTTAAAAAGACTTCAAAACCTTTCGCGAAGATGCGAATCATCATTCCTCAAGAGATTAAGGATAAAGGAGAAGTGGTCGTTCAAGAAATGGTGCAAAAGACGATGAAGCTTTTTCCTAGAATTATTCTATGGAAAAATGAAGATCCACCAGACGTCTAATTTCCTCAACATAGGCGCTTAGTGGGAGGCAACCCACTTGTAAGTCTTATATTTATGTTTTATTTTAATTTCTTTTACAATTTTTATGTTTGGTGTTGTTTTTGGTTTTGATTTTTAGGAGAAGAAAACGTAAGAACGAACTTTAGGAGCACCAGTTGAGCGATACTAGCAAAAATTCATGAGTGTTTTTCTTTCTAAATTTCAATTCCTTTCATTTTATTATCGTTTCTTTCACCTGTTTCAGGCTTAATAACACTGGGGATAGTGTCGTTTAAGTCTGGGGGAGGTAGTTGCTAACTATGTGTTTTATTTTGAGTTTTATGGGTCAATTTTTCAATTTTTTCAGGTCAAAACTCCCCTTCTACTTGCTTTGAACAACATTCAAGGACCATTACAATGCAAGTTGATTGGTTTTACAAGGTGGGTAAGTGGAAGTGGATTGATTTAACAGAGCCAGTTCAGATTTCTGGAGAACGCTAGAAAGAACGTTGCAAACCCCTCCCTTAATGAACTCTATAATTCTCTTATTGGGCGTTGGTAATCGCAAGAATTGATTCAGCTTTCAAACACAAGAAAGCGAGGATGGACCACTCTGAAACTTCTTCCGGATGATGAATACGATTGTCCTAGATCGAAAGAAAAAGCCTTATGACCATGTCTTCCACAAGAAACAACAGTAATAAGCGCTGATCTAGTGTAGTCACAGAGATGCCAAGGAAATAAAAAATTCAACAGAAAAGTGTAGTTCAAGCAGTAAAGTGCAAGCCCAAAAATAAAATTTTCAAAATTCGTGAAGAAAAAGCTCAAAATGGCATGCATCTCAATGATATTCTTAATTGGATAAACAGTTATGGAGGGAATAAAGAGGGTGAAACGCAGAAAAGTGTTAAAGGAAGTGAAAGAATCTAGAAGATCTAGCGATCGATATTCCCTCGATGAGACTACACCTAAGTAAATGAAAGGGAATTGCAACTGAAAGTCTAAGTTTCTCTAAGGAGTTTGGAGTCTATTTGGAGAACTGCTAAGCTTCTAAGAACACATCGAAGTATTACCAGATATTTACTATACGGTATGTGGTTCCTAAAGGAGTAAGTACAACTGTTTTGCTTAGGGACAAGCAAAAAGAAAAGTCTGGGGGAGTTGATATATCATGGTTTTTACCCATTTTAGACCATGATATAAGTCCTTTATCTAGAATCTTTTGGTGTTTTCGAGTCTCTGGTATTTATTATTAGGTACAAAAACGCTTGGAGCATAATTGGTGTTTATTGGATAATTATGGAGCATTATGGAATGAGCAGTCAAAGTTGCAAGTTCGAAATTGGATTTTGAAGACTATGTCGAGCGACAGGGACATATGTGCCGCTCGACAGGAAAATTTTATTGAGTGTCGATCGACAGAGCTATAGTGTCGCTCGACACGACCAACTTCGCGTCTAGAATTTCAGAATTAGAAGATTCCCGTTTTTGCTCTAGAAGGTCCAAATGTTTGCAATTAAGCCGATGACGTTTTTGTACTTTATATATTAATGTTTTAAGCCATTGTTTAGGCTATGCTTTATTTTCTATTAGATATTTTATACTAAGAAATTATTATTCATGTCTATGTCTCAGTAATCTCCTAGTTAGGTTTTAGGGTTTTTCAAAGGATAATAAAGAGTTGTTAGAATCTAATTACTATTGGGATTTTGCATTCATATTTATATTCTTCACCTTGATTATTGATATGCTCAAATTAACCCTAGAGATACTTTCTCAAATTAAGCGATCGGATGCAGTATTTAGGATCGAATCCACAGGGAATCAGAAACACAATAGATTAATATGTTTGAAATAAGCTAAGCAAGATGATGTGAATGAAAGACAAGTAAGCAATTAAAAACGGTTGTGAAAATCAATAAAGATAAACACTAGGCACAGAAAAGTCGCAGGTGAATCAGAATTGCAGATAATAATAAAAGATAGGATATTAAGCATAGTTCCTAAACATGAACACGAATATAAAATCAATAAACTTTCGCTGCAGAGATTATCTATGTCTAAATCCTAGAAAACCAAATTTTTTTGCGAATCCTAACAATCTAAACAAGCATTAAAGTTCAAGGTTAATTTTTCACAAAACCTTAAACCAAATTTCTTTGCGAAAAAGATTTTTGCTCATCAAAGACTAGATCAAGCAATTAATAAAAATGTCATTTCTATTAATTAACCTAAGATCATATTTCAGTTCATGAACTAAAATCAGCAATATGAAGAACTTCTAAAGATATTATCCAAATAAATATATCAGATCTAGCAATTCATCAAACACTTTCGAAAATCTCTAAACCTAACAGAGAAACTACTCAAACATAATCAAAGAAGAAAACCATATTATTAATTGAAGATATCTATCAAAAGATGATAAAATAAAGCTTGAGCCTAAACAATGACTCCGAAAACGTATTTATAAAGTTCCTAAACCGTCCTAGACATAATTGTAAACATCTGAAACTTCTGGGCAAAAACGGAAAACTTCCAAAAACTTGATTTTTGGCTTGGTCGAGCAGGGTGTCGATCGACACTGATAGTGGTGTCGATCGACACCATCTTCAGATTTCGATTCTCCACTTCGATCTTCGACACTTCATCCCGAAATGCTCCAAAACTTCCACTAAACATCAATTATGCTTCAAACGTCTAGAAACCTGCAAAGGCTCTAAAACCAACACAAAACACACAAAAGACTCTAGATTATTGACTTATATCATGGCATAAAATGGGTAAAAATCCAAAAATCTGAACTTGCTCCGTTAAACCGATCCACTTCCACACCACAGTAAAACCAATCAATTTGCATTGTAATGGTCCTTTAGCGCTGTTCAAAGCAAGTAAAAAAGGAGTTTTGACCCGAAATTTTGAAAAACTGACTTATAAAACTCAAAATAAAACACAATAGTTAGCAACTACCTCCCCCAAACATAAACAACACTGTCCCCAGTGTTATTAAGCCTGAGATTGGCAAAAGAAACGATAATAAAACGTAAGGAATTCAAAATTGGAAGAATAAAACGTGACCTGGTTGGGGTGTCGATCGATACTGTAAAGGGTTTCGATCGACACCCATGAATATTTGCAAGTGTCGAGTGACAGAACAATCGTGTCGCTCGACAGGTGCTCCTGAAGTTCATCCGAACGTTTTCATCCCCTAAAATTCAAAACAAAAAATAACACTAAAGATAAAATTGTAAAAGAAAAGAAAAGAAAATATAAATATAAGACTCACAAGTGGGTTGCCTCCCACTAAGTGCTTGTTTTCAGTCTGTTAGCTTGACTATGATGAGGACATTAGATGTTTCGAGGATCTGCACTCTTCCATGGAATAATTCCAGGAAAGAGCTTCTGCGTCTTTTGCGGCATCTCTTTGACGACGAACTCTCCTTTATCCTTGTACTGTTGAGGAATCATGATTTTCATTTTGGCAAACGGCTTTGAAGTCCTTTTACGCTCCCTAGGAATTCCTGCAGATTTATCAAAAGAAAAACCAAGACTTGTACGAGAAACTCGATGCTTGCGTAAGCGAGTAACAACTTTGTCACATTTAAAATCCTTATTGACAAAATCAGAAGATTGAGAATTAAGTGCAGGAAGCTCGTACCTTTGCTCTATGGGCGGTTTGTGGGTTAGGATAAGTGGAATGATCTGTTGAGCAACAGATGAGGGACTAGACTTTAGCTCCTTGGGTGAGTCTTCATCCTCTAGAATTTCCATTGAAAAAGTCTGACCATCAACGGTGGATTTTCTTCTTGTGTTCTCCATGTTAAAATCCATGATCACATCGCCTAGATCAAGTTTGATATTCCCTTTCCTTACATCTATTTGAGCGCCAGCAGTAGCCAAGAAGGATCTTCCCAGGATCAGATAGTCTTCAGGTTCATCGTCGTATTCCAAAACCACAAAATCTGTAGGGATTAAGCAGTCCTGAAATTTGATAGATACATCCTCTAGAAATCCTTTTTAAAATCTCCTGAATTGATCGGCTAGGAGAAGAGACATCCTGGTTGGCATGAAATCTGACATCCCAAGTCTAATCGCAACAGATGATGGCATCAAGTTAATACCAAATCCCAAATAACATAGAGAGTGAGGAAACTGCCTTATCAAAATTGTGCAATTGAGCACAAAGTTTTCTGGATCTGGTAGCTTGACTGGGATCCTGCTCTGAATCATGGCACTAACTTCCTCGGAAACCACCACTTCTTTCTTCTTCTTTTTCGACACTGGAGTTGTGTTGAAGAGAATAGCTCTGATATCTCTAGTCAGCAGCGCTCCTTCCTTAGGACTAACTCCATTCGCAGCAATTCTCTTGACATATCTTCTCAAAGCTGATGAAAGCTTAACTTCATCAACCAAAAGTATCTCGACCATGACCTTATCTATCATCTTCTTGCAAATCTTCTCTTCGATCTCTTGCTTTGACCTTCTAGCTCTTGGGAATGGAACCTTCGGCTTGTAGACTTGCTCCTCTGAAGAAATCATAATGGATTTGCCTGGACGGGGTGTCGATCCACACTCCCATGTGGGTGTCGATCGACACTTAGCTTTTGTGCCGACTTTTGACATGTTTTTTTGAGGGGTGTCGATCGACACACTCCCTGAGTGTCGATCGACACTTGTTCTGCAGTCCCAAAGATTTCTTTAAACTCATCAAAATAGCCGTCTTCTTTAGTCAAAACAACATTGCAAGTGCTCATGGGTTGGCATCAATCTTTGCAGGAAGAAACCCCTCTTGTCTTTTGATAGAACTAGCTGTTTGAACGACCTGAACATCCAGCTTCTTCACATGTGTGCTCAATGCCCTAATCTTACCATCCAAGTCCTGGTACATTGCATCCATCTTCCCGTTGAAGCTCACAGTCATCTTCTGTTGTCCTTCTAAAAGCTGCTCTAACATGGTCTTCACCTCATTGTCTTGCTCAGGAGGCTTCTTGTAAGAAGAGGAACCATAACTTCTATTGAAGTTGTTGCTCTGAAACGGCTTTGAACCATAGCCTTGTTGATTTCCGTACTTCTGAAATCCGGTCTGGTTGATGTAGTTGACATCCTCCTCTGCAGTCTTAACCTCTTGAGCGAACTGAACTGACTTCTTGCCAACTAGGATACTGCGCATAGAATGGAGCTTAGCGTTCACTTTAGCCAACTGCTTACCACCATCTTTGTTGTCACTCATTTGCTTCCTCTCAAAATTGGCGTTCTCAGTGCTGTTGCTATAAGCCAAGTTCTCCATAAGAACTACTGCATTTTCTGGATAGTTGGTGTTGAAGTTCCCACTGCTCGTTGCATCTAATGCCATCTAGTACCTCCAGTCCACTCCTCTGTAGAATATGCCTGGTAGCTGCACATCGCTGAATCCATGGTGAGGACAATCTCTCTGGTAAGAATTTAATCTCATCCACGCAGCCCTGAATGCTTTTGTTCAACCTTGTTTGAATGACGCAATCTTCGTCCTTAGCTCCTCAGATCTTGCATTATCAAAGAATTTGTTCAGGAACGCGTTCTTGGTATCCTCCCAAGTAGTCAACGATCCTGGTTCAAGCTGCTTCAGCCAGTAAGAAGCATCCCCACTAAGAGAGGTGGAAGAATCGCAGCTCGATTCGCATAGAACTGGTTAGGACGGTTGTAATCTGCTAAAGTTCGTCCTTGCGCAGCATCGTTCCTCAACACGTTTGGCTAATTCTGGACCTGGTGTCGAGCCACACCTGCTTGGTGCTGAGCGACACCCATGTTTTCTTCGTGTCGCTTGACAGGTTCTTGGTGTCGAGCGACACCATCCTCCAGAATCGCCAAATTCTCTTCGACGATCACCGTTCCAACGTCGTTGATCTACTGTCCTTTTCCGTTGTATCTCAATCCTGCTGGATCACGCAGAACTCCATCTTCTCCAAGAATCAGTATTACTTGTGGTAGAGCAGCCATCCTTGCTGCTCTTCTGTTCTCAAGTTCTAAACGTGCTAATTCCTCGAGATTGTAGTTAACTAGTTCCTCGTCCTTGTTGCTCCTAGTGTTGTGATTAGGCATGTACCTGAAACGCAAAACAAAGAGAGAAGAAAGGAACTTGTATAGTAAAAACAAAAATTCAAAACTTTGACAAAATCCTAATAATATAAACCTAATGGTCTAGATTCGACGGCAACGGCGCCAAAATTTGATATGCTCAAATTAACCTTAGAGCTACTCTCTCAAATTAAGAGATTAGATGCAGTATTTTAGGGATCAAATCTACAAGGAATCAGAAACACAATAGATTAATATGTTTGAAATAAGCTAAGCAAGATGATGTGAATGAAAGACAGGTAAGCAATTAAAAACAGTTATGAAAATCAATAAAGAGAAACGCTAGATACAGGGAAATCGCAGGTGAATCAGAATTGCAGATAATAATAAAATATAGGATATTAAGCATAGTTCCTAAACATGAACACGAATATAAAATCAATCAACTTTCGTTGCAAAGATTATCTATGTTTAAATCCTAGAAAACCAAATTTTTTTACGAATTCTAAAAATCGAAACAAGCATTAAAGTTCAAGTTCAATTGTTCAACCTAAACCAAATTTCTTTGCGAAAAGGAATTTTGCTCATCAAAGACTAGATCAAGCAATTAATAAAACTGTCGTTTCTATAAATTAACCAAAGATCAAATTTCAGTTCATGAAGCTTAAAATTAGCAATAAACACAAGTCAAGATGAAGAACTTCTAAAAATATTATCCTAATAAATAAATTAGATCTAGCAATTCATCAAACACCTTTGAAAATCCCTAAACCTAACATGGAAACTACTCATACATAATCAAAGAAGAAACCATATTATTAATTGAAGATATCTATCAAAGTTGATAAAATAAAGCATGAGCCTAAACAATGGCTGCGAAAACGTATTTATAAAGTTCCTAAACTGTCATAGATATAATTGTAAACATCTGGAACTTTTGGGTAAAAACGGCAAACTTCAAAAAACTTCAAACGACACTAATAGTGGTGTCGATCAACTTGTATCTTCGACACTTCATTCCGCAGTACTCCAAAACTTCTAGTAAGCATCAAGACAAACACAAAACACACAAAAGACTCTAGATAATTGACTTATATCATGGCCTAAAATGGGTAAAAACCATGATATATCAATTATTAGATATCTTAGGTTGTTTAGTAGAAGCGACAACATTATTGAATTTTCTGAACAGGATCATAGGTGAGCAAAATAACTATTTGCAAAGGAATTTGGCTTAGTGATTTTGTGAACAATCGAACATGAATTTAATGCTTGTTTAGATCAATTTGACTTCACAACGACAATTGATTTTCTAAGGTTTAAACATAGATAATATTCGCAACGACAGTTGGTCTATTTTACATTAGTTTCGAGTTCTAGAATTACACTTCATCATTCCCAATAGTAACTTTATTCTTCACTTTGGATTTATTCCTGCGAATTCCCTAAGGCTTAGCGTTTCTCTCTTATTTGAATTTAAATCACTTGCAATCATCCTGATTTACTTTTTTCAGCAATTTACTTTATAATCTTTCTGCTTAGCTTAATCTAAACGTTTAAATCTATTGTGTCCATTATTCCCTGTGGATTTGATCCCTAAGTTCTACATCAGTCTCTTAATTTGAGAGAGTAGCTCAAGGAAAATTTGAGCATATCATTTTGCGGAGAAACTAAGTAAGTATTTCTTTTATTGCTTATGTTGAACTGATTTGCAATTGTCTTTCTCGCAATCTAACATTTTTCATGATTTTAGCAAACTATTCGGCTAGCCCGGCGTCTATTGCCATTGACTTCAGGTTACAGCTGCTCCACAGGGGCGATGTGCATTGGGCTTCCTTCAGCCGTCACCAAATCCAGATGGATTATCTTTGTCATGCTAGAAGGAACATCTAATGGTTCTTGCGGGGCCTGCCATTCTTGCAGCACCTCAGGCTACTGTTGGTGATCCTTAGGTTATCCCTCTTCCTGATGCGCATGCACCTGTGGTTGTTGTGCAGCTTGTTGGGGTTGCCTTTCCTGTCGTTCCTTGGTGGCTCGTAGGACTCGAGCCCATACTACGTCTTCTTGTCGCTCACTCTCTTTCCACGCTCCTATTTCGAGCAATATCTTGGTGGAGCTCCAAGATGAATCATCTGATCCTCCGTCTCCTCCAAAGGAGCTTTTGGTGTGGAGGAACTCTAGGGAGCATGCGGCGACTAGCAACCTTGATCTAGGGCAAGGGGTTAGGCCAGAGGAGCTCACTTCAGTGCTCCAATATGTTCTTATTGCTCCCTCTTCTTCTTCTTCACCACCTTCTAAGGTGGGAGAAAGCCCTATGTCGGATTCCAATAGGTCCTTGGCACTTGTAGACATAGTCTTGGGGAAGCGGCCTATTTTTGAGTAGATGCCGGTGGTAGATCCTACCGGCAAAATTTCTTCTCTGCTCCATCCCGACTCTTCAAAGCGGGCTATGGTGGATTTGGCTAGGGTTATCTCTGAGGGATCTCGCCCTTTGCCGCATACTTCCTGCGGTTGAAGACCTCTCTCTTTGCGACATCTACGTGGGATTGGCTGCAGACTTCAAAACTGGAGGTCTCTCTTTTAGATGACTTTATTTGATACCTCTTGATGGTTGCTTGACTTGTAATGACTCTGTTTTGGTAGACTGTTGATCTTGGTCACATGTTGATGGCTGAAGTCGAGTTCAAGATCAGATCCATTCCTGAGCAATCTGAGGTGGATGGCTTGATGGCTCTTGTTGAGAAGCTGACCAAGAGGTTGAACGAGATGGAGGGAATTCGGTAAAGAGATGCTAAGGAGATCCGCTTTCTTAATGTCGCGCGTAAGGAGCAAGAACGGGCCATTGTGGACTTTATCAAATAGTCGGAAGATCTCATGCACCACCTCGCGAGTTGGTGTTGGCTAATAGAACAAGGATGGTTGCCCCAGAGGTCAGGCAATTATGTAGATTAATGCGCCGCGTAATCGGGATGCGGTGGCGGCGTTGTTGTCTAGGGTTGTTAAGAAGGAAAAAGGGATCCGTGCTAAAGGACGTCTGGAAGCTATTAAGGCACAGCTGGATTTGCTTCAAAGGATGTCGACTGGGACGACGTCGATCGATGCTGAGATGGCTGCTCTCACGGGGCGCCGGGTGGATCTGCAGAATGCCCTGGTGGATGCGACTGTCACTGGCCACACTATCAACACCATACTGTTTCCGGCTGTTATGGAGGACAAACTAGCTCACAGTGGGGCGAGTAGTTGTCCCATGTTTTAATTTCTTTTAAGGACTTCGTTAATCTAGTGCAAAGGTGGGCGATCTTTGTATTTTTTCTTTTTGTTATCTTAAAAATTGTGATTTGCTTGGATATCTGACACAATACACATGTCTCTATCATAATCTTGAATATTATCTCATCTCATAAGAAAGCTTTAGAGCCATTTTTATGATTTTCTTACTAACAAGTTGGTTGGTTCCTTTGATCTTCAAATTCCTTGGTACTGCTTGCTTTGCAGAAACTCAATTGTGATGTTGTTTCATTCTACAAAAACATTTTTAAAAAGAAAAGATATTGTTAAAAAAAGGAACTATGGTAGGGGACTAAGGTGAAATTTAGAAATACATTATTAAAAAACTAATCCTAACTATAGATTTTTCATATACGTAAAAATATACTCAGAGATCTCTTGAAGATTCCTACCTAAATCATTACCGGATGATGGAGCGGCTTCGTGGGTGCAGCGAGTAACGGGAGGGAGTATAGGTGGGCAGCTGATTCCGGAGAGCGTGATAGATAATGAGTTTGTGTCGAGATGGTTGCAACTGGAGTTTTCGAATGGAGAGGATGGAGAACTGGTGATCACCATTAGAGCGGATGTGTTGGACATGATGAATGGTAAATGGAAAAAATGTATGATCGTGAAGGTGTTAGGGCAAAATATCTCGATCGTGGTTTTGACTAAGAAATTAAGGGAGATGTGGAAACCAAAATGTGCGATGCACGTAATGGATCTTCCACGTCAATTCTTTATTATTAGGTTTGATATGGAGGAAGAATATTTCACATCCTTAACCAGTGGTCCATGGAGGGCTTTTGGGAGCTACCTCACGATACATGCTTGGTCCCGGAGTTTGACCAACAACAGATGGTATTATCACGACACCAGTTTGGATTCAATTGACGAATATTCTGGTGAATTTCTATCATAAATCTATTTCAATGGGCATTGCAAGTGGAAACCAGAAACAAGTCCGAGTGGATTCAACGACTTTAAATTTTGAAAGGGCATGGTTTGCTCGAGTATGTGTGAAGATTAATCTGACTAAGCCATTGAAAGGGACAATGATGATTAATGGAGAAAGATATTTTATGACATATGAAGGGCTAAAGAATATTTGTTCTATGTGTGGTATGTATGGTCATGTGGTTCATACATGCCCTAAAGAGGTTAAGGAGATGTTATCATGTCTACGTCGTCGAATGTTATTACGGGATCGACTAGGGGAACCCAAATAAATGATGGTTTCACGACGGTAAGAAGATGGGGAGAGGACGGGCGATTGTGGAAAGTAAAGTGGTTGCTACAGCGGGTGGATCAGGAGCTGATTTAAGAAGGAATCTTCAAGAATATTGTGATTTCAAATAAACTTGGAAAGTTAGGACAAGATCTGATGGATGAGGAAATAAGGAAAGTAAATACCATAATTGGCGATAATGTGGGAAATGAGAATATTATGGGTCAATAAGGAAAGGGAAGAGTGTTGACCAAGATATGGTAAAGGAGAACAGAGGTAACTCGGGGAAGAACATTAATGGTTTAAAAGAGAGATTCCAAGTTCAATGAGTGGGGGAAAGTAAGCCAAATAGGCCCATTAGAATTACTAGGCCAATAGCTAAATAAACCAAGCCCACTAGGGCTAGAAGGGAACTTGTGTTTGGACCGGTTCGAGGAGAAATTAGCTTATCAGAGTCTGGCAGGAGGCTTCGCGTTGAGAACAGAAATGTTGGTCGGGAAGGATGTCAGTTTTGGGGTGAGATTGGAGTAAGTATCGTGGTGGAAGCTGGGACCAAGAGTAATGGGGAAAATATAGAGAATTTATCCACCAGACTAGAGCATTGAGAAGTCGAATAAGGATATTATGCTACATCGAGATACCCCGTAGAGGCAGATGCGTTAGCATAGCAAGTTGCCCATGCGGTTTTAAGATCGATGCACTAACAAATAATGAATTTTCTATTATAGAATTGCTAGGGGACGAATAAACCCAAATTTATGAGATCAATTCGGTACCAATTGAAGAAATTTAAGACAGATTTCTTGCGGGTCTTTAGACACATGCGAGTGGTGATAGAGCAATCGAATTTGCGGAGGCTTGGGTTTTGAGAACTCGTTTCTAATGGATGCGGTCAGACAAAGTACTGATATATGGTTGTATAGAGATCAAGTGTTGGAACAGTGGTGATTATGGAATCATCAGATCAATTTGTCTATGTTGGGGTCTTATTGTAATATTCGTAGTTCCAACGGTGACTCGTAAGAGTGAACGTTGGGTCAACTAAGTACCATAGTGAGTAGAGGGAATGGACCATTGATTATGGGAGGCAACCTCAACACTATTCTACGGCTATACGAACATACTCACTATCCTTTGGAGAATGGATACTGGAACATTCACTAATTGATATGGGTTTTAGGGGAAACAAATATACATGGAGAAAAGGAAATATGGCGAATACATATATTGCAAAGAGACTAGATCGTGTTATGTGTTGTGCACATGCAAGGTTGAAATGGAAGGAGGCCGTGGTCACTCATTTACCGTTCCTTTAATATGACCATGTTCCCCTCTATGTGCAGCTCCAACCAGAAGGTACATGTGATCCACGGAGGCGACCATTTTGATTTGAAGCGGCGTGGTTGAAGCATGATGGGTTTAAGGAGCTATTATTGACATCTTGTAATAACAAATTAAGAACGCCGCAAGCATTGGATACTTTACGGGTGAAATGGAACTCAGTGGTTTTTGGTGACATTCACCAGTGTAAGGAGAAGTTGATGGCGGAGATCAAAATGGTTCAGGATTTGTTAGATATACAACAAACGGATATGTTGTTGAACAACGAAGTAAGGTTGTTCAAGGATTTTGATAAGTTGCTTCAACAAGAAGAGGTTCTTTGGTTCCAAAGTCAAGAGAGAAAACAATAGGATTGAGTGATAGAAATACAAAGTATCTTCACACATCGACTATTATTTGAAGAAGGAGGAATCACATAGAGATGTTGAAAGATGATGATGGGCAGTGGATATTAGAATTAAAATAGTTTGAGAAGCTAGTTGTGGAATACCATACACGCCTTTATTCCATGGATGATGTGCCTAATGTAGTTGAAACGCTGTCGTCAATGGGTTTTGTAAGATTGGAGACTAAGGATTTGGCAGACTTAAACAAGGCATTCTTAGCTAAGGAAGTGGATAGTGCGGTTCGGAGTATGGGACAATTCAAAGGACCATGCCCGAATGGTTTTCAACTTGGTTTCTATTAACTGTGTTAGGACACCGTCAGCCCTTCCGTGATTAGATTTGTTCTGGAATATTTTGAGACTAGTCACTTACCGGCTGCAAGAAATGATGCGTTGGTGGTTTTGATAGCAAAACTAGAGAAACTAGAGCGAATTATGCAGTTTCATCCCATTAGTTTATGTAATGTTTTATTCAAAACAATTACTAAAACTATTGTTATGAGGGTTAAAGCGGTAATGCCAAAGTTGATAGGTCTGGCTCAAAAAAGTTATCCCGGGACAGTTGAGTACAAATAATATCATTGGGCTTCAGGAGGCGGTTCACTCGATGTGAAAGCATATGATCGTATAAGATGGGATTTTCTGGAAGATACTCTTATAGCGATAATGCTTCCAGTGAAATTGGTTCGGTGGATCATGGAGTGTGTGACGGGTCCATCAATGAATGTTTTGTAAAATGGAGAGAATATGGAACCTTTCAAACCAGCTAGGGGACTCCGCAAAGGTAATCCTTTGTTGTCATACTTCTTCGTGTTGTATCTTGAAAGGTTATGTCACTAAATCGAAATATTTATAGCCTCAAGAGAATGGAAACCCATTACGTTGTCTTGTAGTGGTCCAAAATTATCACATATATGTTTCACGGATGATCTTATTCTTTTTGTGGAAGCATCGGTGGCGCAAATTTGTGTGATACGGACAGTGCTAGAGAGATTTTGTTCATCGTCACGGTAAAAAGTGAGTTTCAACAAATCAAAAATCTTTTTCTCGAGCAATGTTAATCAGGATTTGGCCAAGTTGATAAGTGATGAGAATGGTACACGGGAACTTGGTAAATACTTGGGAATGTTGGTATTACAAAATAGGATTAACAAAGATACCTTTGGTGAAATACTTGATAAGATTGCATTGCGTGTTTCGGGTTGGAGAGGCCAATATTTGAGCTTCATGGGATGGCTAACTTTGACTAAAGCAGTTCTATTGTCTATACCGGTTCATTCCATGAGCACGATCTCTCTGCCAGTGAGCATCTTAGCCAAGTTGGATAGTATATCGAGATCGTTTTTATGGGGTAGAACGACTGAAAGAAAGAAACAACATCTTATTGTGTGGTCTCGTGTATGCCTTCCCAAAGTAGATTTGCCAATGCAGACTGCAATGTTGTCAACACCTTTGACAAAGAGCAAGTGTATTATCACAGTCATGGATTTTTCATAAAAAAATAAAAAAGTCTCTTTTCGAACCAAAGAATTATTCTTATCATGTTCCTCTTTTACAAGCATTTTAAGACAAGAGTTTTGATCCAAATTCTATGAATAACCTTAAACGTTTCTCAATGATTTGTGGATATAATAAAGTCATATTATCAGCCCTTAAATCATTGAAAACAAAACGAGAGAAGGAGACACTTACCTGGATACCTGGATAAGATCCTTGGTGTTTTTGGTGCTTATTAGGGTAAAAAGGATTGGTGTTGGATCTGGAGGCTCTTCTTGGATCATGGAAATTTTGGGGACTAACTTGTCATATCTAGAGATGTCTAAAAATACTCCTGGTCACCAGTGATAAATTTGAAGTGAACCAAATGGAAAAATCTCAATTTTAAGCTGCACGGAGAACATGTGAAGTGAAGTGGATTGTGGTTCAGGTCTTGATTGTTCTTGATGGTCTCCTGATCTCGAAATATAGTTTTTGTGATCAAATTGAAGCTTATATTGATTACTCTCTAAAGTCACATCCTGAAAAAGTTTGGAAGACTCACTCGGTGGCACATGTGCAAGGTTAGAAACACAAGACATTTTATCATTAGAAACAAATAATTTGGATGACTCAAAATGTTCAGTTTCTTTAACCTTACCAGGCCTAACAAATAATTTAGATTTATTACTTTCTTGCTTACCCTTTAACATAATTTGGTCTAGATATTCCTCATGAGGTGACGAGGGAACCAAGGTAGTCTTTAACTCCAAAATTGTACAATCTGCATCAAGAGAAAGCAAGCTCCTTCTCATTCATTTTTGGGAGTTTAGATAATTACCTCGGGTGTTAATTGATGGTTTAGCATCAGATGGTTTCTCCTTGATTTGAACTGAATACTTGAGCTCTTCTCCTTGGATCAGTTCTGCATTGCTTCTAGTGAAATCTCCAATTCTACTCATGGTTCCTGGTTTGGATTCTCTACGAATGATTTGAGGCATATGCAAGTCTGGCGGCTTTCCCTTGATTGTCAATATGTTCACTGCACCTTCAGCTCCTCTCAAATCATCATGCATTTGAAGTTATCCTCCAATGTACTTCTCATGTGCTTCTCCATGGCTCAGGTTCCTTTGTTAGCATTCATGGGACAAAAGAAGTGCATTATACTTGAAGTAGAAAGTTTAAAAACATAGTATTTAAATTCAGGACAAACTTTAGTCAATTCACATTATGTTTTAGTTATAAACAGCTCAATCGTGTTGCTAAACAAAGACACTCTAAAAGCAGGTTGAAACTCACGAATTTTTCAAAGATAAAACAGTTTAGCTTATAGAACTTTTCAAGTGTGAGCGTTTTAAAAGTTGGAATAATTTTGTCAAAAAAAAGATTTGAAACACAAAGTTTTCTCACATCTTCCAAGCTACAACATTTTTCATCTTGAGCATAAATCATCACTAACAAATTAAGCTATGTCCTAACCAAATCAATTTTCTTACAGTGCATTCTTGGGTAGTCACAAGGAAATTGCATCAGCTTGGTTGGCTGCTCCAAGTCAATAACCAAAGGCAAACTCTTTTGTGTTTCTTTGAGTGATTCTTCATCCAAGACATGTGAAACACAAACAATATTACTCAGTTGCTCCAGTTGTAAAGGGGTTAGTTTTTCGAGCACAAAATCAGATTGGATAGAGAAAAGAGTACACTTAGCTTCGAAGGACGATTTACGAAAGGCGAGTTGCTCCACCCCTTGGTTCTTAGTTTGCTGATCTGGGTAAGCTTCCAATAAAGATAACGGAACTAGAGAGATCTTGTTTATTTATAGATTTTGAATGGAAAAAGTGTTCATAGTTAAAATCACATCTACCTTGTTGCAGTAGCTTTGAGTTAATATTCTATCGTTTTTAAATTTAATATTGAAATAATTTTAACTACTATATTCAGTATAGATTTGTGAGAAGCTTAACCTACCATCAGTAAAACAAATCTATCAAGAAAGATTATAATTTGAAATGTAAAACGAAAAAGAGAAGAATAAATATTAAATTTTGCTATATTCTTAATTATATACATAATACTTATATAGTTGTGATATAAGTACAGTTGCACATATTTACTATCTTGATTATGAAATATTCTTTCTTTCCGAAAAATACAATATAAAAGAGAAGAACATATAAGCATTTCTTTGAAATTTTTTTAAATGATATTATCCGGATATTGTAGCTACAAATCTAAACCGTTGAAGAAAAGAGATCACGTTTAACAGATAATCTCCTTATTTAAAATTAAAAGAAAATTCGAATATATTGTTTTGTTAATTTTCAAATATCTAAGAAGTATTTATTTTTTAGTATAGCATTCGGCAAATTTTATTTTCTTCTAAAATATTGTAATAGCAAAAATATCTATACCGTATAGCTTCTAGAGCCTAGAGAACAACATTTCGTAAGTTTTTGCCCTTTTTTTGAGAAAATTACAAGTGGTACCACTTGTATATCTAATTTTCATGTCATCTACGGATCTACCACATTTCTAAACTCCTTATTGGCTTAGATTGGTAAACACTTTTATAATCTTTATTCCACTTTTTAATTTGTACCGCTTCAGATTGTACCAATCACGAAATTTTTTTCAAAAGCATTACCAACACTATTACACTAATCTTTATTTATACAACTTTATCTCAAATCTTTATCTATACAGGTTGGCACTATGCTATAAAGCTTACCGCTCCAGCTTACCGTTCCAGATTTTTAAAAAGCTAGGTTACCAATCGGACCCATTAAATCTATCACATATCTATTTAAAAAGACAACTTTACCCACTTATATTTTTTTTTTTCTTCTCCTTCTCCTTCTCTTTCTCCTTCTTTCTCTTTTTCCTTATCTCTTTTTCTCTTTCTCAATACAGAAAAAATGGAAATGGTTTCAGAGATGATGTCGGAGACGGTGATTGATGGCGGCGACGGAGACGATAATCGTGGACAGCGACGGAGACGATGGACGTGGACAACAACGATGGTCGTAGATCATCGTGAACGGTGCGGTGGCAATAACAGAGACGGAGACGATGGTCGTAGACAAGACGACGACGGTGGACACGACGACGACTGTGGTGGCCACGACAAAGACTGAGATGATGTCGTGGACAAGACAACGGTGGACACGACAACGACGATGGTCATTGATAAAAAAATGGAAACAACGACGATAGCCGCGACGCTGACAGAGATGATGGTCATGGACAAAACGTCGATGGTGGACACAATGGCGACGGTGACGGTGGCCGTGAACACACTGGCGACGGTGGACAAAGACAAAGACGACGACGGTGGGTGTAAATAGAATCGGTGGACAACATAGTTTCGTGGACGAAATGTAAATAGATAGTTGATGACTAATGACAATTGTATCAATTGCCATTCATTAAAAGACAAAATGTAGTACTCAAATTTAAAAAATTCAAATTGTGTATAGACTAAAATTTTGTAAATATTTTTTAAAAAGTGGTATAGACTAAAATATTCCCCTTTTTTCAAGTTTCGTAGGATTGTGATTGTTTTTGTTATTGTTTATGTTTATATTTGTGAAATGCGAAAATAAATTAGCAATGAGAATTAGAAGACCCACTTAGTCAAGAAACAATAAGATCCAACGATTAATTGTTTCACCGACACCACCGCTTACCGTTCTGTTTCTTTTTTATTTATTTAAAACTTTCTGATTAATATCTCAAATAAATTGTTTTGTTTTCTTTTCCCTATTATTTTACTTTAGACTTTATATTCTTACTACAAATTTTTATTTGCAAAGATAAAAAACAAATCTCCACATATATTAGGTTACGTCATTGGATATATTGGGTGACTTGTATATATTCTTTCAATATATATTGGATTACGTCATTCTTAACCTATTTTTTGTTTTCTTCTTGCCAAAATATCTCTGCATATTTCAAATATTGTTTCCTAATAAATTCATGTAAAAATTTGTTTTTGACTTGTAAACACACCTATTTGTTTGATTTGTCGTTAAGTATTTTTATTACCTTCACGAAATCCATCTGTATTGTAATTTTTTTTTGTTCTTTTTTTAGCGGGGTCAAATTTCTTCATTATTATTGTGAAATGCGATGATAAATTGTCAAAGTGAATTACAAGACTTAATCAAGAAACAATAACGTTGTAAAAGAAGTATAGGGTATCCCTGGGTTTGTAAATATTAGTCGACACTCGACATGTCAGATTTTATGGTCGGAACAATCTTTTACAATCAAAGTCTCTCAACCGTTTATGCTTTCCAGGTTTATTTTGGACCTTAGATTCTTGGCCCAATAATAACTAGGACTGGATATCAAAATCAGAAAGTTTTCGAAATATGAAATTTTGCAGGATCAAAAATAGAATTTTTGGTATACACTACAGAAACATATTTTCTCTGGTCTACTCTGTATATATTTGACCCCCCAAGTTCCATAATATTTACATAAACAGAGGAAAAAAATAGAATTTTTGGTATACACATACATATCTTCTCTGATCTACATGGCTACATAACCTTAAACACAGAGCAAAATTTACATGTAAGCTATCTGGTTATCTTCAAAAATGTGTTTTGCTAAGGAGGATTGATCCTTTCTAACTCCACAATGGCGATGTATCGGTCAGAATATTGCACATTATCCCAACTCCCAAGTAATATCTCTAGAGCCAGTACTTGATTCATTCTTCCAGACTTGTTGGTTGGCTCTCGTGATCATCAGGCTCTCTTGACATACACATGTGATGTTGTTTGATTCTAGAAGAAGATGAAGAGAAACAAATATTTGGTGAGCATTAAAATTTGTAGGAACAAAGGAGTATGCACTATGGCTACCGAAAGCATTACATGAAACGGAGGAGGCTGTTGCATCTGCTCGAGACCAACAAACTGGCTATAAGGAATCATATATCCCGGAAACTGAGGTTGGTTCCACACCGACCTAGGCTACTGACTTGTTGGTATATGGATTTTGGATGGGTCCAAAGTTGGAAAAGGGTAGCACGGAGCCATATGAGCCTGTCTAAGAAAAGGCGGTGCGTCAGGAAGAGGTATGTGATGTGGTGTAAATTTTAAAATCTTAATAACCTTCATGCAAGTGCACAGCAATCACAATTAATATAGATAAGTGATCGAATCCACGATGACATATTAAACACAATTAATATAGAAAAAAATATGGTTTGATCGTTTGTGTGATTGTGAAATAGCACGGTAATGATATGAAATAAAGACGAAAATCAATGGGTAAAAAACATTAGGACTTAGGTAATTCGCAGAGAATCATGCATAAATAATGACTCTCTAGGATATTCCGGACTGTCTAGAACTTAAAACACGAAGGTATACTTTTTTCACTTTCATGGCTCCAACCACTATATTTTAACACCTTTACAAGCTCAAATTTCGATGGTTATTACAAAATGAAAACATGCGTTATAGGTTAAGTTCTAATAAAGTTCAGCAATCTCCTTAACTAACCTTTCGAATTGTTAAGCCGCTCGGCTCATCGAGTACTAGTTCAAGCAATATACAAGCTTTTGGACAATATATTAACCTAAGATCAGATTGCTAAATGAGCGGTAAAGAAATCATGCCTAGAGTGCTAGTAAAGATAAAGACTCTATTGGTATCCCTAAACAATCATCAATCAATTATCGAATTATGAAACTCATTGAAAACCTAAACCCTAACAAGTAGATTACTCAGACATGGTGCACGAAAAACATCAAATAGATGATGAATTCATGATAAATAAACTTTATTAAAAGAGTAAAGGATAGAAGATTCTTCTCTATATCGAAGTACAAAGCGAGATCATCCACCGGAAGCTCTAAAAACACAAGTCTATGATGAATCCCCAAAGGGAGGCGTGGTGGCTGTTCTCTATAAATAAAACCCTTATTACTTTCGGCACAACCCAAAACAAGAGACTAAAAACAAATATATATAGGTCTAGGGTCTTCTACGACTTCGGTGTGGGCAAAAACGTCTTTTCGGTTAATTTGCGCCTGACACGAGACACTCACACCAGACACAATCATGTGTCCGGTGTCTGGGCCAAAATTTCCTTGGAGAGGCTTTATATGTTTTGGCCACGGACGGGATTGTGTGTCCAAGGTCGTAACCCGTATTCTGCATTTGCTTCATTTTTGAGATAGTTTGACATGTCTTCAGTAAATCCAGTGTATCTAATTGCTCACAGCTCCAAATGAGATAATTACAACTCCGTTAGAAACCTGAATCAAATATCTTGAATGCAGAGAAGTTTCATCAAATTCCATGTTGGTTTGGTCCTCCGTATGTAGCTAAACTTTACAATCTTCAATTCTGTCCTACTTGATAAAATGTGATAACTTGAGAAATCTTGGGCTTGAACTAAGTCTTTGGCTTGTAGAATTTGCTATATCTTGGATTACACCTCTTTAAGCTATTTTTACTTCACTTTGATGATTTTCCCTGTTAAGACTCTAAAACTACGAATACGAGGAAATCTACCACTTTTGGTGTAAAACCTTATTAAACTACTTATAAAATGCATTTAAATAGATAGTAAAATAGGTAAAATATAGACTATATCAAATCCTCCAGATTTAAAACTTGCTTGTCCTCAAGCAAAATCCAAAAATAAAAAAAAAGTTTGAAAATACGGGAACTTACAAATTCGGATAAACATAGCGTCGACATCATGATTCGCGATCGGTTTAAGATCATCCTCATCATACGCCATCCATAACTTTCGCAACCTGATCCAAACTTTAAATAACAATCTTACAAAGTCTCAATGGCACTTCTATTCACTCTAAGTATGGAGTATCTCATCAAGGAATCGTTAGGTAAACGGCTAGGTAAAGAAATGCTAATTTAATTGGTGAGGCTAAAAGTGTTTAGGGTTACCATATTCTCCGGGAGATGTGAGATATTATCCAAAACTGCAACAGAGAACATACCTATTGATGCCCACAGTCTTAACCATTTTCGATGCCTTTCTCTCCTAGACTTAGATCTTTCTCCGAGAATCACCGTAAATCAATGTAAATCACACCATCTTCCACACTACTCCACGTCGTTCCTTTGGGATGTTTCCTTGGCCTTGGACTCATTTATGAACACATTTTCCATTCCCATATATCCTTTTTTTATGATGGGGGAAAACATCCTTAATAACATGAGTCATATAGAGGCACAAATTTATTACCATTGTTTGCTGATCCCAAAGGTTTGCCAAGTTCTGAATAATATTTTCTTTGTACTCTACCAACTTTTATAAACGCCACATCTCTAATGGTTAGAACTGCATCGATCGTCTTTCTCTCCGACGTTTCTGCACATATCTGCATATAGGACATGAAAACAAGAGTGCATGAGGTCTTAAAGAACGGCTTATGCTATAGGTGTGGTACCAACTTAAAGTGAGTTGGCCATTTAAGACACGGAGAGTGGTAAAAAGGAAAAAGGTGTCTTGAATGTGTGATTCGTTTCTAGGTCTAACTCCTTAATGAGAAACAATGTGCATGGGTTAGTGATGATGTAAATAGAGCCAAAATCGGATAATTATAAGACAAGGAAAAAACTGTATTTTCAGGGGTCGAGTCCGATCATGAAGGTTTATGAATAAGCTTTTCTCAACAAATCTTGTGACAAAGTCACTGAATCATAATATTTAAGCATACATTCATGAAAATGTTAAAGCTCCAAAACATATAGTTTTGACTCAATAAAAACTCAAAAAAAACATTAAAAAATGACTCAAGACAAAAGAAAATAGAGAAATACATTAGTACGATAAAATCCCCCTGGCCCAGACTTATTTCACACCGTCTCGGAGTGAAAGCCAGCTATAAGTGGGAGAGATTGACTCAATAAATAAAATATATAACATAAAAATAAGATAGGGATAATGATAGATAGAAGTCGATACACATGGCTTAAAAGGTAGGTGAAAGAGAATCCGGTGAATTGAGGACTTCGGCGGGAAAGGTGTCTCCATGGAAACCGAGGTCTACAATCTCTGTGACTCTAGAATGAACCTCTAACTCATGTGATGGCTGTCAGCGGGCATCATGGTCAGTCTACTCATGGTCACCTGAATGGTTGAAACAACCAGACTTTTTTTTCTTTATTAAACCTACTAATTTCTACTGGTGAAAAACAATAAATCAATAATTCAAATAACTTCATGTAAATAAATAACCAAATATCCAAAATAATTCAAACATCAAATCCAAGAATGAGTTGCACTAGCAACCTAACAAACGGTTCGCTAGACTAAACAACAAAACACAATCCCTATCATCCTCTTCTTCCATCTCGATCCCGCGATTACACTTTTACTTTACATGCAACTCAAAAAGAAACCAGGAGTTGCGTGAGTATTATCATAAATACTCAGTGGAGCGGTCAGCCCGCCAACAGGTTAAACATAGAATAACAATTAACAAATTATTACTTAATTAAAAAATTTTAGCCACATTATTATTCCATTAATCAACAGTTACACAATAATCCACAAAATTCCACAATTTAAAACTAGGTGTCGATCGACACACCACCATGGTGTCGATCGACACTCGCTAACCACGAGTATCAATTTTTAAGTGGTGTCGATCGACATAGCCTCTAGGCGTCGATCGACACCTCGTTACAGAAAACAGAGCCGAGTCAATCCTCACACGACTCGACTCGGATTCAACACGATAATACACTACAACGATCAAACACACAGGAAACAACATCAATAAATATTATACCATCAATGAAAATCACTCAAACCATAAGAATCACACAAATAACCAAGGAAATTCGCTAATCTAATGAAAACCCGCGATCACGCACTCACTTTAGCGATTTAAAATCGAAACGGTGAAGAACACGAAGAACGCAGACTCTACAAGGCTGAAATGACTCTGATTCAAACTGGGAATCACACGGAAACACACCACAAATGATCACGAGAACGAACGGACGAAGAACTCTCGAGAACACGAATGATTCGCTAAACGATCCACAAAAACTCTCAAAACTCTCTCTTTCTTTCTGATTCTCATCTTTTTCGCAGCCACCAAAACCATAGCATGTGTATATATACGAACCCTAGGTTAAATCCTTAAACTGCAGCAAACCACAATTAAAATTTTAACCCAATCGGTCAAAAACACTATTGACACTGCACCCTCGTGTCGATCGACACCCTTATCAAAATTCCATAATTTGGTTTGGGATGTTACAATTCTTCTCCACTAAACTGGATTCGTCCTCGAATCTTCACAAAGCCATCTATCTAAGACCCAAACCGAACCCAAAATCAGTCAATACCACCCGAGATCCTAACACCCGATCTCCGAGGCCCTCGTCTAATCTTATGTTTATACGCCTGTTTTCAGATATTTATCACTCTTAACTCATTCGATACCTCTCCCACTCGCAGGACGCATCCCTTGAGCTATCGATGTCACGTGCCCCATCCACTCTCAGGACGCATCCTTTGAGCTCCGGGTATACAGAGAAACTAATCATCCCCTCGAGAGAACTAATCATCCCTCGATACTCATCATGGAAACTAATCATTCCAAAGAGTATACAGGAGAACTAATCATCTCCTATGAGGAACTAATCATCCTCACTGAAGAACTAATCATCTCTAGACAAAATGAATGAGTTATTTGGAGCCGCAACCCCTAGAGTAAGAAATCCTAAAACGTCTATAAACATCTATCGACTAGAACGACCTTCCATGGTCAAACTCGATACTCCCTAACCCGGAATATCTAAAAAAAAGGACCAACACCAGCCCACACATAAACCAAATAAGAACTACTCATCTTATACACAGATAAATAAGAAAGTCCATCTTATAAATCTCCAAAAGTATAATCGTTACAACGAAAACGAACAATACAACATAAGTAAAACATTGTAAAAACAAATCTGGAACCACAAAGAGAAATAAAGGTCAAACGGCGACCGAACTTCAATTTCATCTTTGCCTCAGGCTCCCAAGTTTCCTCCTCGCAACCAGCGCAATCCCACAAAACTCGCAACAGTAGAATCTTCTTGCGACGCAACTCCTTGACTCTCCTCTCAAGAATCTTCACAGGAACTGCTGGAACCGTCAAATCAGGCTAAAGATCCTCGAGAATCTTAGCCACTAACTCCTCTGATTCATGTAGGCACTTCCTCAACATCGAAACATGGAACACCTAATCAAATGTCTTCATAATGGGAGGTAACTCCAGCCGATAAGCAACCGATCCAACCCGCTCCACAACCAGAAACAGGCCCTTAAACTATGGACTCAACTTGTTCTCTGCTATGGATCTGTTAGGACTCCTCAACATAGCCATCTTGAGATACACACGATCTCCAACTGCAAACTCAAGCTCTCGCCTCCGCTTATCCGCATAAATCTTTTGCCTATCCTAAGCTTCCTTCATGTTCAGTCTCACAACTCGAACCTTCTTTGTCGTTTCCTGAACATAAGTAGCTCCATAAATACTCCGCTCCCCCACTTGGGTCCAGCATAAGGGTGTCCTGCATGACCTCCCTTACAAAGCCTCAAAAGGAGCCATCCCAGTACTTGCCTAGAAGCTGTTATTATAAGCAAACTCCACCAAGCTCAAATGATCAACCTAGTGACCACCCCAATCCAGTACAAACATCCGCAGTAAATCCTCTAAAGTCTGAATCGTCCTCTCTGACTGCCCATCAGTCTGCGGATGGTACGCGGTTCTCATGTGCACCTTAGTGCCCATCTCTGCCTGAAATACTCCCCAAAAATCTGAAGCAAATCTTAGATCCTGGCCTGACACAATACTGGCTGGCACTCCATGCAGCCTCATAATCCCCTTTACAAATTTCTTAGCCAAAACAGCCGCACCGTTTGTTTTCTTGATGGCCAGAAAGTGTACGAACTTCGTTAACCGATCCACAATCACCCAAATAGCATCAATGGTCCGCGAGTTGGGTAATTCTACCACGAAATCCATCGTGATCATGTCCCACTTCCACTCTGGAATGGGTAAACTCTGTAATAAACCACTCGGAACCTTATGCTCTGCCTTAACCAACAAACACATGTTGCACTTCGTAACCCAATCAGCCATATCTCTCTTCATCCCGACCTAATGGTAGTACCGCTTGAGATCACGATTCATCTTAGTCGCTCCAGGATGAATCGATAACTACTCGCATGAGCCTCTCGCGAAATCTCCTGCCTCAACTCCTCTACCTTGGGTACGCAAACCCGGCCGCGAACAAGAATTGTCCCATTCGAAGAGACCATATACTCCTGGTAATCAATGCATAACCTGAAACTACCATCCTTCTTTTTCACAAACAACACCGGCGCTCCCCACGGTGAAGTAGTCAGACGAATAAAACCCTTACTTGCAAAATCTTCTAATTGCTTCTTTAGCTCCACCAACTCAGCTGGAACCATCCTGTAAGGTACCTTAGAGATAGGCTTTGTCCTGGGCTCTAACGCAATCATAAACGGATCGAACCGAGATGGTGGTAATCCCTGCAACGATTGAAAGATATCCTCAAAATCCCGAACAACCTGAATCTCACTCACTGCAACCTTACCAACTGATTCTGGCATAGTAATTATCGCCAAATAAGCCTCGCATCCACGCTCGATCATCTGCACTGCCTGAACTGCAGAAATAACGAGAGTCCTTGAAGTCGGTCTCACTCCCTGAAACACCAACCTCTCTGCATCCCGCTCGAAGACCATTCTGCCTCGGAAATAATCTAGATGAACTCTGTAGAACGACAACCAATCCATCCTTAGGATAATGTCGTACAACTCCACCAGACTAATCACCAAATCTGCTGGCATCGAATGCCCATTAATCTGAACATCAACTGCTCTAGCACAGCCCGAAGTAGTCAGGAATTCACCTCCAGCCACCTTGGCCAAACTCGAACGCTCATCAGCGCTACTACGGATGCCACTGCTCTCGACATGCTCTGGGGTAATAGAGCAGTTGGAAGCTCCAGAATCGAAAAGCACATAGGACTCAAAATCTCCCACTAATAAGGTCCTTACACAATTCACATACGTTGAGAACCCTACTAGATTATCACAAGCACAATAACAGAAACAAACAACAATTCACCAACTAAAGAATTTACGAAGTCTGAGTCTAAGATTTTACCTGTGATCGACGCGCCGCTATGCTGCCCCACCTCGCCCGGGGTATAGACACGCGGTACCGGTCCAATCTGGCTCAACGGCTGCACTGCCGCCAGCTGCGCCACTGGCTGATCTGCAATAACAGTCATCTGCAGCAACATGGGACACATTGACCTAATATACCCTGTCTCCCTGCAGTGGAAATAAACTCTGGAATCAGGCTGCTGCGACTGCTACTGATGGTTACCCTTCCGAGGGCAACTCGATAGATAATGATCAAAGCTATCGTATCTGTAACACGCTCCTTCCCTCGAACTATGACTGGGCCTGGAAGCGCCATCCCACTTCTGTTTCTGACCCTGCGCAGACTTGCAGTCTTTGCCAGAACTAAGACCAGAACTACCCTGCTGTCTCCTCGACTGAGCAGCAGGAACAACTACCGATGGAACCACTGCAGTTGACTGACCTCGCAGGTCCTCCTCAATACCAGCTGCCACCTCTACCAGATTCGCCCTCAAGGCGTACTCCGTCACTCTTCATCTGGTCTGCAAATTCAGTCGTTGTCCCATCAAGAACCTCTGGCTGATCGCCCATGCCTCTATGCATAGACAAGCAACCTATTGAACTCGGTGTCATACTCTCGAACACCATGATCACCCTGCACTAACTCCACGAACCTTATCCCGAGACGATCTAGAGCTCCTGAGGAAAGTACTGAGCATTAAACTCGGTCACAAACTCTCCCCAGATCCATGCTGCGCCAGGCCTCCACCAAGCGTGAGCATCACCACTCAGATATTGAACTGCCAACTCCACCCTGAACTCCTCGGGACAACCAACCGAGCAAAAATTGCGCCCCAGTCACAAATGCCACTCGTCTGCATCCTCGAGGCTAACACCACCCAATAAGAAAGCAGTATTCATCTAACGCATCTGACTCACCATCTCCAGATAAGATGGACACACCTCTGCAACCGCAGCCCTCGGCTGCACTTCTGTTACTGGAGGCACCACTGGACCCTGAACCAGAACTGCCGCCAGAAACTGCTCTAACAACTACGCCATAAAGCCCTCCATACGCTCCCAGCGATCCTGAGCTGGATGAGCACCCACACCTGGGCTCGCTCCTCTGCCAGCCATAGCGGCACCCCTCCCGACGCCCATAACATTCATACTAGCGTTACCACTAGCCTCGCCCTCGGATCCCACCTGATGCGTAGGAGTCTCTGACGCATGCGTAGCACTAGAAGACGACTCAAACATTGGTCCCCGACCACGTCTACCTCTGCCACAACCTCTACCACGTCCACAACCTCTAGCTCCGGCGTCCATCTCTCTGCACTTATACAGAACAGAACAATAAGCTACAAGAAGTCACAATCAATCAATCAGACACTTACCGCATAATCATTTTAAAAGGTTGAAGAGGATGATACTAAGACTCTATTAAATTGACTAACCACAAAAATTAATTTAAACACATAGTCTCAGATATCCAAATTTCATTGGGCTAAAACCGTCTAGGCTCTGATACCAAAATAAAACAACCAGACTTTTTTTTTTAAAACCTACTAATTTCTACTTCGGAAAAATAATAAATCAATAATCCAAATAACTTCATGTAAATAAATAACCAAATATCCAAAATAATTCAAACATCAAATTCAGGAATGAACTACACTAGCACCCTAACAAACGGTTCGCTAGACTAAACAACAAAACACAATCCCCATCATCCTCTTCTTCCGCCTCGATCCCGCGATCACACTTTTCCTTTACCTGCAACTCTAAAAGAAACCGGGAGTTGCGTGAGTATTATCATAAATACTCAGTGGAACAGTCATCCCGCCAATAGGTTAAACATAGAATAACAATTAACAAATAATTACTTAATTAAATAATTTTAGCCACATTATTATTCCATTAATCAACAATTACACAATAATCCACAAAATTCCACAATTTAAAACCAAGTGTCGATCGACACACCACCATGGTATCGATCGACACTCGCTAACCACGAGTATCAATTTTTAAGTGGTGTTGCTAATCAAGGAAATTCGCACACAAATAACCAAGGATCACACAAATAACCAAGGAAATTCGCTAATCTAAAGAAAACTAGCGATCACGCACTCACCTTAGCGATTTAAAATCAAAACGGTGAAGAACACGAAGAATGCAGACTCTACAAGGCTGAAACACCTCTGATTCGCACTGGGAATCACAC
The DNA here is from genome assembly GCA_963576765.1 of Draba incana. Taxonomy (NCBI): domain Eukaryota; kingdom Viridiplantae; phylum Streptophyta; class Magnoliopsida; order Brassicales; family Brassicaceae; genus Draba; species Draba incana. The sequence goes on from OY755210.1 coordinate 18,897,915, forward strand.
AGAATCAAGACAGAAACGATCATGAGAACAAATGGATGAAGAACTCTTGAGAACACGAACGATTCGCGAAACTGTTCACAAAAACTCCCAGAAATCTCTCTTTCTATATGATTCTCCTCTTTTTTGCGGCCACTAAAACCATAGCACATATATATATATATATATACGAACCCTAGGTTAAACCCTTAAACCGCAGCAAACCGCAATTAAAATTTTAACCCAATCGGCCAAAAATGCATGGTATCGATCGACACCGCACCATGGCTTCGATCGACACCCTGATCGAAATTCCATATTTTGGTTTGGGATGTTACAATGTGGTTTTCTAGTAGCATCATCCTCCACATCATCGTCTTAAACAAAACCCGAAAAAGTGACAAACTACCGAAATCATCTTCGGGAATGGTCTAGGCTCGATGCTTGGACGATTGCTTGAAGATATGAGGAATCGTCTTCTTGACCACTTTAACAAGTGTAGAAGTTAATTTCCGTTGCTTGGAAACCTTAAATTCAAATGCAACTCTCTTCTTAGTCTCTTTGTCGAAACTAGCTTTAAACCATTCAACGGACTTGATGTTTATTGGTGTTGATGTTGAGACGTTTGGGGGCTGCGAGTGAGAGGACGAGGGCTAAAAATAAGTAGCAACTCACCTCATACGTGCTCTCTCTTTGTTCTTCATAGAGCCTGCATGGTATAGAAGAAAGAAACGCCCACAAGAGGACAACCGGGATGACGCGGATACATGTAGAATGTGGAGGATTAAAGTAAGGAACTCCATAAATAAAGTTGGATAGATCCTTGTAAGGGAGGAAAACACACTTATCCTCCTCCAAGTAAGCTGGCGTGAAGAGGTAACCAAAGCTTGTCGACTTATCGTACCAACCACATAAGTAATGTTTCCATGGAAGCGCGAGAAAATCTAGCTTGTTATCACTGGTCATGTGGGTTTCAAGACTCAATTCAAGCCACAAGCAACTAAAATCGGAGTGATTACACTTCCAAAGTTACACGACATGTTTTTTGCTAACTTCTCCTTAATAGTTTCATGCTTCGTGACTAATTGACGAGCTAGAAGAGAGCGGAGATCAGCCTTCTCGAGTGCATCCATAAATGTAGAGCTCATCAAGCTTCACCGCTCCATACTCGTTCCTACTGAAAATAAGTTGTGAGACTAGTGCATGAACACCCGATTTGAGTCGCTTATTAGCAAACCTCATCCATTCATCGTAGTGGACATTACTAGGACTGAACTTAATCGCATATAAACACTCAAATCCATGAAAACAACTAGTCAAAAAGACTACTTTTTAACGCGCTTTCTCTCCTTGGCGATTTTGAAGCGACTTTCGAAACCTCCGCTCATCGGCGCAGGCGAGACGGTTTTCGTCGGCGTCGCCCTCGTTGCTCCGCCCTCGATGTCGCATCTTCTTGCTTATCTTTCTATTCTCGTGCTGTCTTCTTTTTGAAGAGTAATTGCAACCGGTCCGCCGCTTCTCAACGCAGATCTAGATCCACCGTCGTCGATGGTTCTGCCTCTGCATGCGGTCACGCAGGCCGAGCCGGAGCAAGATCTCTGTCCCTACAATCCAAACCTATCGCCGATGCTTGACCTTGGTGGGCTATCGGCGAAACCCTACCTCTCGTGGATATCTCGGGTTCCGGAGAGGGCATTGAAGAGCTTGTTAAACACTTTCTCCTCCAAATGGAGCCTGGAGCGAGCAACAACCGCCGATTCTCTCACGAAGATCTCTATGGAAGCGGAATCAGAAGATATGTGAGGCGTGGGTATTTGGCCGGAGTTCTTCTCTCCGGTAGAAGACTCCACCGTCTGCTCAGCCATAAGTTGTTGGGCTTATTGGGCCATTCTTGTTGGGCTTGGCCCAGTCCCTGTAGAAAGATCCAAAACCTGGCCCACTGTAGAAAAAGCCCATCAGAAGAACTTCATTGGCCGTCGCCGATGCACGACTTCATCAACTCTTTGAGGAGATTTTAACAGTTTTCTGGGTTCTGTAAAAACCCTGCAACCTTGACAACCTACTTCAGGTCTGATTCGATATATCCTCCTTCCACTTTCTTAGCCATACGAGTAAGCAATGTTAACCGTAGATGTGTTTTAGGACTCATGTCTAGGCTTGAGATTGCTGGATTAGTTTGGTTAGATTCCCAGTGGAACCGTATTAGTTTGTTAATATCGTGTGTGTACAATTCCTCTTATGAGAATAGACTCACACATCCTGTTCTTCTCTTTACGAGAATTAATGGGATTCCGGCCTCAAAACCGATGAAAATCTCTTCCTTTTTGGGGAGAGTATCTTTAAGCTCTATGTCTTTGGTCTTTACCAAGCGAGCTATGAATGATCATGTACTGATCATGGGTCTAAAGAAAGCTAGAGTCAGGAACTTTCCGCTCCAATCCTCAACATTCCAAAGTCTCGTGGACTGGGACGCGTTTGTTGGCTTCTCGGTGGCACGATGTTTAGTGATGAAGGCTTCAGGCAAAGTTACCCGGTGTTTGAACTTAGATTCGAATATCGACTTTGGCTCCCTAGCTATCATGGAGGAATTGCCAAGCAAGCCTTAGAGCTTCTTCTTTATCTTGTTTTTACTTTGTTTAAACCTTTATGGATGTATTCCCTGTATGGATGATGAGAGTAGAGGAGGTCTAATTCCCTCTACTTGTAATTTGAACTTTGAGTATTGAATGAAAAGAATGTGTTGAAAAAAAAAAAAAAAAAAACACTCAAATCCCAAAATATCACAAAAGTCTTTAGTGGTCAAAGTGTAAAACATTCAAAACATTCTCTTTACCGTAAAGGCCAAAATACTGTCTTTAGCTTTAGTTCATTTGGCTCTTGGGTAGGATAGGGTAACAGTGGCAAGGAGCTATCTTTCTATGTTCATATAGGTTGGGTAAGAGAGGCACATAAACTTGGTAAGGCCTTTTTCTTCAAGATACCATTTAACATCTCTTTGAATACGGAGTAAATCGAGCGTCTTAAAATCGATGCTTGGGATTTGGGGTAAGATGAATCGTTTTAGGCCGGCTACTTAGTCTACACTAGCTTGTTTCTCTAGCCCAACAGTCATCAATACCACACTTGGAGTGGTGGATGCAACGATGTTCGGTTTAGCTCTTGGTTTTCACGATTTCTTCGGTGGAGGGGCCAGTTTTAATGCAATGGGTTGTGTGACCTCCACAAATCTCATTGCCTCAGTATTATGCTCATCTTCTTCATCTCTATGTTGGTAATAAATCTCACCATCATCATCTCTCAAAATACCCTTTCCATTCTTCTTTGATATCGATTTCGAAGATTTCCTAGAACGTGAACGGCGTGGAGCTTGAGGCTCTTGTTCTCCAATGATTTGGGGCTATACCTTAGGCCTAAGAATCCAAGTAAATCTCCTTTTAATAGCCTCACCCTCCATTGGAATCACTACAAAAGAAAAATCTCAAAAAACGTGTTAGTATCTTGAAAATCAAAAATTCCAAAAGAATTGATTCTAATGAGAATTTAATTTATTAGAAAGTGTATCAAGACATTAGAAACATGTAAGAATGATAATCCCAGGCTAAATAGTTTTTTTCTCAAATTAAATCATAATTTTTGGATTAATTCTTAATGACTTATGAAGATTTGCAAAATTATGCAATTATAGCTCTAATATGTCAAATTTCATGCCAGTCCTATGTATATATGATAAATCCAACTCAATGAATGCATTGTAATTATTAGAAACACCTAAATATGTTTTGAATTAAGAACCCAAAAATTGATTTTTGTGAAAAGTTTCATAAAGGTGTGAATCATGTTATTAAACATTGAATAATGCAATTCATATTTCTAAACAAGTTTTTCTATGTGAATTATCTAAAAACTTAACCAAATTAAGTGTATAAATTTAGAATTTATAAATGCAAATAAAGTTGAGATTTAAACAAAAAGTAGGTTTAAGAGAAAACATACCTTGGTTTAGGAGATAATGTTGTTGGGAATTGAAATCCTAATGAAATTATAAACAATTCTTAGTGATTTAAGAAAAATCTCCAAAATTAGATTTTTAGGGTTCTTAAGCTTTGAAAACTTGTAAGGGAGAGATGGGATGATGTTTTGATTTTAGGAGACAGAAAAATTGCCTAAAAACGCTTAAAATAAGATTTTTATGTTGGTTTTGGATTAAATTTGGTTTTTAATTGGTTTGGAACCGAAAAAACGAGCCGGGAAAAATAATTTACATAGTGGCACCAGACGGATCGGACCGTTCAAGGTTGTGTCCGGTGCTGGGCTCGATCGCCACACAGCACGCAGGATGGTAGGCCTCGGGCAAGGAGAGACACGGGACATGGTGGGACGCTGTAATAACCTGTATGCGACCTAGGCCGAGGCCGTCCTAGCGCCGCAGGAAGGCCTGACCGATCAGAGACCGTTTGGCCTTAGACCCGGTTAAGCACCTTGGTGACTAAGCTGGGTGCTAGTCTGCTTAGGTGCTTTAACCAACTTGTCCTGTGACTAAGCTACCTGCTGCATGTTCCGTGACTAAGCTTCCTGCCTTCCCGTGACTAAGCAACATGCTTGTCTTCTTCACCAGCTTTGAAACCCTTGGCCAAAGTAAGCTTTTGACTTATCTGCCACCAGAAGTAGGAGGAGTCTCAGTTGTGGATAAACTCATCTCCAACGCCACATGTCGCGTCTGGAGTAGAGTCTGATGTTGCTTAGTGTCCAGCTGCATCACCTCCTTCCCATCGCCTATATAAGCAGCCCCATGAACCTAGTTCTAGAATCAGAACTAAACACTTAAGATTTTTGAAAGGTCCCTTACTCTGTCCAAAAATCTTCTGAGCCAAGATCAATTTTATTGAGCCGGCTCACGATAGATTCTTGATCCCACATCGAGCAGGTTTAGGCAAAGCTCTGCCCCGATCATCAGAACCACCTGTGCCCGCGCCAGAGCCAGTTAGCGAGTGTAGACAGTCCAAGAGCCTTATCGAGAAATCTTAGAGTAAGCTTCCTATGATTGGATCCTTTCTATTTTTACTTAGATTCTCGTACTGATCATGAATCTAACCAAAGCTTCTTGATCTTATGTTCAGATCCAACACAAAAACGTTGGATTTGTTCTTGGAAGGTTCCCGAAGATCCAAAGAAGTTTCTTAGCACGTTCTAATCCGATCTAGGTAAGATCAGTGAGTGAATTTCCTTAAGTTTTCCTTGAAAACTCTAAGTGTTACCTTAGAAAACCTTGTGATTCGTTTGTTCAAGAAACAAGCTTGAGTTCAAGGCAAGAATTCGAGTGTGGACAGCCTTAAACAGATTGCATACTTTACCGAAGTTAAAGATGAGTCCAAATTATGCGTGTTCGTGTGTTAGATGACTTGAACACACATTTGTTTATTGTTTTGCTTATAGCTGTAGAGGTTCGTATCAAACAATTCACTAGAATTGCTAAGGGTTTGATTGGTAATGAGTGTTGCTTGGTTATCTATTCTAAATTGAGGTTCATGTAATTAATTCGTGAAATTGCTAGGTGTTGAGAATGAACCTAAACGAATTTGTTTGCAGGTTTACATGCATAAATGATAATTGGTTAATTCATGTAAACTTGTTATGTGCGTGGTATGTTATTCCCTTGATCCGTGGCTTGGCTAATTACTTGTGGAGTATTAGTTTAAGTGCGCAAAGATACGGAGAGGCGTGATTGCAGCCTAGGGCCGTGTACTGTATGACGATGCATAATTCCCGATGTGGTTGCATACCGGCAAGGTATGATCACAGGAATTGTTTAAGTATCCTAAGTCATAGGCCTTTGTGGTTATGGACTGAAGATGCCTAGGTTACACATGATGGGAATAGACAACGCGCGTAAGGCCTTAATGGAATTGAAAACGTTAATGCATAATATAAATTGTTCATGTTTAATTATGCTTTGCATTTGAGTGTTGATTGTTATTTTGGGTTATGGGTTAAGAATATATATTATTGACTGTTAAGGGAACCTAGACTCACTGGACAAGTAGTGCTCACGACTCAATCTGTTTTGCAGGTAACCTTAGATCATTGGGAGCACAACAGAACATTAGGAAAATCAGTGGCAGATTTCCTTGCTTTTGTAAATAATTAATGTATATTATGTATATAAACGTTTTGGAATGTCAGACTTGCAAGTATAAATAAGTAAAGGATCGGTTTTAAATAACTCGGGTTTCATATGATATTTAGTCCTGTCCAGACGATCCAACTATCGGATATATCTCGGGTTGGCAAGCCTTGAGTTGTATTCGATAGGGATGGATGTTTAAGTGTCTAGTCTAAGGTTTTAGGATGTGTTCTGAGAACCTCTGATCGGGCGTTTAGGCATTCCTCAGTAGCATCTCCGTTTAGATCCTGAACCGGAGAGTTACAAAAAGTGGTATAGCTTTCGTTATATAATGTTGAAATGGGACTTCGTTTTCAAATATTTTGATCGAGTCAAAAATGTTGCAAAAGCAATTAGGATAAACTGATCTTGTTCCAGTGCTAAGTTAGATTTAATTTTGGTTAAGAATTACCCAAATCTTTGAAACAAGCGATGGTCCATACGTACGCAGTACAGTGGAATGGACAATCATCTGGTACATGAAGTGTTTATGAGTAAAGTATACTGATATGGTCTCGGGATTGCCTCAGTAAAATGATCTGGAGATATTACCGGTAAGGCCTCGGGGAAGCCTCGGTTTATATTGTCTAAGACCAAGACGGGTACTATAGGCGCAACAATCGCACCAATGCTAACCTAGAAAGCAATTGTCTGCAGATTTGAAAGTCTTGATAAGAAATCAATTTGACCTCAAACCGAATTAATCGATTAGCAAGAGTACAAATGGCTGAGTATGATTTGGAAATAGAGATTTCCACCCGATATCAAGCCATTGTCATGGACGTGTAGATTCCCTAGATAAACCCAAAACCTCATGAACTTTGTGGGAGCATGATTCTCACAATTGAATTTGCAAAGTTCTTGGAAGAAAAGAAAGCTTCTAGGGTTAGAAAACACAAAGACAGAGCCAAGATTCGAATTAGGTTTTTGTTGATAACTGGAAAGCTGTTAAAGAGTTTCTATATGATTTTCGTGATCCTCCCCTTATAAGGATGTACAAGAGTATTTATAGTAATAGAAAGTCGGTTGGGTCAAGCATAATAAGAAAAAGGAAAACTTCCTAAGTCTTCTTGGTTTTCCTTTTAGATGTAGCTTCCAAGTCGGTTGGGCTTTCAATGGGCTTCACTTCTTGGGCATGATCATTGGGCTGACTTGTATTAGGCCTTTGATTTTATCACTGGTTAACTGGGACTCAGAATTATCGGTTTAATGTATACTTGGTCATTTTAGGCCATCGATTCTTCTTAGTAGGGATTTGACCCCTACATATAGCTACCCAGTTCAACAGTGTTATTGATAAAAGTGTTGAAGTAAGGGTGTCCGTAAGAATCGGTGTCCATTTAGACTTGTTAACGTGTTGACGATGATCCGGCTGCCCCGGTGATGCTTATGCCGATAAGAATTGATGTTGAAATTGCGATGTCGAGCCTAGAAGATAAAATTATTCTTAATTTGGCAAGGTGGTTGTGCTGACAATCAGCCAACTAATTGAGGGCCACGAGGTGGCAAATTGATTATGGGATGCGAGGTTGCGAACTGGTTCGAGGATGTGAGGTCGCAAACTGGTCTGCCAATGTGAAGCTGCGAGATCACGAGCTGATTCGGCAACGAGAAGTTGTGCGATCGCGAGACAATCCCATAGCGTGAATCTGACTTGGAATCGCATTGCGGTGAGCTGTTTGAAGACAAACGTATGGCGAGCAGTTTGAAGACAAACTTGTGCCGAGCTGTTTGAAGACAAATTTTCGGCGAGCCGTTTGACGACAAACTCTCGGCGAGCCGTTTGACGACAAACTTTCAGCAAGCTGTTTGACGATTTCTGCTGCATACTATCCTGTTATCTCGTTGTAGCGAGTTAGGATAGTTTTATCGTAGTGAGCTGGTTTGTCATCACTCCGAGGTGAACTGCACAAAAAGGGTTTAAACAGCGAGGCAAATCGTAATTGCGAGGCAAATCGTTCTGAAGATGTGACAGCAAACTGATACGACGACGTGTAACAGCGAAGTGGTTCAAAGATGTACTGCGGCGAACCGATCAGAGGCTTCCAACGGCGAACTGTCTTGAAGTAGCATCGCAGCGAGCCTGTTTTGCCATTGTGTTGCCGCAAATTGATATGTTGATGTGGGTAAGATGCGAGCCTGTTGTTGAACGATTTCGTTACACAGTTCGCCAATCTTCATGCCCAAATAGAATAAAAAAATGCTCATACTTAGGAATTTTATGTGTTTTTGGGATATTGATAGACCCAAATCTTGAAATAAAGTCCAATTCCAAAATCGGCCAATTAAGCTTCTATATAAGACGCGTTACTCCTTAGGTTTCGCTCATAACTCTTATTCTCCGAAAACAGGTAGCCTCTCCGCAAACATTTCTCTCAAGTTTTCCTTTAGTTAATTTTAGGTTTAGTTTTATCCCATCACTTCGCCGCCGCTGCATTCTCCTTCTCTGTCGTGACTTCTTGAATTTTTCGGCAGAGTTCTTTAAAGATTTTGAAATGTCTTCAACGTTCTTTCCAGTTCATCGCTTTGTTCATCGAAGAAAAAATCAAGTGATCCAAAAGATATGGAAAACTGTATCATATTCCTGTTTTGAGATAGATTTGATCCGAATCGATGCCATCGAAGAGTTCGAGTGATCCGCTAAATCCGCTGAACTGCCTGAGAAAGAAAATACTTCAGTGATTTGGAAGTATTCAAGTGAAGGTGAGCTGATTATTTCATCCAGTGATAGCGGCGAGCTGATCCCTTGTACAGTCGAGGAACCTCGGGTAAAGATGATCACGGGGATCTTCTTGATGATGACTCTTTATTCGACAAGTTGTTCTCTTATTAAGCACTGACGAAACCCCCACCTCGCCGCCTTAAGCGCACGATAACAGTAATAAACTCTCTGATCTGTGTGGACTTTGATGATGAAATCAATACAGAGGGCAAGTCGCCGGGTTTCAAAAATCGCATCGTCCTTTCGCCGACAGCCGAGAATGACGAAGTCACACTTAAAGAAATATTTGATATCGAGGTGCCATCACTTTGTGACGAACCAATTGAAGATCATGTCAAGCCGACTACTCCCATTAAGATTGAAGAATGTGTTTGGGAGTATAACCCTCGTATTGAACAAGAAAGGCTAGAAACTTGGGTTGGTGCCGGAGCGTCAAAAGTCAAGAAGACGAGGGCGAAACGTAAACTACATCCTCCTCTAGGCGCGACATGGTGTAACAAAAAATCATTGAATGGACTTAGAGAGCAGTGCGCTATTCCCCGCGATGTCGAGCTGATTCTTCCTTCTCCAGACCAGTGAGCTGATGACCCTCCAGCGGGTACATTCACCCTTTATGAATGCTACCTTAAAGACTGCTACCTTCTCCTGCCTATTCAAACAAAAATTCTCCGTTATATATGCATCCATAAGTTGGCGATTGCTCAAGTCAACACCAGAGGAATTGGTCATATAGTTAGGCTACTAACTAGAGCCGCCGAATGTAAAGTACAACTCGGGATCCGCCATTTAGTGAGTTCCCTCGAATTTTGTAATAACAAAAGTCAAGATGGCGAGGCGCCAACTTATAATCTGGCGAATCGAACCGAATATAAAATCATAGACGACTTCCCCAACAAAGACCATGATTGGAGAAGGTTCTTACTGATTTCTGCGGCCTCCGTCGGCGAGGGAAATGAGAATGCGGTGAAGTTGAAGTGGGAAACGATTGGTAGCCTATCCGCTACAATTTTTTTTTAAAACGTCGCGATTATTATTATTTTTGGTTTTTGTCCAAAGTCGTTTTGGTATTTTTTTTTTTTTTTGTAGCTCGCAGATACATTGGTACTCCTCTCCCTGGAATAAGCAAGCTATCCAAGAACTAGCTGTGAGAAAGTGCTACTGGAATCGCCACTTCTACCGCCAAAGAGTAGTCAAAGCTGAAGAAAAGGTCATGAACTTGGTCAACAAACCCGACTAAATTCCCAGCGATTCCGATGATTTCCCAGCGATCCCCGCCATGACTAGCACACCGACAATTTGCGACAAGATGAAGAAGAAGAAAACTACTATGAAAATTGCTGATCCGACTCCATCAACAGCAGAAAAAACTGTTGAAGAGCACATTCAGGCTGCCGCAGTCGAGACGTCCAAACGAAGTGTAACTAAACAAAACACTCCAAGTAAAGTGCACACCGAAATGCAAACTGAATTTGTTGATGCCGCGAGCCCAGTGGACTCATATCTGGGACGACATACGTCCAGAGACGATCACAACAAGGGGAAAGATGCGAACCGTAAGAGGACATACTCCGCTGTGGAGAAAGGCAAAGGTCCTGCTTCTAACTCTCAATCAAAGAAGCCTCACCGAAGTGCTCCGACTTTGTCTCCTCGCAATCCAATCCCACGTGGGGCGCGGCCTAATCCATCACCTGCTGCTGTCGAGCTGTATGATGATCCCTTAGCCGTTGCTTCATTGATGTCCAAAATTACGTACCCAGGTGATAGCTATCCTATCCTGAAGCATTTGTTGAAGAGCGAGATGTATAAAGAATTTTCTTCTCGCCACGTAAAGGTAACTTTCATTCCCAGCTTTTATGACTTGTTAAAATTTATATTTCATACTTAAATTCTTGGGTCGTTTTTTTTTTGTTCATTTGGTTGCGCACTGCAACCGAATGATTCTAGCTTACGACACGGACTCGCGGTCCTAGCAGAATTTTATTGATGAAGCCAAGAGAAGGGAAGAGGCTGAGACGAAACATGTTGCGAAACGCATAAAAGAGATCATAATGGAGCTAGCATCATGGAAGAAAAGCTCTGACGACTTATGAAGGCATCTCCATAACTTGGGCGTGGAGAAGAAAAAAGATGATCTGAGGATCGCATAGCTCTAAAAGGAAAAGGCACTGATAGTCAAGACGCAGGAGTATGAAATCAAGGTTGACGCTGCCAAAGCTAGAACAGAAACTGCTATCGAATTCCAAGTCAAACTCGATCATGCGAGTGAGCTCCTTAAGTAGTTGACAGGGTTGCCTAAGAAAAATATGATATTCCAAGCCCAAGCAGAAGGGAATTCCTAACTCATTGATGATATGAAGGGCGACGCACCGCCTGATATCGAGGAAGAACATAAGGGACTCACAGATAGAATAGGCGAGCTGGCTGCCGCTTATGATGTTTTTGACAACCTCTCCGCTGATTTCAGAGGCGTGTTAGGTATTAACCCTGTCGACCTTGCTGTAGTGAAAGACATTCGTTTCTCACCACGGTTGCTAAGTCTATTGGTATTGATGCAGCTTTTGGATCCAATGATGGCCTTCTCGGCATGCGACTATGCGACGTAGGTGAAGAAATGCTCGATGACGAGCCGGCAGCTCTGGCTACAAAAACTGTTGAGACTATTGCTCTGCCTGCTCCCGAGAATACCGTGGCTACATGTGCGGATGTTGCCGTGCCACCTGCGACTTTTCTTTCGAGTTGAAATACCGAGATCGGAGTTTCGGATTCTGCAAGTGGCGAAATGACTCAAATTCAAGGGCCTGTTGCGAATAAAGCGAGTGAAGATGCTCAAGATGAGGCTGCTCAAGCAAAGGAAGAAGGCTGGGCGGCTAGCCTTATGTCGTAGATATGCGACTATCTGTTCAAGTGTCTTAGGATTTTCAGCTCAATTGCTCGAGACTTTTTAACTTTTATTTTCTTTTGCTATTTGGTGCCTGGATGGCTTTATCCACTCTTAACACTTTGTTTTATTTTACTTTTGGGTAAAAATATAACTAATGCTATATTTGGATTTGATCATTGTTCCAAGTGTCGTATTTTTGCAGACTGTCCTACGTTCGTAGGTGAAAAGGGTCCGTTACGTTTTCGTACTTAGTCCAATATCGACTGACAAACAAATTCTTACTAACTTATTTGCTCTGACTGTCTTGACTAAATTTTTAGACCTGTGATTGATTACCCGGGTTTGATCGAGTCGATCACTTCGGGCTACACGGTTGTTCCCGCGAACTCCCTTGCTCCAAAAGTGAACATTTAGAATTTATATAGCGCGCTTCAAAGGTGTTTAAAGATCATCACTGTGGCCGACAGTGATGTAAACGTGAATATCGTTTTAAACAGTCGTTCGCGTAAGACTGTTACGTAAATCAGGATAGTTGTTATCGTTTACACTTAGTCGTTTGAGTAAGACTTTGCTTTGCACGTAAATGTTAAGTATAAAATATGATCTTTTATAAATCAAAACTTTAGACTAAGCGAAATGATTGTTTTAAAAAAGAAGGGAGTATACGAGTATACGCACCCATTCCCCCCCTCTTTGGAGGAGGGGGCAACTGAACCCATCCGAAAATGAGCTGCCTACGTACCCTTTGCAGGGATCAAGTCGCCCCGTAATTCAAGTCAGGAGACTAAGTGCTTTTTGCAGTAGTACTTTTTGAGATATCTTGCGTTGCAAGATCGTGGAATCATCTCTCCTTGCATGTTCGCGAGCTCGTAGACACCAGGGCGAACTACCTTCATGATTTGATAAGATCCTTCCCAATGGGCGGAAAGCTTGCTAGCGTTTAGTTCGGCCGTGTTCTGAATTACTTTGCGGAGAACGAGGTCCCCTTTGTAAAATCGCCAAACTCGCACTTTTGAATTGTAATACTTGGCCGCATCAATTAATACATTGTTATTTTGACGAGGGCCTAGTCGCGCCTTTCATTAATGAGGTCCAGCTTGTGAGGCATTAAAAGATGGTTAAGACCCTCTTGTTCGAGAAAGAGTCACCGACGTACACTTGGTAAGTGGACTTCAGGTGGGATGACGCATTCTGTACCATATACTAGGACGAAAGGGGTTTTTCATGTCGCACGGCGAGGTGTAGTGCGATAAGACTATAAGACACCTTTGAGTTCATCAGCCCATTGTCCCTTCTTAGCGTCGAGACGGGTCTTCAATCCGTGGATGACTGTTTTGTTTGATGCTTCTGCCTAACTGTTTCCTTGAGGATTACGCGGTGTCGACTTGCTAAGTCGAATTTTCACTTATCACAAAAGATGTCAAAATGCTTTGAAATAAACTGCGAGCCGTTATCCGTGACAATCTCATAAGGCACACCGTGATGGCAAATTATATTTGTCCAAACAAAGTTTTTGACCTGTTTATCCTTGATGATGCCAAATGCTTCTGCTTCAATCCACTTAGAAAAATAATCTGTTAAAACCAAAAGATATCGCTTTTGTCGTGACGTATGCAGCAAACCGACTATATCCATAGCCCATCTCATGAACGGAAAAGGCGAAGTCACTGACGAAAGTAGCTCGGTGGGCGGACAAATCATAGGACCGTGCCGCTGGCACTTCTTGCACTTGGCTGCGAATTTCTCGCAGTCCTTTATCATCGTCGGCCAAAAGTAACCATGTCTTTTTATTTTAATTGCAAGTGACCTTCCTCCAGAATGATTTCCAAAGGATCCACTGTGGACCTCGTACGAGATCTTACGGGCTGCCTGGCCTTTAACACAAACGAGGAGAGGCCCAGAAAGTCGCCATTTGAATACCTCGCCGTGAAAAAGCGAGATGCATGTGCTTTAAGTTTAAGGGCCGCCAATTTATTAGTCGTTGCGTCGCCGTTTGCGAGGTACCCGCGAATGTTGTCTATCTATTTTGTGTCACAGCCATATTCAGTGGTATCATCGTCGTCAATGTCGTCTACAGCATATGCAGGGGGTAGCTCTTTACTACATGGATAAGTGTCTTCTGGAAGTTCGTCAGGAATTGTTCTGGGAGGCGCCTGCGATTAATAATCACATTATCTTGATCAAGCTTTCCATCTTCTACCATTACATCGATATACCCATCTACTTGAGCTGATTCTTCATCAACTTCAATGTTGACTAATGAATTACTATTTTCCTGCTGATCGACATCCATATGACAAGTCAAAATGACATTTGAATTTGACGCGACTTGAGTGGCTACCTCTTGCTCTTGATGTCCCTTCTTTTTTGCCGCCTGAGACCGTGTTACCACGTTGACATCGGCGACCTCACGGTTTGAAACCCAGATGGGATACTTGGTGTCTCGATGAATTCAACCGGTATCAATCGTTGAAGATCTTTGTGTGGTTAAGTCGACGATCCGAGTGTAGCAAGCGCATCGGCCTGCGAGTTTTCCTCTCGTAAGTGTAATCTTCAAACTTTGCGGCCAACTCCTTAACTAACGCGAGGTAAGCTACCATCCGGTAATCTTTGGTAGCATACTTTTTATTGAACTGGTTAACCACGAGCTGAGAGTAACAAAAAGATTGTATCTTGGACATACTTAACGCCTTTGCCAACTGTAATCCCGTGAGTAGAGCTTCATACTCCGCCTCGTGGGTTGGTGCCTGGAAGACGAGGCAAAATGCTTGTTCCAATGATTCGCCATTTGGTGATGATAAACAAATGCCTACTCCAGAACCGTGTTGAGATAAGGAACCGTCTACATGCAATAGCCAAGGCTGAGGAGACTCACATTCGACTCCCACCGAGGTACCTCCCTTAGGTAACTCAATAAGGAAATCGGCTAGCACCTGAACCTTAATGCTTGTCCTACTGTGATACTCGATGTAGAAATCGCTTCGCTCGATAGCCCACTTGGCTAACCTCTCAGATTGAGTCGGACTGTGTAAAATAGCTCGTAGTAGAAAAATACTTAACGCTATAATCGAATGGGATTGGAAGTACGGTCGCAATTTTCTTGCCAAGGTGATTACGGCGAGTGCCAACATTTCGATTAATGGATACCTTGTTTCCGCGTCGGTAAGGGACTTGCTGATGTAAATGATAGGCTTCTGTTCGCTACCATCTTCCTGGATTAGAACTCCGCTGACGGCAGTTGGAGAAACCATGACGTTTAGATAGAGCAGCTCACCCGTAACCGGTTTCGTCAACACTGGTGGAGTTGCGAGATACTTCTTCAGCTTTTGAAAAGTGGTAATGTATCATAAAATGGTAAACATTCATCAGTAGAATGCGAGATGTATCTGTTAAGCGCCGCTACACGACCAGTTACTCATTGAACTTCTCTTTTACTTTTTGGAGAGGTCATCTGGATTAGTGCGTTGATTTTCATTGGGTCGGCCTCAATGCCGCGATGAGTTACTAAATATCCCAGGAATTCCCCCGAGGTGACACCAAACATACACTTAGTCGGATTGAGCTTCATGTTATGCAGATTCAACCTCGTAAAGCATTCTGCCAGGTATGCGATATGATCTCTCTCTTCAAGCGACTTAACATACATATCATCTATGTATACTTCCATTGTCTTGCCGAGATGCTCTGCAAACATTTTGTTCACCAAACGTTGATAAGTAGCTCCGACATTCTTCAAGCAAAACGGCATGACCTTATAGCAGTAAATTCCGTGGTCTGTGATGAAAAATGTTTTTTCGCGATCGTCTGGGTTCATTAAGATTTGCTTATAGCCCGAAAATGCATCCATGAACGAGAGAAACTTGTTCCCTGCCGTTGCTTCGAGTAAGCGGTCTATGTGTGGAAAAGGGAAGCTATCCTTGGGACAAGATTATTCAAATCGGTGAAATCCACGCATATACGCCACTTGCCGTTCTTTTTTTTTATGACGACTGGATTGGCTAACCAATCCGGATATTTGACTTCCGAGATTGAATCAACTCAGAGGAGTCTCTCCACCTCGTTGTTTACCGCTTGAGCTCTGTCTGGTCAGAGTCTTCTTTGTTTTTGTTTGATAAGTCGGAAAGTCGGGTCAACGTTCAACTAATGGCGGGCTATATTGATGTCTATCCCTGGCATGTCTTCAGCCGTCCACGCGAAAGTGCTTAAATTTTCCTTTAGAAATGTGACAAGGTCATGCTTGATTGCTTCATCTAATGTCGCACAGATCTCAATGCACCACTCCGGATTATTATCATCAATACAGACTGATACTATCGGCTCGAAAACTGGGCCTGTTGCTTCTTCCTCACGGGCCTCAGTGATCTGTAATTGCTACAACAAATCAGAGAGCTCCTTGACAGGATCTCTGTCCGTTTTTTGCTTCTTGCACTTGTCCTTCGGAATCGGAATCATCACCTGGCTCCTTAGTTTATGCGCATCCATGAAACACGATCGAGATGCTGCCTAGCTCCCTTTAATTTTTTTAATTCTAGCTGAGGTTGAGAACTTGAGGCAAAGATGATAGGTCGAAGCGACTGCCCGCATCGAATTTAGCCATGGAGTTCCCATGATCACATTGTAGATGGTTGGATTCTCGGACACTGCAAATTCGACTACCTTGGTGACACCTTCAGCGCATACAGGTAATATGATGGTTCCCAGAGTCATTGTCGTCTCGCCGTTAATACCTGTCAGAGGTTTCGGGTGCGGCTTTACCGGTAACAGATCGATCTCCATCCAACTCAAAGTATCCTTGAAGATGATATCCACTGTGCTGCCTGTATCAATCAAGATGCGAGCTGTATCACAATCGTCTATAAGTAGTCGGATTACGAGTGGGTCATCATGAGGTTTATCAATATTGTCGACCTCTCGCTCTTCTAATGCGATAATGTTGTTCGGGAACTTGGAAGGGGTCGGCATATTGGCCCCCACTTCAGCTGTGCGTTGAAAAGCTTTGATAGATGAGATTGTGTTGGAGCAATAATGCGAGCCTCCTATAATCATCTGGCAGACTTTTCTTCTCTAACCACTCGGTGCTTCATTATCATCTGGCCTAGTTCGTTTGTTGGGATCGTTGCGACCCGCTTCCTTGGCCTGGTCATCGAACTGCTCTATTTGAAAATCTTTCACGCTTATGTTGCCCTTAAGTTTGCCGGCTGCTAGCTTTGTCGCTAGCCGCGACCCAAGCACTTTGTAATTGGTGGTCGAATGTCCGCTTGTTCGATATAACTCGCAGTAAGCTGACTTGTCATATGATGAGGTCCTCGTCCATGTATTCCCGAAGCTGTGACCTGGAGTTCCTCTCCTGCGGCCTCACCCTCTACCTCGCCCGTAGCTACGCAAATCTTCTTGATAATTATGGGCACCTTTAACGCCGCCTTCGTGCTGAACATAGTTGCCTTGTTTCTTCTTTCCAGTCGCTGACACTTCTTGGGAGGTGGAACTCGTAGTCTTTCCGTACTTCAAAACTAAAGTCTTCGTCTTCTCTTTGCATTTGACGAAGCCATTAGTGTGATGAAGCGCGTCTTGAATGGATACCCGCTTGTTCACGGTTAACTCCCTCCAAAAATTTGAGTTATAACAGAGAGCCTTTTGCAATGCTCCGAGCGTTGACCTATCGTCGACCCCTTGACTTGAGTTAAAACTAACTTGAAATGCTCAATGAAATTTCACAATGGCTCGGTCGGCCCTTGGGACATGGTGTAGAGGTCTACCTCTGAAGACCTCCGCTCGATTAGAATGGCGTACCTCTTCAAGAACGCTTCAGAAAGTTATGCAAAGTTGTCAATCGAGTTTCTTTCCATCCCCGCGAACCAGTGGAGGGTTGTCCCCTTCAGGTGCTCCACAAACAAGAGACAGTAACCGATATCTTTTTCATCAGATCAGAAGTTTACTCATGCCCTAGCGATGGAGAACGTTGTAACGTGCTCGGTGGGATCGCCCTTTCCGTCCTAGATGGGGACCCTGAACTTTTAGGGGTCAGATGGACAAGCTTGGGTTATCTGTTCTGTAAACGGGGTAGTCTGCGCTTCTTCCAGCACTCGGTCAATCTCTAGAGCTTTGCTTGTCGAGCGATGCACTTGCGAATGCATCTCCTTTAGATCGAGGGCAGTCTAGGTCATTGACGCTCCGAGCTCGTCCATCTCCTTCTGCTGACTGGTTGCAGATTTCCTCTGTATAATTGCGGTTCCTGCCTTATCGACCCATCAGAGGTTTTCCTCGGCCTCAGCTTGGTCATGCTCTTGGTCGTAGTTGGGCTATCTGCCCCTTTGAATTACTCGTGCAGCTCCAGAGTCTGAACGGTGTTCTTCTTCAGTATCGTCAGCAATCTCGATGACTCCAGTAATGATGTTTGCAGGTGGCACATTGCTATCCCTGGTTCGCAACCCAGTGGGCTCATCGCAGGGCCCTCGAATAGCCGATGTGCTGACTGGTGTCGAGAAAAGATTGGTCGGGGCTAGACGAGTCGTAGGTCAACGGAAGATCCCTCCATTGCACGCATGGCTGGCCGCCGAGAGCGTTTTCAGCTCCTCCGTCAAGGTATTGTTGATCGCATCCTGCTCCTTAGATTTCTTGAGAAATTCAGCTAACATCTCCTTTACTTCGCTGAACGAATCTGAGGTTGCTGTTGTGTTGACCTGAGGGACCGTCACGCCGGATCCAGGGGAGGCGTCTGCTCCTCGTTGTGTTGCTGATTCTGATTCGTCTATTCGTTAGTCTGCTCGGTTGCTCCAGATTCGCCACGCTGGATCCAGGGGAGGCATCCTCTCTGGGGCGGTGCCGTCTGATGTAATGTTCTGTTGAGTCGATTCGATGTTTCTGGTCATCGATTTGTGGTCGTCTTAGGTGGTTTTCTTTTATAAGAAGCTTGAAGAATTTCCCCTCCTTCTAGCACCAAATTGTGGGAGTTGGATTCTCACAGTTGAATTTGTAAGGTTCTTAGAAGAAAAGAAAGCTTCTAGGGTTAAAAAACACAAAGACAGACCCAAGATTCGAATTAGGGTTTTTATTGATAGCTGGAAAGCTGCTAAAGGGTTTCTATATGATTTTCGTGATCCTCCCCTTATGAGGATGTACAAGAGTATTTATAGTTATACAAAGTCGGTTGGGCCAAACCCAATAAGAAAAAGGAAAACTTCCTAAGTCTTCTTGGTTTTTCTTTTAGACGTAGCTTCCAAGTCGGCTAGGCTTTCAATGGGCTTCACTTCTTGGGCATGATCATTGGGCTAGCTAATATTAGGTCTTTGATTTTATCACCGGTTAACTAGGACTCGGAATTATCGGTTTAATGTATACTTGGTCGTTTTAGGCCATCGATTCTTCTTAGGAGAGATTTGACCCCTAAAACCTTTATAAAGGGTTTCTTTTCAGGTTAATAAGGGTTCTAACTTAAACATCTTTTTGTGCGTGTGAATGATGTGTGGATGTTTTGTGTAGAATGTTTAATATATGAAAGTAATTAAACAAAAAGAAAAAGTTTAATTTTCATGAGTAGAAAAGTTCATGAGTAGGAAACATTACATGGTTGTGGTGTACCCATACATGTTGTGTTTGACTAAGGTCAAATACATGGTTTTGTATCACCTAAAGTCACTTTGAAAGAAATAACTATGAAACATTACGTGTTTCTGGTGTACCCACACATGTTCTGTTCGACTCAAGTGAAAGGTATAGTTTCATATAACCTGATGTCACATTGAAATTCGAAGAAACTTTTATGGAAGTAAAAGTTTTTTATTCCTGTTAGAATACCTAGTAATCAAAACCTTCATGCTGAAAGTTGTTATATTATATGGGAATACCAATTGATATTGGAGACCATATTTTCATAGCAAATTTGTATCATTAGAATAGTATCAAGTGATTTTAGAAATGGACTGGCTAACGGCGTTATGGCACTTATCGACCGGAGTCGAAGAAAAGTAACCTTTGAACGATGTCAAGGAAGAGTAACCTTTGACCGCAGTTGAGGAAGAGTAACAATTAAGTGATCTAGGAAACCATCTATATTGGAATCAAAACCAAACCGGAATATCCTTCATAACGACCTTTGGAGAAAGTGCTCTTATGGAAGGTTAAGTTACCATGTTACCTTGAGCATAGTTAGTGGTATATAAGTAGAGCATAAACTCGAGGAGTTTCCTATAATTTGTGGTTATGTTGATGTGTTTGAACCTTTGGAATGGTTACCATCACCTTAAAACAATACAATTATCGTTTTGTTGGGACTATAAATCCAATAGCTAAGGTTTCATACTAGATGGCCCTGCAGAGTTAGTAGAGTGGAATGCAGAGTTAGTAGAGTGGAATGCAGAGTTAGTAGAATTGACTAAAGAGTTAGTAAAGTTGAATGCAGAGTTAGTAGAGTGGAAGAAGTGGTTAAATTTATTGGAGAAAGGATTCACTCGACTGAGACTGTCCACCATTGGAAGTTCCAGTGTTATTAGAAGAAGAGTGGTAGTATGTGTTGTGTGTTGAATAACAAGTAACCGTCAGAGAAGAATGATGAGTAGTTAGAACAGTTGCAAGAAGCGAGTTAGTTTTTGAAGATTGATTAAGCATCATGCTAACATCAGATTTGTGTTGTTAAGACGGGTTTCCTGAAGATTGCATTAAGGACACGATATGACCATAAGGAGTTTGTGGACATGTCGTTTGACCTAATCAATGCACTAGCTACATTTTGTGGAGAGTAAACAAAGTCTTTCGAGATTACTTAGATGAGTTTGTCATCATTTACTTTGATGATATCCTTACGTATTCTGGAATTGCAAAGGACCATGAAGAACACTTAGGAAAAGTGTTGGAACACTTAAGAAAAACATTGGAAGGCTTGAGGCGTCAAAAAGTTTTGCTAAAGTTTAGCAAATGTAACTTTTGGAAACGAGAGATAGGCTTTGTAGGACATCGGCTATCGGAACAGGGAGTTTCGGTTGACCCATAAAAGATTGTTGAGATTCAAGATTTCATCGTAACCAACCGATGACATGAAGATGCAGAGATACTAATGATTAAATAGAGATACAAAAAATTCGTCAAATGATTTTTCTATGTATATCTAAACCATTGACTCGCCTAAATGGAAAGGGTAGTCTTTGTGTTGGACATGTAAATGGAGAAGGTGTTCCATTAAAAGGCTTTGACCCCAGCACCGGTCCTAGCCATAGTGGAACCAACTATTTACGGTATATATTGATGAGAAAGAGTATCCCACGCATGATTTAAAAATGGTTGGAGTAGTAAATGCTTTGATATCTAGCGATCTTATGTTCATGAGGAATTAAAACAAGTGATGACCTTTCGTAAGAACTGAAGAATTGTTATTCACCAACCTGTTATTATCCTACGACACAGGAGGTGCATGTAATTTGTAGAAGATAGTGATTAGATATCACTTACTACCGGGGAAAAGCAAACATAGTCGGAGATACCTTAAGCTGTCGTACAACAGATGTTGATGTTGAGAAAGATTTGGTAAGTCGAGCCCCAGAATTCAAGATGATTAGCTTAAGAACCATAGATGAAGAGAGTTGTGAACCGTTGGGTTTAAAGGTGGTATATCAAAACAGGTTTACTACAACGCATTCAGTATGAGTAGAGAGAAGATTATCGAAGGACGAAATAACCCAGGTGATTCGGATGCAAATAAATACCATTTGTCCATAGATGGTATCTTGCTTTAGAATAAAGGATTACCGTGCTTAAAAGATATGGCTTATGGTAAGAAATTGTGAGAACGATACACTATCCTCGAATAAGTATTCATCCAGAGAATACTAAGATGAACCGAGACAATCACCAGTATTACCATTGGCCCAGTAGGAAGCGATCAGTGAGAAGTGAGTGGCGCAGTATCAGATTATGTGAGCAGATTAAGATGGAGCATCAAGTACCAATCGGATTATTACAGAGTTTACTAATTTTAGAATAGAAATGGAATGCGGTTATTATGGATTTAGTTATAGATTATCAAGTGCACCAGAACGACAAAACAATACAAGTTGGGTAATCGTGAATTGTTTAACCAAGAGATATTGGTTAAGTTTGACTTAGTTGAAATTGTCAAAATTCATGGAGATCTAGTCTATATTTTATCTGACTGTGATCCCAAATTCAAAACTAGATTTTTGACGAACTTTTCAGGAAAAACCCTTGGAACGGTTTTGTGCAAGAGTAGTGCTTTTTATAAAGAGTCAGATGAGTAGAGAGAGCGAACAATTAGGATGATAGAGGATCTACTTCAGATATGTTTATTATATTGGACTAATGATGCAGGAGCAGAAGCACAAGTCATGGAAACAACTCAAGGAGCTGATGGAGGAAATGGGCTGGCTGTTACTTTGCTAATTTTGGACCAGAAAACTATCTAATGGAGTGGGAAGCAAGCACTTTGGCTGGATTTCGTGGAGTGGCTATTCAATGAGTGTTTAAAGTCCAAAAATAATAAGAAAACGAGTTTGAGAGTTTTAGAGTGTCTTTGTGACCCCTTTGGATCTGTTTGATCTTTACCTTTATCCTTTGATTTTAGGGGAGTCATTGGTGGTGGTTTTTCGAGCGTCTTTATCTTCTGGTGGTGGGGACTTTATCCAGGAGTGGTGCTAGCTCAGCGGGTTTCTTTATCAGCTCTGGTGCTTTGGCTTTACGAGTTGTGGTGATCTTGTATCTTCCTTTTATCCGGTTACTTCAGTTCTGTTCAGAATTGTCTTCATCACAGTCATTCACTCTGGTTGCTTCCTGCTACACGCATCAAAGTGGTATCAGAGCGTTCCAGGTTGTTGGAGTGAAGGGTTTATTTGTTTATCCTCTGTTTTATTTGATTTATCATGGATCTTCCTAGAGGATTTACTCTTGAACAAGCGCATGCTGAGCGTATTCGTAGAGAGATGGCGGATCTTAGACAGCAGGAGCAGCAGTTGGTGCAAGCTTTTAATGGCGTGAATATTCAAGATCAGCCAAGGAGACGAAGAGGCGTGGAAGTTGAAACGTCTTTTGATGAGAGTGGAGGTTCTTCTCATGAATCTGGAGTTGATCCTAGTATTGTTGCAAGAGATTGGATCCTAAGGTTACTACAACAGCACCTACAGACCATAGTACAAAGAAGAAGTGTTTTAAGTGTCACGGATTTGGTCATTTCCAGGTTGATTGTCCTAATCGAAGAGTTATGACAATTCAGGAGATTCAGGAGATTGAAGAAGAGATGAAGCAGGAATCTCTTGATTTGGCAGCAGTAGATTAGAAAGTTCAAGATGAAGAAGAGGAGTTCGTTGAATAACCTGATCATGGAGAAATGTTGGTGATTCGGAGGGCTTTCCATTCGATTCCTATTATAGAAGAAGCACAGCGAGAGAATATATTCCAGTCTCGTTGCACAATGAACAGGAAGGTTTGCAATCTGATCATTGACAGTGGGAGTTGTACGAATGTGGCGTCAAGTACTCTTATGGAGAAACTGAGTTTGCCTACTACAAAGCATAAGAAACCATACAAGCTGAAGTGGTTGAATGACAACAAACTGTAGGTATCAAAACAAGTTCTGATTTCATTCTCTATTGGAAACAACTATCAAGATGAGGTGTCTGCGATGTAATTCCAATGGACGCATGTCATTTGTTACTTGGGAGGCCTTGGGAGTTTGATAGGAGAGCTATGCATGATGGGTACAAGAATACTTATTATTTTTACAAGGATAAGAAGCATATCACGTTGGCGCCATTGGTACCTACCCTGTTTGACAAAAAAAAAACCACAAAAGAGCTGTATGGAAAGTCTTTTCTTAGGAGAATCACGGGTTGTGAGGAAGCTTGATGAGGGAAAGGAGGTTTTTGCACTGCTGGTGGTTGAGAAGAGTGATGCTTTAGAAGTAATGAGTACACATCCGATGATGCAGAAGTTGATAAAGGAGTATAGCGATGTGTTCCCTGAAGATGTACCACCTGGTTTGCCTCTAATTAGAGGAATTGAGCACCAATTTGATTTGCAGCCTGGTGCACCTCTACCAAACCGTCCAGCTTATAGATGTAACCCGGAGGAAGCTAAGGAATTGCAGAGACAAGTTCAAGAGCTAATTGCTAGGGGTTATGTGAGGGAGAGAATGAGTCTTTGTTCTGTTCCAGCTCTGCTTGTTCCAAAGAAGGATGGTTCGATGAGGATGTGTGTGGACAGTCGAGCTATCAACAAGATAACCATCAAATATCGTTATCCTATACCTCGTTTGGATGACATGTTGGATGAGCTTAATGGTTCAAAGGTGTTTTCGAAGATTGATCTAATGAGTGGCTATCATCAAATCAGAATGAAAGAAGGAGATGAGTGGAAAACTGCATTCAAGACCAAGAGTGGATTGTTTGAGTGGCTGGTCATGCCATTTGGCTTGTCCAATGCACCCAGCACATTTATGAGGTTAATGAATCAGGTGCTACGCAACTTCATTGGCAAGTTTGTGGTAGTTTATTTTGATGACATTCTGGTTTATAGCAAAAACGAGGAGGATCATTCTAAGCACCTGCGGGAAGTCTTTGAGGTATTACGCAGAAACCAACTCTATGCTAAGCCTGAGAAGTGTTCATTCTTCACTTCTAGTGTTGTGTTTCTTGGGTATGTGGTTTCTGGAGATTGAATTTCAGTGGATGAAAGCAAAGTGGAAGCGATGAGAAGTTGGCCAGTTCCAACTACACAATCTGATGTGAGGGGTTTTCATGGTCTTGCTTCTTTTTATAGAAGATTTGTGCAGAATTTCAGTACTATCATGGCTCCAATAACTGAGTGTTTGAAGAAGGACAAGTTTGAGTGGAGTATGACTGCACAAAAGGCGTTTGAATTGGTGAAGCAGAAACTTTGTGAAGCACCTGTTTTGGCACTTCCAGATTTTAATCAAGTGTTTGAGGTGGAATGTGATGCAAGTGGAGTAGGGATAGGGGCTGTTCTTGTCCAGGAGCAACATCCTATTTCTTATTTCAGTGAGAAGCTTACGGGAGTGATGTCAGCCTTTTTACACACAGGGCCGGGGCCATCAAAAACCCCTATGTACGTTGTAGCACAAAGGGTTATCGTATCCACAGAGAGGTTTGATTGATACACTAGGATTACAATGATCCATTCTTAAGCTAGAGCGATGCTTTTTACAAGTAAATAAAAGATGGAACTATGTAACATGTGATGATATGGTTTTAATTTACATTGGTCTCGAAGAGACAAAGATTAAGCTATGGAAATTCCTTGAATCGAAATCTAAGATAACACAATTGTCGAGGGTTTTGTTAAACGTCGTTCTAGAACTCAAACACGAAAGTATAGCCAGCTAACTGTCGTTACGAAAGCTATCTATCTTTAGAAACTCAAATCCCAAATTTCTTTGCGAATTCGTCGAATCTAAACAAGCATTTAGCACGAGTTCAATATGTTCACAAAGTCCCTAAGCCAAATTTCTTTGCGAATAAGTAACTTTGCCCATTTAGACTAGATTCAGGTTATTAATCCCACTGTCGTGGCTAACCAACAATCCTAAAATCAAGATTCGAGGTGATCAAGCAAGAATCAAGCATTGAGAACAGTCTAAACGAAGAACTAACGGATAAACCTCAACAAATATGCAACCTTAATGATTTCTAGTCATAACCCAAGAAATCCCTAAAACCTAACAAGCAATTTCACTCAGAAACAGATGATGAAATCAAGATAACTGAATATAATTGCATAAAAGAGATAAAGTAGGAGATACAGAGGGTTTGTAGTGATTGAATGAAGAACATATGGATCTCCCTCCAAAAAGCTCTTCCAAATCTCTCTCTCTCTCTCTCTCTAAGTCTCAAAACGAGAATAGATCTAGTTTTTACAAGTTTTCTAGATATTTTACAAAGAAAACAAGTTTAAACTATTTATAGAAGTGCCAAAATTAGGTCTGCAGGTCCGCCGTCGATCGACATTAAAATCCTGTCGATCGACGCGAAGGCGTCTGTGGAAATATCTGAAAAACGCGTTGTTCTGGCTTCTTCAGGCTTCCTGTTGATCGACACAAATCCCTGTCGATCGACGGGAAACTCTCTGGAAAAACCCCTCCGGTAAAACGGCCATATCTCCTGAACTACCGATCAGAATGACTTCAAACCACTTCCATTGGAAAGATATCTCAAATACCTACAACTTTAATGAAGACCTCTGAAGCTAAATCCAAATGGAAAACGTTCTTCTAAGTAGATCTTTGAAGCACTTCAGATGGTTTCGGCACAAACGACTATTTTCCTGCAAAACACTACAAAAGACACACAAATACAAAATATACTATACAAAACCGACTTATATCATGCTATAACAAATCGGAGAGTTCCTTGACGGGTTCCCTTTCTGTTTTTTATTTTTGCGCTTGTCCTTCAAAATAGGAATTGTCGCCTGACTCCTTAGTTTATGCACAGCCATGGAGCATGATCGAGATGCTGCCTGGCTTCCGATAATCGTTTTAATTCCTCATAAGGTCGGGAAATTGAGGCAAAGATGATAGGTCGAAGCGACTGCTCGCATCGAATTAAGCCTTGAAATGCTCATAATCACGTTGTAAATGGCCAGATTCTCTGACACTGCAAAATCAACCACCTTGGTCACTCCCTTGGTGCATACGGGTAGTTTGATGGTGCTGAGCATCATTGTCGTCTCGCCGATGAAACATGTTCGAGGCTTTGGGTGAGGCTTCACTTGAGATAGATCGATCTCCATCCGATTTAAAGTATCCTTGAAGATGATAACTACTATGCTGCTAGTGTCGATCAAGACGTGAGCCGTATCCCAATTGCCTATCAACAATCTGATTACAAGCGGGTCGTCATGGGGTTTATCGATGTCGTCAATTTCTCGCTCTTTGAAAGTGATGATGTCGTTTGGGAACTTGGACGGTGCTCCCACTTCGGTCCGCCATTGAAAAACTTTGATAGATGAGACGGTGTTGGAACAATAATGCGAGCCTTCCATAATCATCTGGCAGACTTTTCTTTTTGGACCGCCCTGACCTTCATTATCATCTTGTCGAGCCCGTTTGTTGGATTTGTTGCGGGCTACCTCCTCGGCGTGTTCGTTGAATTGCTCTATTTAGAAATCATCTACGCTTATGTTGCGTTTAAGTTCTCCGGCTGCTATCTTGGCGACCAATCGCGAGCCGAGTACTCTGCAATTAGCGGTCGAATGTCCGCTTGTTCGATGTCACTCGCAATAGGCTGACTTATTGTACACCGAATTTCTTATCCAGGTGTTATTGAATCTGCGGCCCAAGCTCCTCTTCCCCGGCCTCGCCCTCTACCTCGTTCGTAGCCGGGCGAGTCGACTTGATAGTTATGGGCACCTTTAAAATCTCCTCCGTGTTTGACAAAATATCCCTGCTGCTATTTTGCAGTAGCCGAAGCTTCATGGGAGTTAGAATTTTTGATCTTCCTATACTTCAATGCCAGGTTTTTCGTCTGTTCTTTGCTTTTGGCGAAGCCATTGGCACGATGAAGGGCGTCTTGGATGAATGCCGGCTCGTTCACAGTTAACTCCCTCTAAAAATCTGAGTTGTACCAAAGCGCCTTTTGTAAATCGTCGAGTTCTGATATGTTGTCTATCCCCTTGACTTGAGTTAGCACCAACTTGAAACGCTCGATGAATTTTTATAGTTGCTCTGTCATCCATTTAGACATTATGTAAATATCTGCCTCTGAAGATCTCCGCTCGATCAGGATGGCGTACTACTTC
This sequence comes from Draba incana, assembly GCA_963576765.1. Taxonomy (NCBI): domain Eukaryota; kingdom Viridiplantae; phylum Streptophyta; class Magnoliopsida; order Brassicales; family Brassicaceae; genus Draba; species Draba incana. The sequence continues at coordinate 18,925,410 of OY755210.1, forward strand.
AAGATCGCTTCGGAGAGTTGTGCAAAATTATCGATCGAGTTCCTTTCAATCCCTACAAACCAGTGGCGGGTTGTCCCCTTGAGGTGCTCCACAAACAGGAGGCAGTAGCCGATATCTTTTTCTTCAGGTTAGATGTTATCTCGTCCCATGGCGATGGAAAACGCTGTGATGTGCTCAATGGGATCGCCCTTTCCGTCGTAGACATGGACCTTTATCTTTCCAGGATCGGACAGTCGAGCTCAGGTTATCCGTTCTGTAAACGGGGTAGTCCGCCCTTCTTCCAGTACTCAGTTAATCTCCGGAGCTTTGCTCGTTGCACGATGTACTTGCGAACGCATCACCTTTAGGCCGAGGGCGGTCTGCCTCAAGGCTGCTTTGAGCTCTTCTATTTCCCTCTGTTTATTGGTTGCAGTTTTAGCCTTGTCAACCCATCGGAGGTTTTCCCCGACGTCGGCCTGATCTTGTTCTTGGTCGTAGTTGAGCTGTCTAGCCCTTTGAGCGGCTTGCGCAGCACAAAAATCTGAGAGACGTTCCTCTTTAGTATCATCGGGGATCTCGACGACTCATGTAGTCATGTTTGCAGGTGGCATGTTGTTATCCCTGGCTCTGTAAATTGTTGTTGTGCCGACTTGTGTTGAGAAGAGATTTGTTGGGGCAATACGAGCCGTAGGCCGACAGAAGATTCCTCCTTCGCGCACTCGGCTGTCTGCTGACAGAGTTTTTAGCTCCGCCGTCAAGGTGTTGTTGATTGCCTCATGTTCCTTAGATTTTCTAAGCAGCTCTACTAGCATCTCCTTGACTTCACTGAACAAATATGGGTTTGCCGTCGAATCGATCTGAGGGCCCGCCATGCCAGACCCGTTGAGAGGCACACGCTCTTGGTTTTTTTGGTTCTGATCCGTCTTATTTTTAGTCTGTCCGATCTTTCCGGATCCGTTGGGAGGCATCCCCTCTGGGGTGGTGCCATCTATAACATTCTGTTGAGTTGTGTCACTGCTTTCGGTCATCGTTTCAAGTTCGTCTAAGCGGTTTTCTCGTGTATGAAGCTTTAGGAAAATCCCCTCTTCTAGCGCCAAATTGTGGGAGCTGGATTCTGATACGGCTCAAATTCACCCTCGACCTACTCTCTCAAATTAAGAGATCATAGTAGTATTTAGGGATCGAATCCACAGGGAATTGAATACACAATCAATCTCAGTATTCAAATTATGCTAAGTAAAAAGATGTAAATGTAATCGCAATTTATAAAACAAGTAAACAAAAGATGGTTTAATTTCAAGTTCTCAAAGAGACGAAAGCTAGGCCATGGAAATTTCTTCAGGTAATGAATCGAAATCAAAGATATAACAACTGTCGAGGTTCAATTAAGCACCGTTCTAGAACTCAAACACGAGAGTATAGCCAATTAACTTTCGTTACAAAGGTTATCTATCCTTAAATCCTCAAATTCCAAATTCCTTTGGGTCAGATTAGACTTGCACGTTGAGTGTACGCCTAAGAGAGGTTGGTCAGCATAGTGGCGCACATATCACAGGTAAAATTCTAGACTCAGACTTCGTGAATTCTTTTGTAATTGAATTGTTGTTGGTTGTCTCTTTTATTTTACTTGTGATAGAATTTCTAGGGTTCTCAACGCATGTGAATTGTGTAAGGACCTTGTTAGTGGGAGGTTTTGTGTCCCACGTGCTTTTTGATACTGGAGCATCGAATAGCTTCATTACTCCGGGGCATGCCGAGAGCAGTGGCATCAAAAGCAGTGATGGTGAGCTTTCGAGTTTAGTTAAGGTGGCTGGGGGAGGATTCTTGGTTACTTCGGGCCGAGCTAGAGCAGTGCATGTTCAGATTGCTAGGTAGTCATTGCTAGCAAATTTGGTGATTAGTCTGGTGGAACTATATGATGTCATCCTGGGGATGGACTGGCTAGCATTCTACAGAGTTCATTTGGATTGTTTCAGAGGCAGAGTTCATTTGGTATTTGAGAGGGATGCAGGGAAGTTAGTATTCCAGGTTGTGAGACTAACTTCTGGGAGTCTTGTGATCTTGGCAATTTAGGCAAAGCAAATGATAGAGTGAGGTTGCGAGGCTTACTTAGGAACGATTGTTATGACAGTGTCTAGTGGTGAGATTGCTATTGAGGATATATTGGTTGTCCAAGAGTTTGAGGATGTCTTTCGGTCGCTGAAGGGATTACCGCGATCTCGATCTGATCCTTTCACGATCGAGCTAGAGCCTGGGACAGCTTTGATTTCCAAAGAACCTTACATGATGGCTCCAGCAAAGTTGGCAGAGCTGAAGAACCAGTTCGAGGATCTTTTGAGCAAGGGTTTTGTTTGGTCAAATGTTTTGCCCTGGGGAGCACCGGTTTTATTCGTGAAGAAAAAGGACGACAGTGTTCGCTTGTGTATTGATTACATGGGACTCAAAAGAGTCACTATAAACAACAAGTACCCTCTTCTAAGAATTGATGAGTTGTTGGATCAGCTGAAGGGTGCTACTTGGTTCTCCAAGATAGACTTGGCATCGGGTTATCATCAGATCCCGATAGATTAGTCTGATATTTGTAAGACGACATTCTGGACGAGATACGGGCATTTCGAGTTTGTGGTTATGCCTTTCGGTTTGACGAATGCGCCTGTGACATTTATGAGGTTGATGAACGACGTGTTCAAAGTGTTTTTGGACGTGTTTGTTATCATTTTTATCGACATATCTTGGTCTACTCGAGGAGTCCTGAGGAACACGAGGCTCATTTGCGGTTAGTTCTTGAGAAGCTTTGGGAACAAAAACTATATGCTAAGTTGAGCAAGTGCAGTTTCTTGCAGCGGCATATGGGTTTTTTGGGGCATATTGTTTCTGCGGAGGGAGTTATGTGGATCCGGCTAAGACTGAGGCTATCAGTGATTGGCCTAGACCGAGTAGTGCTACCGAGATGAGGAGTTTCTTGGGTTTAGTATAGCTTAGCCTATGACGAAGTTGACCGAGAAAGATGTCCCGTTTGTGTGGTCGCCGGAGTGCAAGGAGAGCTTTGTGAAGCTCAAGGAGATGTTGATGAGTACACCATTATTGGCATTACCCGAGCCAGGAAAGCCTTATACCGTGTACACAGATGCTTCAGGAGTTGGTTTGGGTTGTGTTCTGATGCATGAGAGTCAGGTTATTGCATATGTTTCGAAGCAGTTGTAGGGTAGCGAGCGTAACCATCCTACGCATGATCTGGACTTGGATGCGGTAGTATTTGCGCTTAAGATCTGGAGGTCTTATTTATATGGCAAGTTAGTGCAGATTTACACGGTTCAAAAGAATCTGCTGCACATCTTCACTCAGCCACTGTTGAATATGAGACAGAGACGCTGGGTTGAGTTGCTAGCAGATTATGATCTAGAGATTATCTACCATCTGGGTAAGGTTAATCAGGTAGCAGACGAGTTTAGTCGACGGATGACACGATTCTGGAGAGGATGTCAGCCCAAGGAGTCACTTCGAATGGTTGATCAAATCTGATCTTTTAAGATCTTTGAATGATGTAGTTGATTGAAGATGAATGGATTGAAATAGAGATGGATGCATCGGATGAAGAATTGAGAGTTTATGAATGGTTTAAATCGAAACAGAATGGATGCAGCGGAATGATTGATAATGGATTTGATGTGGATTGAAGTGTACTTCCAAGAGAGATGAAAATCTCTTAGACTATGAGGCTCGATCTCAACTTAGATATAACGTACTTTCTTTTGGCCTTGATGCTGTTGTTGTTGTTTTTGATTCTTGTATTTTCATTTCGTTGTAACGATATACTTTTTTGGAGATTTATAAGATGAGTTTTCCTTATATTTTTAGTGTATCAGATTGTGTTTTTCTGATGTTATGAATGTGTTGACCAGTGTGGGTAGTGTTCGGTGGATATTCCGGTTAGGACATATCGAGTTTAGACCACGTGAGGTAACCTAGTCGCTGATGTTTATCGGCGTTTTAAAATTTATTATGAAGGACTCATGTGCTGGAGATGGTGGTTTTCCAGGGTATGTATCGAGGACGGTGGATTCCTATATACATGTTGAGAGACGGTGGTTCTCTCTAGGAGACAGTGGTTTCCTGAGTAGTGATACTGGGACGGTGGTTTCCATTATAGTACAAAGTGCCTATATTGGGATGGTAGTTTCCTCTATAGTGCGGGGAGACGGTGGTTCTCTCGAGGGGACGGTAGCTTCCCTAGAGTGTGTGTGGTGTGTGGATGAGTTAAACGTAATAAATGTATGAGAAACGTGCGTATAAACATAGGATTAGTTCGTGAGTCTCTGAGATTATGTGAGAATCTCTTTTGGTTTTGGCCGGTGCGGGTCAGAGTGTAGTTCGGTATGGGAGCGTTCTGTGGGATTCGCGGTCGAATCCAGTTTAGTGGGGGAGAATTGTAACATCCGCGAACCGGGTTAATTAAGTTTTAATTGCGGTTTTTGGCTCGGTTAAGGCTATTTAAAGCCTAGGGTTGCATGCTGGATGGGGGAGTTGTCGTGAGCAGTGTGAGAGAAGAGAAAGTCGAGAGAGAATTTTCGAAAATCGTTGATCCTCGATTGATTGTTGCAAAAAAATCAATCCGGGAACCTTTCTCTTCAGTCGTTAGTGTCTTCTTCGTGTTTTCGTGAAGAACTCAATTGGACCCTTTGGTTCCAGCGTGTTGAGACTCTGCTTGTCCGTTCTTTCGCTGTCCGTTCGTTCACATTCCTTCGTCATTAATCGAGGTGAGTTGTGACCGCGGTTTATAGGCTATGACGATAATTGATGTGGATTATGATTGTTTTGCGCGCGTTTTCGTGTGATGATGTTGTGTGTGGTTGTTGTGGATATTATTGTTGTTTTCGTTGTGTTCCATTGCAGGTTTGCGACTCGCGTTCGTCGGAATCGGGTTAGAGAGAGGAGAAACTCGATTCCGGTGAAAAACACAGAGGCGTGTCGGTCGACACCAAGAGGGTGTCACTCGACACGAGTTTTGGTCGTGTGTCGATCGACACCTTTATGGTGTCGCTCAACACCGAACTTGTAGTCGTGTCGCTCGACATGCAATACTGTTTTTCCCGAAATGTGTTTATTTGAGATTGTGGAGTTGTGATTGATGCTGTGTTTGATATATATATATATATATATATATATATATATATATGTATGGTTATATTATCTGAGCCTGCTTGTTACGCCGGTAGGCGGGATGAGCAACGCACTAAGTATTTATTAAATACTTACGCAACTCTTTTTTTCCAATTGTGTTGCAGGTAAAGGAAAAGGGAAAGTGTGATTGCGGAATCACGGCTTTAGGGAGAGGATGATTAGGATGATGTTCAGGTTGCTAGATTTAATATTTTTCTGGAATTTGGATTATGGAATTGAATTGTTGGTTTATTGATTTAATTTTTATGGATTTATTTTTATGAGAATTTCCGCAATTCAAAAAAAAAAAAAAAAAAATTGGGTGTTACAGTTCTCCTTCCTTCGATTCATTTCGCGAGGTGAGTATGTGACGGTAAGCTCGTTTATGCAATAAATCGAGTAATAAATGATTTGTGATTCTAGGGATTGAACCGTTCGTCGATTGTGTGTTTTTGTGATGATTTCGTTGATGATTATGTTTATTCATTGTGTATATGTACCTGTGAGGAGTTTCAAGATTCGGTGGATTGAGCCATGAGAGGATAGGCTCGATCTTCGTTTCTGCGAACTCAGTGTCAATTGACACCTAGTGGTAGTGTCGATCGACACTGAGTTACAATGTGTCGATCGACACTGAGTTAGTGTCGATTGACACCCGGTTGTTCTTCAGTTGAATATTTTAATTGTTGATTGCTTGTTTTCCTGTGTATGCGTACTTAGCCTGTAGACGGGATGACCGTCTCACATGTGATGCAGGTAAAGAAAAAGTGTGGCTGCGGAATCGAGGAATAGGAAGAGGATGATTATGAATTCTCTTCTTTGTTTAATTCTCGTGAACTATTGCTTAGGTTGATAGATTTATCATTCCTGGATTGGTTATGGTTTTTTGTTGCTGGAATTTGATTTAATTGATTATTGGATTCTTTTATTGGATATTTGGTTTATGTTATTTCCGCAGTAGAATTGTTTAGGATAAAAAAAAAAGCTTGCTTGTTTTATGGATTGTGAAAAATGTTACTTTACCTGAAGAAAGATGGTTGTATAGTCATCTGTTGTGAGCTCCCGAGGTCGTAAAGCGCCGACTGAAATACATGAAGGCTATGCTTGGATCTCAACCAACTTGTCCTCCACATCTCATGAGTTTGAGCGATATTCTCCGCCTTCCAATTACCAAATGTACCATCTGACTTTGTATATGTCTTAACGAAAATCTCACCAATATTAACTAGTCTTCCCAATTCTTCTTCCTGCAATGTTACAAAATAAACAAGGATTATAACAAAATTAAAGTTGCAAATATATAAAAGTGACATACCATTTTTTCTTGTCTTTACGATGCCGGCCCTGATAAGTGGATGTGAGAACCAAGACCATTACGGGCAGACATACGAGCATTGGAATAGGTGATACTCTTATGTTGTGCTTCTTCAGTATCCTCACGTTGCTTACCATGTTTTTCTTCCGCCATTGACAGTTAGTCTCAAAATGTTTTTGAATTGTCCCTGTTATCAAGGGATCCCAAGTGTGAGTTTTCTACAAAACAAAGAGAGTAAAATGTGTTAGCGAAAACAACATAAGTAAGCCTATATGTTAAGAAGGCTAGAGGACAGAAGACGCTACCGCGAACTCGAGGAATAATCTTTATTTTTTATCCTGAGGTACTAATGACCATCTATAGAAGAGACCATCGAATTTGTTTGTTAAAACTTTAGTAGTCTTCTGAACCTCTGAGATTTTTTGTCGCGAGTAAACCTGCAAGTGGCGAAAGAGTGATACGTAATGACAAATTTCAACCTAAATGGTGTATTCAAATTCTAGAATGAACATCAGTCTCATTCAACCTTAAACAAAATAACAAAAATTTGTTAATTAGTGACGCCGGTTTGTGACTGTTTTTTTCCGTCACAGATTTTTGTGACAGATTTGCGACAACTATGTGACAAAATTGTGGCTACACTTATTAGAGTACCTTATTCATCACAAATGTGTGACGACCACATATCGTCACCGAAGCGTCACATATTAGTGACTGACTTGAGACAGATTTGTGACTAATATCTTTTTTTCGCAAATTGGTCACAATTTTGTGACGCTTAAGTGACATTCAGTATTTGTCACAAATTTTTGACAGATTCGATACTATGAATCTGTCACGGATTTGCGATGAATTTAAAAGAGTGGCACTGGCGTCACAAACCTAATATCGGTCACAAAGTGACATAAATTAATTTATGTCGGCAACAAGTGGGTACAAAAAAAACGTAGTGAATGTGAACCTTACCTAATTTTGTGATAAAACGTGGAAGAAACAGTTGGTGAAATTGATATTGATACTTTAGTCGATGTCAGACATCCAGTAGAAGCAATACCTCTCGAAATTGAAGACAGTGAACCCGAAAATGAATTTATGTGTAATTTCATCATCAAAGGAAGATGAGGAAGAGGAGGAAGATGTTTAAATTGTATAAAATCTAAATTAAATAAAATTTGGTTATTAAGTATTGTAATATATTTTCTAAGCGCGTGAATTTGGTCATTTTGTAATATATTTTCTAAGTGTGAATTTGGTCATTTTGTAATATATTTTCTTAATGGTGTGAATTTGATGGTATGAAATTTATATTGATTTAATTGTGTGAATTTTTTTTGTAAGAGTAATTGTACATAGGATGAAAATGACCATCCCATTAACTATATATATTATCTGACGAGTGGGATATTGAAATTTTATCCTAGCAAAATGGTCTGATCTATGTAATGCTTAGCTAATGAGTCGGGTGTTTGATTCTCGGTTAGTGGAAAAACCATTTTATCTGTTTTTTTGTTTTCGTAGACTATATATATTGAAAAAGAAGATGAATACTAAAATATTTTCCTAGCTAAATGGTTTCAACTACGTGATACTTAGCATGTGGGTCGGGTGTTCGATTCTCGTTAAGTGGAATTCTTTTCTATTTTTAATAAGCATCGCAAATTCATCTCCAAAGTTTCACTCTTTTGTCCATATCTATACAGGGTTTAGGGGTTTGTTTGTGACGAAAATGGAGTTACAAAGTTGTCACTCTTTCGTTACATATTTGTCACACTTTGACTTTTTAATGACTAACTTACAACAGATTTGCAACTCCATGTTTGAATATGGGACTTGAAACACAAGATTTTAACCAAGTATAGTAATAAATGATTAGATTTCCATTCAAATATTCTAAGATTCAATTATGTTTTATAAATTTTTTAAAAAATTGTAATATTAAGTTTTAAAAATTTATCCTAACAAACTATCAAACTTTTCTTATAAAACACTTAACATCTTATATACAACCTTGGTAAACATAATTGATTTTTCATTATTATTTTTTTTATATAAATTACACTATGAAATCAAAACCAAACATTAACAAAAGTTGGTACATGTATAGGAACACCAATTCCCCTCATTAATTCACCTAAATATTTAGGGTTTGGGGTTTTAATTAAAAACGTCACAAAGTTGTCACAAAACAGTGACAAATGTGTGGCTCTATTTTTTTGGGTGTTGAAAACGTGTTGGACTGAGATCGGAATTTGGGCTTCTGGGCTTATAATTGTGACTCCTTTGTCACGTTTTTGTGACGTTGTGTTCTGAACAAAACTAATTCCACTCAAACCCTAATCTTATTTCTTACCTTTTCATGAAATTTCTTCTCCTTTTCTCTTATGCGGTCAAAATCACAGAAACCCTAATTCTACAAAAAACCCCTGATTTCTTCACGAAATCATTTGATGAACTCTTGTTAATCAACTGATTTGTCTTTCCCCTTCGATTCAAAACCATAATTTCATAACCTTCAATTCGAAACCCAGATTTCTTCACGAAATCATCTGAAGAAATTAGGGTTCTTCGATTTCACATTCTCTATAACCAAATCCGACCACCCTTTCGACTTCTTTCTCATTTTATCTTCGATACAAACACAAATTCTTTGATTCCTCTTTCTCTGTAACCAAATCCGAAACCCTAATTCCGGATTTTTCATTTTCTCTTTCTTTTTCGATTCCAATCTGTCGCAATAACAAAACGAAACGGTAGAGGCATCGTCGAAAACCTTGCTGATGCTGCTGCTAATGGATCTGGTGGAAGACTAGGCATCTCATCTGGAGGTGTAACTCGTGCTGGTGGTCGTGGAGCTAACGGCTGATCTGGACCAGCCACACGTGGTGGTCACGGTGGTAGAGCTGTTCCACCTAGGTTTAAGGGAAAAAATGTGGCTCGATCCACAGCCGATGTTGGTCCCTCCGAGCCACTACCATTTGTACCCAGAGGCGGTGTAGTGACCCGTACCGCGATCTAGGCCGAGGCCGGCCCAAACGAGGATTTTGCCTTGTCATGGTAAAAGACCCGGTAACTGATCGGACCAAGCCCGCGGTAGGTCACGCGCCGAGGCCGGTCCAATCGGATACCGTTCGGCCTTAGGCGCCGTATGTCGGCAAGAGTAAGCCGTCGGCTTACCGACATAGGGGCACGTGTCACCCGTTTACGCACCTCGTCATGCATGCCGCCCAAGGAAGAGAAAGGCACGTGTTGGACCGTAAAAGGGACCCGAATTATTTCCCACGGCCTATATATAGAAGGACCCCTTGTTCTTCATGTGACCGTAAGAACCCATTCGAAAAAACCCTAAAATCCACCCGATCAAGAGAAGTCGATCGATCCATACCAAACCGCTTGTACGTTCTGATTCTTACCCGCGATACGTACCCGTCCTTACCCGCAAGTGATAGCGATACGTACCGATCTCGACCTGCGACTGATATCGATCCTTACTAATCACGTACTGAGACCGAGAGCGATCCGATCCACGAGCGTACCGTACCGACCCATCTTTGCCGTGCCGAGCCAGCGTCCATTCTAGCAGCCTTAGGATCTTTCTGGAAAGGTTGGTATCATGTTCGGATTCAACCTAAGTAAATATCCTTTAGCCTAAATTCCTTAAGGAAAAGTCTAAGTGTTGCCTTAGTAATCCTAAGACTCGTTTGTTCAAGAACAAGCCGAGTTTAAGGAGGACCGAGAGTAAAGTCTTGAGCCAACTTCATACTTCTTCTTAGAGGTGAGTCTTGGTGATTTTCATCGTGTGTTAGATGAGTAAAACACACGAGTTTGATTACTATTAATTTTATAGCCGTAGAGGTTCAGAGCAAAGAATTCATTAGAAATGCTAAGGATCTTAACTAATGAAAATGGTAAAGATTGAGCTAAGTGATTAAATGATATTCAATGTTTACTTGATTTATTATGCTATACAAATGGAGGTTCATGTAGCTCATTAGTAGTTTTGCTAAGTGTTGAACATGAATCCATGAATGGATAATTATAAGTTTATATGCATGGTTAAATGGTATAAAACTTAGTAAGTACGCGGTATGTTGTTTCCGTGTCCCGTGACTTGGCTAATCTACCCGTTGGGTATTAGCTAATACTCACGATGACATGGAGAGACGGGATTGCAGCCTAAGGCCATGTTTTGCATAAGCGATCGATGCAAGTTGTTAAAGGATCATAAGTCCTTAGCCTTTGTGGAGAGGGACCGGGTGATGCCTTGACGTTACGTGACTGGAATGGACAACGCGTTAGGAATTGTTGATTAAGAATGTTAAATGCATAAATCGGTCATGTCTATTTATGCATTGCATTGCTTGTTGCTTGATGATTGTTATTTGGGGTTTGGGATGGGTTAATATATGCTTAAAATCGTTTAGGGAAAACCTAGACTCACTGAGCAACTAGTGCGTACGACTCAATCTGTTTTGCAGGTAACCGTAGTACAATAGACCCTTGTTGCACTTGGAACATTAGGCAAATCAGTGGTAGCTTTTCCTTGCTTTTGTAAATGTATATATTTATTATGTACACGACCGTTTTGAATGCTAGACTCAGGATCGAGTATAACCTTGTAATCATTTTGAAAGACTAATTATAAATAATAAAAGGAAGGTTTTAAAATACATGGGTTTCAAATGATGCTTAGTCTTGTCCAGACGATCCAACTATCGTGTAAGACTCGGGTTGGCAAGCTTTGAGTCGTATTCGATAGGGACGGATGCTTGAATGTTCAGTCTAGGGTAAGAGGATTTGTTCCTTGAACCTCTGATAGGGCGTTTAAGTGTTCCTCATGTACCGTCTCGGTCTAGATCCTGGATTGGGGCGTTACAATTAGTGGTATCAGAGCATTGTTTTTACGATGCTCAATGGGACTTGGTTTTCAAATGTTTTATCGAGTCAAAACTGTCGCAAAAGCAAGTAGGATAAACTGATTATGTTCCAGTGCTATAATATGTTTAAGATGATTAGGACTTACCTGAATCTTTGACGCAGATGTCTATGCCGACACGTCGTGATTGGCCAGATGTGAGTGGATGGGGAACCTTAGGAGGGCGTGGACAGCCTTCTCTAGGGAGTCAGAGAGTATATCCTGGTCTTCCTCCACCTGAGCCAGACGAGTCATCTACATCCTTGGATACGGATCCATCAGAGGATTCATCAGAGGAGTCATCAGAGGATTCAGAATACGTACCAAGGAGTGTTTCGGAGCAATGGGCTCAGGAACCGGATTTCACAGGCGAGAACTCGCCACACTTGTTGTCGGAGTTGGGACTCCGAGACCATAGTGATCCCGGACCTGAGGGATCACATCAAGGACATGTGGGAAGAATGCCCACTAACCCGTCGAGTTCAACACCATCGGAGCCAGACCACCGGGATGATACTAGCTTCGAGGGGCCGAGTAGATCGGGATATGATGGCAGGTCGCCATCGAGGTCTCCGTCAGTCACTTCTCGGAGACGGTACCCGGAGCTAGAAACACCACCGGAGGGACTAAGGCGTGAGAGGGCACGAAGCCGTTCTGGTCGTCTTGACCGTGAGGAAATCAGACCGGGGATGGCAGAGACTACAAAGAGGAACACAAGTGATAGCGTTGTAAGGGAGCTCTGGGAGATTGTTGGACGCATGAGAAGCCGAAGACTACCCCGAGAACACCAGGATCCACCACCGTCACCACCAGATTTCCTAAAGATGGTGATGATGATGCAACACTTGGGAACCCAGAAGTTCTTTGGGGATAGAGGACCACTAGAAGCCGACTCATGGTTGAAACACATCGAGAGGAACTTCAACGCGGCACGATGCCCGGAAGACTTTAAGACAGATGTAGCCGCGCATTATTTGCTAAAGGGTGCTTGTAACTGGTGGGACAGCGTCAAGACTCAGTATGCGGGTACACATATTACCTGGGATAGCTTTAAGAGGGAGTTCGAAAGGAAGTACTTTCCACCCGAAGCTAGGGACCGGATGGAAGCTAGGGACCGGATGGAAGCTAGGGACCGGATGGAAGCACAGTTCCAGAACTTGGTGCAAGGAGAAAGGAGTGTGCGAGATTACGAGGCGGAGTTTACTCGGCTTTGACAATACGCACACTATGGGATAAGTGATGAGCCAGTAGTGATAAGGAAGTTTCTACGGGGATTGAGACCACAGTTGATGAGTCGAGTTGTGGTAAATCAGTACTACAGCTTGTTTGAACTGGTCGAGAGAGCGGTCGACGTTGAGGAGGGAATCACGATTGAACAGGCCGCAGAAGATCGAGTTGAACAAAGGAACCTAGAACAACAACCACCCGGGCCAAGGAATCAGGTGGCCAGTCAGGGTAATTGGGCACAAGGACGCGGACGCGGCCAAGGTCAAGAAAAAACCTTTGGCCGTGGACAAGGACAAGGGCGTGGGCGGACGCCGGGACGAGGACAAGGTAGAGGAGCGGGCGGTAGAGGAACACCAACCTTGGACTAGCTACCCGTATGTTTTAAGTGTGGCAACCGAGGCCATTTTGCGAGAGCTTGTCCCAACGGAGGACAGACCTCACGGGTCGTGCCGATTTCAGTGATTTGCTTCATGTGCAACCAACCGGGGCACTACGCAAGCTCGTGTCCCGTTACGCATCTAATCGGCCAGGCAAATCAGGGAGTTGAACTGCGAGCAATGGAGTGGGAAGTTGAACCATCGGCTAAGCGACCAGCGATTGAGGGACGCGTGTATTCCCTAGATAAACCCGAACCCACTCGACCTTATAGAGGACCCGTTTCGGGTAACTAAAGGGTTCTATCCTTTCGGCTTTTTGGTGATGTTTTGATGTGTTGTAAAATATGTGTGTACCTTTTGGTTAATGAATAATAAATAAATAAGGAGTTAAACGAAAGTTTATTTGCTTATTTAGGAACATTGCATGTGGGCGGCTTACCCACTCATGTTCTATTTGATTCTGGCGCAACACATAGTTTTGTGTCGCCGAGAGTAGTGTCGAAATTCCAAGGAATTTTCACGATAGTGAGAGTGTCCATCCGAGTTAGAACACCCGGTTACCAAATCCTTCATGCCGATAAGTGTTACATGGGAGTGCCAATAGTGATTGGATACCATGTCTTTAGAGCAAATCTATTAGTCGTTCCACTAGAAGAATACCAAGTTATCCTAGGAATGGACTGGCTGACGGCATACATGGCACACATCGACTGCGGTCGAGGAAGAATAACCTTTGAACGGTTAGGGAAACCGTCCATAACCTATCATGGGATCAAAACCAATGCCGGAGTTTCCTTTATTACGGCAATTAGAGCAGAGAGTACCCTCGAGAACGGTGAAGTGTATCTAGTAACGATGAGTATGGTTAGTAACACCAAAGAAGAGCAGAAACTTGAGGAAATACCAGTGGTTCAGGGTTACGATGATGTGTTCAAACCCTTGGAAGGTTTACCACCATCTCGTAATGACCCTTTTTTATTTCATTGGAACTAGGAGCGGCTCCAATAGCTAAGGCACCATACCGGATGGCTCCAGCCGAGTTAGCAGAACTAAAGAAACAGTTGGAAGATCTAATGGGGAAAGGATTCATTAGACCTAGTTCATCGCCCTGGGGAGCTCTAGTATTATTCGTAAAGAAGAAGGATGGGAGCATGCAATTGTGTATAGACTACCGTGGGATAAACAACGTTACCATCAAGGATAGGTACCCGTTACCAAGAATAGACGAGTTATTGGATCAATTGCAAGGGGCAAGTTGGTTTTCAAAGATTGATTTGACATCCGGCTATCATCAAATCCCAATCGCAGAGGCAGATGTCGTGAAAACCACATTTAGGACGCGTTACGGCCAGTATGAGTTTGTGGTTATGCCATTCGGCCTGACCAATGCTCCGGCTGTATTTATGCGATTGATGAACGAGATCTTCAGAGATTACTTAGATGATTTTGTCATCATTTTCATCGATGACATTCTTGTATACTCTAAAACCGCAGAGGAACACGAGGTGCACTTAGGAAAAGTGCTGGAACGCTTGAGGAATCCGAAACTCTTTGTTAAGTTTAGCAAGTGTAGTTTTTGGAAACGAGAGATAGGGTTCTTAGGACATCGGGTATCAGAACAGGGAGTTTCGGTAGACCCGGAAAAGATTATGGCCGTCCGACACTGGCCACGACCGACTAACGCAGGGGAGATAAGAAGCTTTCTGGGATTAGCCGGTTACTACCGGAAATTTGTCAAAGAATTTTCAAGTTTGTCCAAACCATTGACTTGCCTGACCGGTAAAGGTGTAGTCTTTGTATGGGACGGGAAGACGGAGAAAGCATTCAATGAGTTGAAGAAGGCCTTGACCACCGCACCGGTCTTAGCCTTACCAGAACCAAACCAGCCATTTACAGTCTTTACTGATGCATGTGGGACGGGATTAGGGTGCGTGTTGATGCAAGGCAATAGGGTAATTGCTTACGCATCCAGGCAATTGCAGAAGCATGAGAATAACTATCCCACCCATGATCTAGAGATGGATGCGGTTGTTTTTGCCCTTAAGATATGGCGGTCCTATCTTTACGGTGAGCCGGTAAAAGTGATGACCGATCATAAGAGCTTGCAATATTTAAGACAGAGAAGGTGGATGGAATTTGTAGCAGATTATGACTTAGCCATCACTTATCATCTGGGAAAGGCCAATGTAGTGGCAGATGCTTTAAGCCGCCGTAAAGCAAATGTGGATGTAGAGAGAGATCTGATGAATTTGAACTCGGAGTTCAAAAGGATTAGGCTATCCGCTTTAGAGGGAGAGAGTAGTGAACCCTTGGGTTTACAAGCGGTGAACCAAGCCGGTCTACTACAACGCATATGGCAAGAACAGAGAGAAGACGAGAAATTACAGAAGATCATAGAAGGACTAAATGATCAGGGACAACAAGATGCAAGTGGGTATCATTTGGCCAAAGATGGTACTTTGCTTCAGAGTAAGAGGATTACCGTCCCTAAGGGACAAGGCTTACGGGAAGAAATCCTAAGGACGGCACATAAATCAAGACTTAGTATTCATCCTGGGAGTACCAAGATGTATCGGGACATTCACCAATACTATCACTGGCCCGGTATGAAACGAGCAATCGCAAGATGGGTAGCACAGTGCCAGACGTGTCCACAAGTCAAGATAGAACACCAAGTGCCGGCCAGACTGTTACAAAGCCTACCTATCCCAGAATGGAAATGGGACGCAATCTCTATGGACTTTGTGTCAGGATTACCGGTAGCACCCGAACGGGGAAATGACGCGATTTGGGTAATCGTAGATCGTTTAACCAAGAGTGCCCATTTCCTACCCATGAAATTAAATGACAACATCGAGATATTGGCTAAGTTATATTTGGATAATATCGTGAAGCTACACGGAGTTCCAGCCAATATCATATCCGATCGAGACCCCCGATTCATGGCCAGGCTATGGACAGCCCTTCAGAAGGCGTTAGGGACGGAGTTACACATGAGTACAGCCTTTCACCCTGAACCGATGGTCAAACTGAGAGGACGATAAGGATGCTTGAGGATTTGTTATGGATGTGCATGCTGGATTATAAGAACG
The DNA here is from genome assembly GCA_963576765.1 of Draba incana. Taxonomy (NCBI): domain Eukaryota; kingdom Viridiplantae; phylum Streptophyta; class Magnoliopsida; order Brassicales; family Brassicaceae; genus Draba; species Draba incana. Next base: position 18,941,472 of record OY755210.1, read on the forward strand.
TATGGGAAAACCACTTACCCTTAGTGGAATTTGCATACAATAATAGTTATCATGCTAGTATTGGTATGGCACCCTACGAAGCCTTATATGGACGACCTTATAGATCACCCATATGTTGGACCGAAGTGGGAGAAAGACAAGAGTTTGGGCCAGAAATAGTGAAGGAGACCACGGACAAGATCATTTTCATCCGAGCTAATATGAAGAAAGCCCAAGACCGACAAAAGAAGTACGCTGATCAGCATAGAAGAGAAGTAGTATTCAAGGTTGATGACTGGGTATGGTTGAAAGCCGAGGCATCAAAAGGAAAGGACAGATTTGTTAAGCCGAGTAAGTTGGACCCGCGAGCCCAAGGTCCGTACCGCATAGTTAAGAGGATAGGAGTAGTGGCCTATGAATTGGATCTTCCTTCGGATAAGGGAATGCACAACGTGTTTCACGTTTCCATGCTTAGGAAATTTGTCCATCGCCCAGAGGAACCGCAACCGGAACAATTACCCGATCCGCAAACCGAGCTTAGACCTCCTTCCCCAGAACCCTTAAGGATCGGTGAGACACAATCCAGATTTCTCAAAGGACAAGAAATTTTACAAATCAAGGTTATTAGGAGGAAGAACCATCGAGATGTGATCTCATGGGAAGATGAGGCAAGGTTTAGGAAATCTCACCCAGAGTTGTTTACCGAACCTCAAACCAATGAAGCCAGACCCCCAATTAGATAAGAATTCGGGACGAATTCTAAATAAGGAGGGGAGAATGTAGTGACCCGTACCACGATCTAGGCCGAGGCCGGCCCAGGTCACGCGGAATGGCCGGTCCAGGAAAAGGGAAACGACCGGCCGAACGAGGATTTTGCCTTGCCATGGTAAAAGACCCGGTAACTGATCGGACCAAGCCCGCGGTAGGTCACACGCCGAGGCCGGTCCAATCGGATACCGTTCGGCATTAGGCCCTGTACATCGGCAAGAGTAAGCCGTCGGCTTACCGACATAGGGGCACGTGTCACCCGTTTACGCGCCTCGTCATGCATGCCGCCCAAGGAAGAGAAAGGCACGTGTTGGACCGTAAAAGGCACCCGAATTATTTCCCACGGCCTATATATAGAAGGACCCCTTGTTCTTCATGTGACCGTAAGAACTCATTCGAAAAAACCCTAAAATCCACCCGATCAAGAGAAGTCGATCAATCCATACCGAACCGCTTATACGTTCTGATTCTTACCTGCGATACGTACCTGTCCTTACCCGCGAGTGATAGCGATACGTACCGATCTCGACCCGCGACCGATATCGATCCGTACTGATCACGTACTGAGACCGAGAGCGATCCGATCCACGAGCGTACCGTACCGACCCATCTTTGCCGTGCCGAGCCAGCGTCCATTCTAGCAGCCTTAGGATCTTTCTGGAAAGGTTGGTATCATGTTCGGATTCAACCTAAGTAAATATCCTTTAGCCTAAATTCCTTAAGGAAAAGTCTAAGTGTTGCCTTAGTAATCCTAAGACTCGTTTGTTCAAGAACAAGCCGAGTTTAAGGAGGACCGAGAGTAAAGTCTTGAGCCGACTTCATACTTCTTCTTAGAGGTGAGTCTTGGTGATTTTCATCGTGTGTTAGATGAGTAAAACACACGAGTTTGATTACTATTAATTTTATAGCCGTAGAAGTTCAGAGCAAAGAATTCATTAGAAATGCTAAGGATCTTAACTAATGAAAATGGTAAAGATTGAGCTAAGTGATTAAATGATATTGAATGTTTACTTGATTTATTATGCTATACAAATGGAGGTTCATATAGCTCATTAGTAGTTTTGCTAAGTGTTGAACATGAATCCATGAATGGATAATTATAAGTTTATATGCATGGTTAAATGGTATAAAACTTAGTAAGTACGCGGTATGTCGTTTCTGTGTCCCGTGACTTGGCTAATCTACCCGTTGGGTATTAGTTAATACTCACGATGACATGGAGAGACGGGATTGCAGCCTAGGGCCATGTTTTGCATAAGCGATCGATGCAAGTTGTTAAAGGATCATAAGTCCTTAGCCTTTGTGGCGAGGGACCGGGTGATGCCTTGACGTTACGTGACGGGAATGGACAACGCGTTAGGAATTGTTGATTAAGAACGTTAAATGCATAAACCGGTCATGTCTATTTATGCATTGCATTGCTTGTTGCTTGATGATTGTTATTTGGGGTTTGGGATGGGTTAATATATGCTTAAAATCGTTTAGGGAAAACCTAGACTCACTGAGCAACTAGTGCTTACGACTCAATATGTTTTGCAGGTAACCGTATTACAATAGACCCTTGTTGCACTTGGAACATTAGGCGAATCATTGGTAGTTTTTCCTTGCTTTTGTAAATGTATATGTTTATTATGTACACGACCGTTTTGAGTGCTAGACTCAGGATCGAGTATAACCTTGTAATCGTTTTGAAAGACTAAGTATAAATAATAAAAAGAAGGTTTTAAAATACATGGGTTTCAAATGATGCTTAGTCTTGTCCAGACGATCCAACTATCGGGTAAGACTCGGGTAGGCAAGCTTTGAGTCGTATTCGATAGGGACGGATGCTTGAATGTTCAGTCTAGGGTAAAAGGATTTGTTCCTTGAACCTCTGATAGGGCGTTTAAGTGTTCCTCATGTACCATCTCGGTCTAGACCCTGGATTGGGGCGTTACAGGCGGTGTCACTGATCGAGTCAACGACCATGGTACTCCACCGACACCAGGAGGAGGTATCTCACAAGTCGGAGGGACAAGTGGGAATGTAGGAGGTTCATCGACGAGCCACAACTCTTTGCATAACACTGTTTCAGGCAGTGTTTCTAGAACGAGACTGCCGTCTCAGTTTCCTCTAGTGACACAATTGTCCATACCGCAGAAGCTCGCACGTCAAGGTCCTCCTCCTCCGTGGTTCTAGAGCCTCTATTTCCAGATGAAGATGAAGATCAAGTTGACTATCCCAGAAAGATGAACTTCCTCTCGAAGCTGAAGATGAACTTCCTGTTCCAAACCCAATAGGTGATGACTATCAACTCCTTGTGGATAACCTCATGAATCTTCCTAGCCGCGAGCAGCAACTGCGTTTATCGGAGCATCCTATCTCAAATGTTATGACCAGGTAAGTTATCTTAGTTGAGATTTGTTGTGTATGTGATTATATTTGTGATTAGGCTTGCACATTCTGGAAATTGCTTATTTGATTAGGTTTGTGATTAGGCTTGCATCTGTGATTAGCTTTGTTATTAGGTTTGTGATTAGCCTTGCATCTATGATTAGCATTATCATTAGGTCTCTGATTAGCTTTGCCATTGCACATTCATATCTCTGTCGAAGATTTTATATGTGGTAATGTATTTGTTTATGTTTACGTGATAGGTTTCGACAAGATGATGGTTCCTTGACCCGTAACATTGCGGGAATTCTCTGCTGTAAATTCGATGGTCCTTTCTACAGCTGGACGGTTATACAAGTCCATGTTCAAGAGCTCTTCTTCCGAACCATTGCGGTAATTAATTTGACTCTTTTTGCTTTTACTTTATATGTTTAACATTCATATAAGACATTACTAACACAGTTTCTTTGTAGGGGATGTATAATTGGGAGATTGGTATTACTCTAAATGTGAGGCAGAATTTCTTCAGAATTGCATCCAACCGGATGCGAGGTATTGTTAGTCAGGTAAAGCATGGTCTTGGAAGGCCTTACTAGATCAATGAAACGTTGTGGGGTCAAATGCGCCAACACTAGAGCCTACTTGAGATCCAACAGAGGAGTGTGATTGTTTCTCAGTGCCGAAACTCTGATCGTGGTGGTCTATGAGTTGTTAAGCACCGCTCTGGTCAGAAGTCGTTCTTGAGGATCCATCATGAAATGGTAACTCTTTTATCGCCACGCTTCTCGCCATAGTCTTACAGTTTAATCTCTTTTAGTTACACTGATAATTTGGATATGGTAATTTGATTCCTCACTTCTTTCTCTCTATTTTTATTGTGTACACTTATACCTTTTCTTGCAATTACATGAGGAGGAGTTCGGTTGGCCGATCACTCTCGGGGAAATGTTCCTGCGTACACACACCAACATAGATGGGTCCTTTATTGACTTCAAAGCGCAAGAGGATGCTCAAGCTTATGAGAGATACCTCCAAGGGGTTATGTCTCAAGATCCTCCTGACGGGCCTGACATTTCTGACAACTCTTGGGAGCCTACTATTCACCACAGTCTCACTGTCAATGAAAAAAATGCCATCTTTCTCACGGTAAATTATTTGTCTTTTAATTTATAACACATTCCTGTTTTAGATTATTGTTCTGTGTGTGGTATTGAATTAGTTGCTACTTGTTATGCATATTTATAAACTTAGTAGCTTAACTTCATTAATTTAATTTGATGCTTGTAATTGTTTTGTTCTTGTAGTGTACCAAGATTGACCAGAAAGGGAACCAATTTGGACTTGGTGAACTCAACCTGTTGGTCGGGCAAGGAAGCAGCAAAGGGAGCTATGCAAGCTCTTCTAGTGCTGTGATTGCACAACTCCATGACCACCTTGAAGCACCAAACAAGAAGATTGATGCACAAGAGCATAAAAACTGTCGACACGATAAGCTCGTGTCGTTCTTGAAGTCTGATAATCCTCGCATAGCAGCTTATATGAATCAAGCTTCTCTTGTCTTGGATACTTTAGAGCTCATGCCTCCATGTCTCAATGCTCCGACCAGTGAAGATCCTCAACCAACAACCGTAGCAGACGTCACACCATGAACATTACCAACCACCTCACCACCCACAACACCAGGCACAACACCAACCACCTCACCACCCACTCCAGCAGCCCCATAAACAGTTTCTGTCTTCTTGAACTAATTGTCTAATGTTTTGGTTATGTAAGGGTTAACTATTTTGTACATTTATCGGAATCCGGAACCGTATTTTACTTGAAATATGTTAGTTTATATAGAATTTCATTTATGTGAAATTTCTATTAGTAGAATACAGAGTAGAATACAAAGTACAATACAACATACAATACAACAAAAAATACTACCAAAACTGTCACATATACATAGCGAATTAGTCTCTCTTTCGTGACACTTTAGAGACTACCACTTTTCTTTAAATAGTCATAAAAGAGTCACACATTAATGACACTATAAACCGTCACAATGAAGTCACACATCAGCCACTACACTTGTGTCACACTTAAATTGGTAACTCGTGACACATTTTCTAGTCTCTCTTGTGTCACTAATCTGTGACGCTTACAGATCGTCTCAAGTCCGTCACAATGTGCTACTCCACAAACTCGTCACAAAAGTGTTGCAAATATGTGTCGCATTTGTGATGACCTAAATTAGAGACGAAAAAATTGTCACTCTTTAATTTCCTCACAAAAGTGTCACAAATGCTACTTTTGTGACTGATTTGTGACACAAATCGGAGTCACAAAAAGGCTGTTTTCTTGTAGTGATAAATGTAAGATAAGAAGTTGTATTATTATTCTATGAATTTGGAATTAATATGAAATTATTAGCTACCATGTGTTCTGTTATCTCATTCAACCTTAAACAAAATAACAAAATAGAAGACAAGTATCAGCAAGTGAGAGTAAATTTTGTTATCTTAATCAAAATGCTAAAGTTTTAAGGGTTTGTTTGTCTGATCACAAGAACAGAATTGACAAGATATCTTATTATTAAAAACTATTAACAAAATATCTCAGTTATTCAAAAACATATACAAAGAATTACAAAACCATTTCAACCCCAAATTACACTAAAATTAAGTTGGCACTAAGATGTTAACAAGACGCACAAATTACAGTAAGACCAATCTGATAACAAAAAGCTGAAGAAAAAGAGTCATACCATTTGGATTTTGGAGATGGCGTGGGAGAGAGTTTGGGACACATCGGCCTGATATGCCCTGACTCTCTGCAATGAAAATACACCTTGCACTACAAGAAATATGGGTATTAATAGCACTTGAAGATAGCGTTTTTTGCCTATCTGCTATGTTTGACCAGTGCACGACTTTTGCATAGCGTTTGTGAACTAAGAAACGCCATGTTATGATGAGCGCGTAAAATCAATTGTTGTGGCGCTTAATTTTTTGGTTCTCATTATGTGTAATAGCACATAGAACTTGTTAATCGCTATGGCAAGGTTAACCGTGAATAAACTTTTCATTGCCCGCCTAAGTCTTAAAAATAATAAAACCCATGTTTATTTTTTAGTAAAAAATTGATGGAACCAAAAATAATTAGGGTAAAAAAAAAAGAAAAAAAATCTCCATTTGCTCTCTCCATTTGCTCTCTCCATTCGTCTCTCGCTTCCTCTCCCAAATCCTTTGTCACGAATTACCAAAATCACTCTCTCTTTCGATATCTCATGATCTAATTCTAAATCTCTCATGATCTAAGTCTCTTTCTCTCCAAAAGACATCTCGATCTGGCTCTCACTTTATTTCTCCCTGTCTCAGTTTAGAACCCGCACTCTCTGATTCGATCTCTCTCACTGTCAGTCTCTATCTCTCACACTCTCAATCTGAATCTTTGTCGACTCAGTCTCAATCACTGAATTTTGTCTCGATCTGAAGGAGAATATCTCGTTTCGTCGTCATCTTCATCGTTCTATAAGATTTGGGAAGTGAAGGTGATGAAATTGTCTTTGCGTTTTTGTTTTTATTTGTATAGAACCAAGGTTTAAATTTGCAGAAAGAATAAGAGTATTAATCAATCGATTATTTTGATTTTTTTGCAGGAAGAAATCTCTGAAACTTTCATAAGGTATTTCAGTTTCTTCTTAGAATTTTTGATGTTTCAGTTTCTGTTTCAGATTATTTGATTTGTGGTGTTTTATTTTGTCAATTTTCGCTTTTGCAGATTATTATTTCTACAGATTTGCTCATTAAGCAATTATTGGTAACTGAGTTGTGGTGATTATTCAAGGCTTGAATCTTCAATTTGCATCATTGGTTTCAATTTTTTCGGATCTCCTGTTTTCTCGAATCGACGTGAAAGCTTTCCCTTCCCAAAGGCAAATCAAAAACCAATCAGCAAAAGCTCTCCAAAACCCTTTCTCTGATAGATTCGTATTAGTTTTTATTTTGGATCTACTGGTATTATATTACTAAAATGCTTTTGGATCATTACTAAACTTGTTTGATGAAATTACGTTTTCTAGGTGAAAACACTGAGTTGGATATTGTACCAGATTGTTTCTGATGCAGTCATTTTCTATGATTTTGAGAGGTAAGTTATACTTCTACTTAATGAGACTTTACTTGTATGTTATAAATCTGGACCGAGTTTCATAGAAAACAATTAACTTAAGAGTTTGTAACAGAGAAGACAGCCTGAGACTAATAGTAGAGGGGTGATTGAAGAGGGATTAGTTCCTCCTTTCCTTTGTCCCTTTGTTCGTTCTGTTGACTGTGATTGATGTATGGGATCTTGGTTTGATTGTCTGATTCTCATAGTCACAGATCTGTCTTCTTAATCTGGATCAATAATAATGTGACTGTGTTTGGGTTTAGGGTTGATGAGATTGTGTCTGAAATTGTGCTTTGCTTGTGTCTCAGATGGTAAGAGGTGAAGCAAGTGAAGAAAATGCAGCGATGACTAAGAAAGTGTTTGTCGCCGGAGCCTTTGGAAAACCCGGCAAGAGGATTGTGGAACAGTTGTTGTCCTTTGATTTTGCCGCCAAAGCCGGTGTTCGTGATTTAGACTAAGTAATAACATCTTTGAAAACGAGCCATCTCTTCAGTTCGTATGTTCGTGGTCTAAAATCCGACGGCTGTTAATTCTTAATGAAATTTCATAACTTCTCTGTGATGTTTGTCCTATAGATTAGAGCAAACAAAAGGATTGGTTTGATCCTCCACATCATCGATCTTACATCTAAATCCAATGGTAGAGGATTGGTTTGATCCTCGATCTTACTCTATAGTTCATATCATCGATCTTACATCGAAATCCAACGGTAGAGGATTGGTTTGATCCTCCACGTCATCGATCTCAACCTCCAGAACAATATTACCTCTACCAAAACAATTACTCTTTCTCTACCAATCGACAAACTCTCTCTCTCTCAGAGAATCCAGATTTCTGACTCGTCGACTACTCGGCTCCTTTTTCATCATCTTTACAGCTTGAACCAATCAATGTTTATATCAACGAAGCGAGTGTTTGGAAGTATGTTGCGAAAGCAGCTTATGGGTCTTGTGCATTTGTCCCATCATCACAAGATAAGGAGGATGCTCAGCAACTGCAGCCCTCGGCAGCTCAACCACTGCAGCCCTCGGCTGCGCCCCAACCACAGGATGCCCTGCTGGAGCCAGTGCCAGAACCGCCGTGGAAAGCGCTCTAACGGCTGCGTCAGTAGTCCAACAATGACATCATCACGACCCTGAGTTCAAGATGTTGATGCAGCTTGAGCTGCAAGGTCTGCATAAGATCATCTCTGGTGAAGAAAGGATTGGATCTTCTACGTCAAGCCCAGGGATCTTTATTTCGTCTGTTAAAAAGAAGGAAGAAGAATCAGTCAGTGCAACTCCAAGTGCAACTGGTGATGAGTCTCCAGCAATTAGGAGACCAGTGACTTCTACAGGTTACACAGATGAGCAGAAGAGAGATAAAGATCTCAGAGCAAAAAATCTGATCGGCTCATGTCTTGGGAACATGGTGCTAAGGAAAGTGATGAAAGAAAAGACAGCCTTAGGAGTATGGCAAGCTCTTGAAAGAGACTATCAGACCAAATCCTTGCCAAATCGGATTTATCTTAAGCAAAGGTTTGCTAGTTACAATATGGATGAATCCAAGTCTATAAAAGAGAACTTAGATGGGTTCTTGAGACTTGTTGATGATCTAGCCAGCCTAAACATCATAATCAGTGATGAGGATCAGGCTCTACAAGTCTTATCAAGTCTATCTAAACAGTATGAGTCCCTAGTGCATACTTTGACGTATGGCAATTGCAAGGAAACTCTAACCTTAGCTGAAGTGACTGAGTCAGCGTATTCTAAAGAGACTGATCTCCGAGAAGTAGGCCTCTTGAACAAATCAAAGGCTCCAGCAGAAGGACTGTTTGTTGGTAGAGGCAGAACAGAGAAGAAAAGCTTTGGGAATGGTAAAGGCAGGTTTAAGAGCAAAGACAGGAGATCTAAGTCAAGGCCAAAAGGGTCTGCTAAAGGCAAAGAATGTTGGCACTACAATAAAGAGGGTCACTACAGGAGAGACTGTCCAGAGTTTAAAGCCTCTGAACCAAATAGAGCAGCTAATGTAGCAGTGGCTACTGTCTCTAAAGAAAATGATCTTCCCATGATCCTCACGGCCAGCACTGAGTATTCTGAGAATGAATGGGTGTTTGACTCAGGCTATACTTTTCACATTACTCCAGACAGAAGCTGTTTGTTTGACTTCAAGGAGGTTGATGAAGCAAATGTTCTAATGGGAAATAATACTATGAGCAACGTCAGAGGAATAGGGAAGATCAAGATTGTTAATCCTGATAACTCTGAGGTTATTCTAACAGAGGTCAGATATATGCCTACCATGGGAAGGAATCTGATCTCCTATAGTCAGCTAGAACACAATGGGTTAAGGTATGAAGGAGAAGACTTCATATTAAACTGGTATAAGAAGATGTCAGATAAAAGCCAAGGTCCTAAAGTGTTTGAAGGGAAGTGGAAAAATGGCTTTTATTATGTGCAAGGAGAGGTAATATGTGGTGATGCAGTTGTGGCTAAAGCTGCAGTCAATCTAACCAACATATGGCATTCCAGACTTGGCCATATGAGCTTAAAGAACATGAATGTCCTGGTCAAGGAAGGATATCTTAGTAAAAAGGAAGTACGCACTCTGGATTTTTGTGAGACTTGTGTTCTTAGAAAATCACACAAACAGAGCTTTCCTAAAGCCAAGCACAATACTGAAGGTAAGCTGGACTATGTTCATACTGATCTATGGGGATCGGTTAATAACTCAGAAAGTATGTATGGCTATAAGTACTTTCTGACCTTCATTGATGATTATTCCATGAAGGTATGGATTAGATTCTTAAGAGGAAAGGATGAAGTGTATGAACATTTTTCAGAATGGAAAGCTATGGTTGAGAATCAAACTAGCAGGAAACATAAGTGTCTAAGAACAGATAATGGCTTGGAGTTCTGTAATATCCAGATGGATACTTTGTACAAGGATTCTGGAGTCAAGCGGCATAGAACTTGCACTTACACCCCTCAGCAAAACGGTGTTGCTGAGAGGATGAACAGAACCATAGTAGATAAAATCAGGTGTATGTTGGCTGAATCTAAGCTGGAAAAGAAGTTCTGGGCTGAAGAAGTTCTGGGCTGAAGCAGCTACTACTACTGTTTATATGATCAATCTTACTCCAAGTTCTGCCTTAGACTTTAAAATCCCTGAAGAGGTATGGATTGCACCTAAGGTGGAGTATGATCACCTGAGAAGGTTTAGCTGCGTTGCCTATGTTCATACAACTCAGGATAAAATGAGTCCTAGAGCAGTTAAGGGAATCTTTATGGGATATCCTCAGGGTACTAAGGGCTATCGGGTTTGGCTTCCTGATGAAGGAAAGTCTACTATAAGCAGAAATGTAGTGTTTGATGAGGAGACTATCTACACTGAGGTTGAGGAAACTAAGAGGGATAAGAAGAATCCTAAGGAAAATAAAGTAAAGAGGGTTTCCTTTAGTCCAGTATTGATTCAAGGTTCTACGGCTGATGGTTTTGTAAGGTCAGGAGATGACTCGGAGGGTTCAGCTCAAGGTGGAGCTATTGAGGAAGAATCAGGTAGCTCAGAAAAAGAGAGTGATCAGAATGAGGTAGAATCTTCAGAGTATGAAGATGAAACTGATCAGAATGAATCAGTTCCAAAGGATCATGTCATTGCCAGAGATAGAGCTGTCCAACGGGCCAGCCCGCGAACAGACGGGCCACCCGCGGTGGATTTCTTTCTCTTTGCGGATCAATGCTGGCCGGCCCGCTAGGACCGCGGTTTCAAATTATATGTCCAAGTCCGCCCCACATTATCCGACGGGTTAGCGGGCTGGCCCGCGGACTGGCTTGCGGACAAAACATTCATGTGTCTAAATTTTATGGTTTCTCATAAAATATGTCTTTTTTGTTTTTTTCTATTATATTTTTTCAAAATTAGATACCGATTTTGCATTTTCAACATTGACAAGTTTCTAAAATTTCAACACTAGCAATATTAGTTCACAAGAATCATGTTAATTATGTCAACAAGAAATTGAAAACCATTAAATTTCGGTTTAATTATTAATCAATTTATACACTCAATAAGACTACAAAATATTAGAAGAATCGTTTGATGTGTTATATCTTTGATGAATCACTTTTGGTATTAACATGTTAAGAAAAAAGAATATCAAACAAGTAAATCTACAACGGAAAAACACGTGAATCTCTTAATCTGAATCAAGACTATTTAAAACAATTGACAATGACAAATTTCCAGATTTGAATGAAATAGAAGTCCTGGCTTTTGAATTTGTTTCTGAATTTCAATTTGATAATAACTTTTGGTCCTCTAGTTTTGAAATTAATCATAATTTTTTAGTTTATTTTTGTAAGTAGAGACTCTTGAGTTTTTTTTGTAGAAGAAACATAGAAATAACAATACTAAAGTTTTATTTTTGAACTTACATAATACTTTAAAACTATTTACCTAAGCCAAAAGTTTCATAATTTTATTTTAGTTTTGTGTTTAGCGGGTTACCCGTAAACCCGCAAATCCGCAACGGATAAAACTGTTTAAACAACAAACTATAGCGGATCAATCCGCGAGGAGCGCTTTTAAATGGTCTAGAAAATACTGTTCAAACCCACCTCGTGACGGGTCTACTTGGGATTGGCCTGCGGATCATAGGCTCGTTTGAAGGCTCTACGTAAGAACCCAGCGAATTAACAAATTATAGGCCCAAAAGAAAATCGAAAATAGTTCGGGTATAGTAATAGTAATGGGCCAGATTGTGAGTTTAAGCCCGGAAGATTGTTGTATACACTAGGGCTCCCAAGTTGTTAAGGAGGCGCAGCTTCTTCTTCCTCTTCATCTTCATCTTCTGGATTTGAGCTGCTTCTTGCCGAGTCATGGGTAAGGTGTTGCGACGAGGTAAATCCCCAATAGGCTTATTTGGTGGAAAACCTCTCCGTTACCGAAAGCGTAAGTTTCAACCAACAACGACTGGTCAATTAAGAGTCTTTGGGAATCGTTGCGACTCTGATATTCAGGTTATATACTCGGAATTTTGCAACTCGGAATTGAATAAGTTGTGTCATCTAGGCTTTTGTAATTTTATTGATTTGATTCTTAATTACAACAGGAAAAGTTGTCGTCTTATATCGTTACTACCGCCAAGCCTCAGTCGCCCATCAAGGTGTCCATTTGTTTTGATTATTCTTTCTCCAATGTGTACTGTATACAGTATCAAGGTGATGGTTATTTTTACTCACAATATGTATGTTTATTCCACACTCAGCATCGCCAAGCAGCTCCGATCGAGTTCAAAGATGCAATTCCTCCACAAACTAAAAACAAGAAGAAGTCGTGAGCGACTATGTATCTCTTTTATCCCCCGTTTTTGTAACTTCAACTTGCGATGCTTCATCCTGACTTTAAACAGAACAAATAATATTATGTGGCATATGTTTGATTCTGATAGGGAACACCCTCCTCTGTTATATCAATACAAAAGGAAAAGGCTAAGGAAACTTGGAGGACAAGGCAACAAGGCTAAAGGGGAGGCTGAGTCATCTTCGGATCAGTCCAAAGCTGGGAAAGAGAGGGACACGTCAGAGGCAAGGGAGTAGATTAGAACGGCTATAAGAAATGGGTTGTGATAGCATCTTGTCTTTTATCATTTTTGTTGATCATACTTTTGGTGAGAGAGAGAAAAGGAGAGTCAGGGACTCCTCTAATATCCCTTTTGTTTTTTCGGTTTTGAACAATTTTGGAGTTTTGTCAAGAACAACTTATTTCTTTTTTTATAAATCCTTGAAAGTTTACATCTTTTACTAGTAAATCCCTATCAATTGGTATCAGATTCATCTTGATCCACCAGATATGGATACTACTCCTACCCAGTTATCACCGATTACGGAAGTTTCTAAAGAGGGATCTCAAACCACCTCTGATGTTACCTCAAATCCGATGTTCATGTCAAAGCTGATGTCTGTTCTGGATAAAATCGAACGTAGACTTGACGCCGATGACACTCGATACAAACACGGAAAGGATGCTTTTTCTGCATCTGCTCATGTTGGTTCGTCCTTTGACGCATTTGCGTGTGACAACCGCAACGGCAAAAACCCCCTGTTTACCCCACCGGACAAACCACCAGACCGACCACTTCCGCCATACACACAGCTGTTCCAGAACAAACCGCGAGATCTGGACCCGTCGTACCGTACGAACCGCCGTCTGGAACTCCCGGTTTTCGATGGAACCGACACCGAAGACTGGTTGGCACGAATCGAACAGTTCTTCGAGGTTGGCTACTTTACCGAGCACCAAAAGCTGACTGAGGTCCGTTGTTGCTTCACCGGTACCACCTTGAAGTGGTATCTCTGGCACAAGGACAGAGAGCCGTTTACGAGCTGGTCACAAATGAAAAAGCAGATTTTGACCAAGTTCGCCACCAATCCGGGTACATCGGCGGGTGAACAATTGTTTGCTCTCCGTCAAACTGGTTCCGTCGCCGAATATTGCCGTGAGTTCATCGGAATCGCCTCTAATGTTCCGACGTTGCAAGAGGAAGCCTTGGAGTTGGCTTTTCTGTCTGGCTTGCAACCAACGATTCGATCTCGCGTTAAGACCTTCGAACCTCACAATCTCCAACGCATGATGTTCTTTGCAGAGAAAGTGGCTAGTTGGGACGAATCGACGGCGATGACGACTGTGGGTTTTTCCAGTGATAATCCCCCACCTGACCGAGTGGGCCTTCCTCGCTCCTTAGTCCCATCTTTGCAGGCAGGACAACGCAGTGGATCTGGGCCTTCCTCACCTGGGCCCACATTAGTTCCCCACTCTCATCTTTGTTCGACGACACTGTGGGGTTCGAAACCAAGGATCACAAGAGATTGAGAAAGAGTTGTTCTTATTGCTGTGTAAAAGTTGAGTACAAAGCTTGTGTATGAAAATTGCGGATTCCCCTTTAGGGTTTATACAAAGAAGTATATTTAGTTTTCTCAGTCGGCACAACCTCCTAAGTCTTCACGGAGTCGGGCACACCAATCAAGGCTTCGTGTCTGGACCGGGCTTCAGGTTACCTCTACGTTGTTAGGCCGAGGATGTGATCGATGATTGGAGAGAGGACGCGGTCGGTTATTGGGCCGAGGCCATGTTTGGTCATTGGACCGAGACCACGGTCGGCTGCGAGACCGAGCCTGTGGTCGGCCACCATGCTGAGGCCATGCTCGCTCGCTGGGCCGAGGCGAGGCCGAAGTCGCGGTCGGCCACCATGCCGAGCCTGTGGTCGGCCACCATGCCGAGGCCGTGCTCGCTCGCTGGACCGAGGCGAGGCCGATGTCGCGGTCGGCCATGAGGCCGAACCTGCCTTCTCCCGCGACATGTTATGTGGTCCTGTGCCTTGTCCAGACACCTTTCATGGCTACTTGGTTTCTCCCGCGTGAAGACCTAGGTGTTGTTCCGCTTGGTTAGTTGGGAGTCCGAAGGGCCATTTCCCGTAATCGCTGGTCTTCAAACGTTAACGTTGAATGGGTGAAAACAGACCCCAACAGTTAGCCCCCCAGCTCGGTAGTGTTAGAGCTAACAGTGCCGAGGTAAAAGATGCGTCTAGATATCAGCATTAACATTTGAAGTCAAGGTGCTTATCTATCCTGCAGTAGTAGAGAGCGACTTTTTTGCAAGAGGTTTTAAGACTCTGTAGGTGTTGCGATTGCTAATGTCAATGACGTTTCCGAGTAATAGCCAAGCGATTTCCGGAAGGAAGAATGTTGTGTTGTTTTTTGAATGGAGTCGGGACCCGTTTGGTGAGAGAAAGAGAAGATAAGGTGTTGACTTGGTCCACTCTTTCTCCTTCCTTTCTCTTTCTTCTTCCTTTTCCCTAGACCTAAAAAATTTTCTTCTTCTCCTCCTTGCCGCCGACCACGAGCCCATTGCCACCGCCGACCGTGAGCTCGCTTATTGCCGACCGTGAGCTCGCCACTTCTCTTCTTCCTTGGTGAGTTCCTTCATTGATTCCCTTTGCACAAACCTTTCTAAATCCCATAGCTTCTTTGAAAATCCAAGCTTATAGATCTAGGTTTCTTTCATGGAAAATCAAACTTTGTTATGTTGGATTGTTGATTGCTTAGGAGAATCCTTGAATCTTTGGTCGCTATTGATTTTCAAGCTTTGATTGTTGATGGAACTAGCCTTGGATTTGCATAGTCTTTTGGAGATTTCCCATTGAAGCTTGTTTTTTTATAGAACTTGCGTTTGAGGTGTGTTCTTGATAAAGGATAAAAATGTTGACCTTTGATTTATCTTGTTAACTCGTTGTAGGTCGAATTGTTGTTATGGAGAAACAAGACCTTGACCCGGTTGATCGCGGCGAAGCAACGCTTAGAACCGAGCCCGTGGTAATGTCGACCGATCGGGTCGATCACGCGGTCGCGTCAACACGCGACACCGAGCTAGCGGTGGAGCTTCCTTGTCGAACCGAGAGCGTGGTCGCGTCCGTACGCGAAACCGAACCCGCGCCCAAGCTCTCATGCGAAACCGAGGGCGTGGCCGCATCAATACGCGAGACCAATCCCGTGACCAAGCTCTCACGTGGAACCGAGGGCGTGGTTGCACCTCTTCGTCGGTACAACAACGTGGTCGCATCTCCTCATCGAGTTGACCCCGTGGTCGCAATGTCGTGTGGTGCCGAGCCCGTGGTCGCACCATCAACCCAAACCGATGCCACGGCCAAAGCATCCAGCCGGGCCGACCCTGGAATCGCATCATCAAGCCGAACCAACCATGTGGTCGCATGTCCTGATAATACGAGCACCGGGATTCGTCTCCGCAGTAAGCTCACCGTTCCGCGAGTTAGTCTCGGCGGGTTCGATGAGAGCGATGATGGTGTTTTTGATGACTTAGCGGATATTGAGGATGCAAGGAGACCTAGCGGTGATGATGATTCGATGGCCCGTGATAGGGGAGTTGGACTCTCCTTTTCCCTTAACGATGAGGATCCGGGGCTCCCGGATGGAGCAGCCGATGCCACTTTGTCAGATCCTTCCTCTTCCTTTAGGTCACTTCCCTCCGATGTTGAGGATGGAGATGAGGTTGACCGACCTGTAGTGGTTAGGAAGAAGAAGGCGAGACCGGACCCTCTGGGATCCACTCTCTGTGATGAGGAGTCACTGCAGCTTCTCCGCGAGAAGTGCGAGATTTCAGATGAGATCGTGTTAGTCGTTCCTGATCGCACACAGCGAGCTGATGCTCCGCCCCCGGGGTACTTCACCGTGTATGAGAACTTCATCGAGCATTGCTTATTGTGGTTTCCGGTGCCAGGCTTCCTCCTTTGCTTCTTAGATGCGAATGGTATCTCCCTTGCTCAGATCAACCCCAGAGGGTTGAGGCACGTCATTGGTATCTATGTTCTTAGCAGGGAGTGCAACGCAGAGATTAGCACCGAGCAGCTGACCAGCCTCCTAGAGTTCAGGCCTAAGGGCTGCGTAGATGAGCTTAGGTATCTTGTTTCTCCGGGTCCGGGTCGCGCGCTCATCGATGGGTTCCCGAGCAAGGACGATCTTTTTTAGTGTCGATTCTTCTTCGTCAAGATCTCGGAGAGGACCATTGAGGCGAACTACATCCCCTTTGTCAGGACGAGTTGGGGGAAGAGAGGTAAGTCTATACTTAGGAAAATTTTATTTTGTATAGTGTTCATGCCTTATGTACTGATTTTTGTATTGCTTTGTTTTTGCAGTGAGGCCATCACTCCAGACAGTCAGCCGGAGTGACGCAGTGGCCATCCACAGCGCTCTCGCCTCTGGGGATGGTGACTGGGTGAAGTCATTCACCCGTTAGGGGATCCAGAAGGCGTTCTTGGATGGGGTGCTCCAGAGTCTCGGCCTACCAGCGAGCAGAGAAGAAGAAGGCAGTGTCGATGAGCACCGTAGTCTCAGCGAGGGCAAGCTCGCAGACGAGTGCTCTGACGACCACAGCGCCTAAGACTCCTGCTGCACCAGCTCAGCGTTCTCGGGTTTCTGATCTCACCCCTGATGAGATTGGTAGGCGGCGTGAGCGGTCGCGGAAGAAGGTGGGGCTCCTCTCCGGCGTTTGTTAGCGACAGGAAGGTGGGCTCCTCTCCGGCGTTTGTTAGCGACCCGACTAGTGATGGCGTTTGCAGCACCTCGCTCCCCGACTCCCGGCTCTGGCCGACGGTCTTTCGCACTAGCGAAGACCACAGTTGCTGAGGTTTGATCTCTCTCTTTCCTTGCATTCGCTGTTGTTACTTTACTTTGTCTTGGTCTTGATAACGTTTCTTTGGTTTTCCTTCGTGTATGTAGCTCTCGTGACCATGAGCTTAGCGAGGCCAGGAGGGCCAACGCTGAGCTTGCTGAGAAGATCCAAGTTCTTGAGGATGATGTCGCCTCTGCGAAGAAGAGGTCAGATGATTTTGAGCGGGAAGCTGTCGAAGGCGTCTTCGAGGCATGCGAAGGACAAGGAGGAGATTGCTTCGCTTAGGAGCAAGCTAGTAGAGGCTGAGAATCTTAGAGACTCCGAGATTGAGGAGGTCGTTTCTAAGGCCAAGGAGGAGGCGACTCGTGTCTTTGCTTGCCGAACTGGGCAGGCTGCCAGGATGCTTGCCAGGATTGAGGGGACAGCAAAGGACAACATGCTAGACCTTGCTGATATCGATGCGAGCCTGGAGCTCATCGAGCATCTTCGTGAGCCTGATGGCCCGACTTTGGACACCGTAGCAGGGCTTTTGGTTGAGAGGAAGATCCCGATATATGATGCTTGTGACGTGTTTGATGAGCTTATCTCTAGCGTGAGGCAAGCCTTAGAGATCGCAGAGGATGCTGACGTAGCTGATGAGGATGAGTGACTGATGGGTGATCATTCTCCTTTGCTTATGACTTAGTTTATTTGTAGTTTCTTGTTTCTGAAAACTCTTGTTGGATTCGGTGATTTTCGGTTGTAGCATTGGACAGTCTGTATCCTTGCTAGTATTTTGGATCATTGCATTGTGTAGAATGCGAGATAACTTTGTAGCTTTTGTTCATGATGAACTTCGATGGTTTCAGTTTCAGGCACTTGCTTTAGATGTTGTTGATGTTGTTCCTATACTTAGGAATTCTTTGAGCTGCTTATGCGTTTCTGTCATGTGTTTGCCAACATTGACGTTGGGCCTTCCGAATGGGGCTTTGTCTGCTCATGCATGACGCTTTATTAAGTAGAGAGAATGCGAATGCGTTTACGCTCTCTATCTGCCAACGTTGCTGTTGGACTTTGTGGAATGGTGCCGTTCTCGAGACACGTCTGTCCTGAGAACAAGTTCACCTTAGATTTGACCAGAGTGTATCCTGGGTTTCTGAATGACACGTTCAGGGTATAATTCGAACGGAGGTCATTAGCAGCTGCATTTTACCAACGACGTTTGTTGGGTTTCTGAGTGATCAGTTGGCATGACCCAATACTGAACACTGGTACTTATATAGCGCGCTGTATCCGTTGTGGATGTCATTGTGTTCGTATTTCCGCATTATTGTTGTGGCCAGCAGCAATAAATACGGAATGACTCTACTCGATTAAAGCTTCGATCAGTCCGTAAAGGACAAGTTGTTCTCATGATGAGTGTTATGGCGAGTGTTTGTGAAAAGCACTCACTCCCCCCCCCCCCCCGAAGCCGGAGGAGATCGAGTGAGCTCGTCCGGAACGAGGCTTAAGTGGAATGTAATCCCCCCCTTTTGATGGAGGGGAGCAACTGAATCTATCAGAAGACAGGTTGCCTACGTACCCTTTGCAGGGATCAAGTCGTCCCGTAGTTCATTTGGAGGAGAAGACTAGAAATAGTGACCCGACAAGTGGGGAGAGGTGCGGTGGGGCACTGGTGTTGCTCACAAGAGGCTGGTCAGGTCCGTCGCCTGACTGGAATTAGCTTTTGCCTTCTTCTGCGGCCCTTGCGAGATTAAGACGTTTTTATTCTCCTTGTGTGTTTCCGGGTCGGAGCCTTCGTTCCCTTCGCGGTTGCGCAACTTGTGCTCTGCTAAGAAACACATGCGTGAATCCTTCTGGTTGCCAAAGATTGTTTGCACGCCGCTGCTGGTTGGAAACTTCAGGCATAAGTGGTACGTTGATGGTACAGCTCGCATCTGACTGAGCCATGGTGTTCCCATGATTAGGTTGTAGATGGCGGGATGATCGGACAATGCGAAGTTGACCATCTTCTTGACACCTCCGGCATGAACTGGAAGGCGAATCATTCCCCTTGTCCATGTTGTCTCACCTGAAAAGCCCATTACAGGCTTTGGCTGCCCTGTGATGAGTGACAGGTCAATCTTCATCTTCTCGAGTGTTTCTCTAAAGATAACGTCCACTGACCTTCCAGTGTCGATGAGGACTCGAGCCACATTGAAATCGTAGATGGTCAAGTTGATCACCAGCAGATCGTTATGCGGGTGGTCAATGCCTTCGGAATCTCCTTCATCAAAGATGATAGGCTCACTAGTACGCTTTGTCCTTGGAGGTGCAGAGATGTTGGCACAGACCTCGGCGCGCCTCTGGTAAGCCTCGATCGCAGTTATATTGTCAGCGCAATACTGCGATCCTCCCATGATCATGTTGATTTTGTCTTGGGGGTTTCCGTTCTCGGGATTGTCTCCACGGCGCTGTCGCCTGGTATTCTCCATCTGCACCTCAGTGGTGCCTTGAACCTTCTCCTGTGGCTTGAAGTCTGACAAACTGATATTGCCTTTAAGGGTGCCCTCGGCCAGCCTCGCAGCCAGCTGTCGTCCCAATTCACGGCACCTTGCAGTTGAATGCCCAGTCGCCTTGTGGAATTCACAGTACAATTTTTCGTCGTACTCGTTCGGGTTTCTAACCCATGTGAGACTCCCTCCACCGCGTCCGCGACCTCTGCTATATCCAGGTGAGTCTATTTGGTAATTATGAGCTCCACCTGCTCCTCCTTCGTATTGGATGAAGGCAGGATAGCCTTTCTTTGCTGCAGCTGGCACGGAGCTCCTCTTCGCTTCGGGCGAAGTCAGCTGCACGGTGAAGAGTGTCTTGAATCGTCGTTGGAGGGTTGATAGTAAGCTCTTGCCAAAACAGAGATGGACATTTAACCGCTCCTCTTAAGGCCTCCAATGCTGCCGTGTTGCTTATTCCGTCTACCTTTGATAAGGTGTGTTTGAACCTGGTCATGAAAGACCGCAAGCTCTCGTTCTCTCCTTGCTTGTTGGTCCACAGCTCTGCGTCGTAGATCTTTCGCTCGGCGAAGATGTTGTAGTGGTGCACAAACATCTCAGAGAGCTGGTGGAAATTATGAATGGAGTTTTTCTCCAACTTGTAGAACCACTGGAGTGCAGGTCCCTTGAGATTCTCCATGAATAGCTTGCAGTAGCCGACGTCTCTCTCGGCTTCTCTGAAGTTTGCTCTTCCTAGTGCTACTTCGAATTCCATTAGATGATCGGCAGGATCGGAGGTCCCTTCGTAGCTTGGGAGTTTGATTCGTCCCGGATCGGAGATTCTAGCCTCTGAGATGTTTTCAGCGAAAGGGGTGTTACGTGCCTTCTCCAACACGTAGGCAACCCTAGGAGCCCTTCCCGTACTACGATACATCTGAATCTCGGTGGTCCGCAGATCGGAGACGACTTGATCCAGCTGGGCTTTCAGTGTTGCGACTCTTTTGTCTCGGGAGCCCTACGCTCTCGTTCCCTGGGGGCCATTCTAACCTAGATCGTACACTTTTTAGAGTAATATTTGTTTAACCTTTGTGTCTATGTTTTGTTTTCTTTTTGTTTAGATTTTGATAACTTCTCTTTTCTTTGTCTCTTAGGTTTAGTCTCCTCTTTTGTTCAACGTATTGCCTTTCCAAAATGTTTTGGACTGCAGTTGCTGGCAAATGTGTTAAGAGATGATTTTAACTTCTTTGCAGGCAATTGATGCCTAAGAGGAAAAGAAAGACTCCTTCTAGAGAAGGATGAAGAAGCGAATGGGGAAGACACACAGTGAGAGAGGCCTTATAAGTTCTATTAAATTACAGGTACTTCAAATTCAACGCATTTGAGAAGATTTGTTTCACTTACAGTTTTTACTTTTTCTTTGATCGATCCATAGGAAATATGAAGAGGAAAAGCCATAAATTATTCATCACTTGATTAATGAGAGTGATAAATCGAATGAGTTTGGTTGAAAACAATGTTGATATGCCTTATGGTGATTACTTTACCTCGAGGTATGAGGAAATTTACATGTAAATGCTAAATGTAGTTTGGTGAGTGATCAATGATGTTAAATGGATTACCATTGTCTGATTCCAGGGGGTTTGGGATCTGAAAAGAGATTGCAGGGACTCGATAGAAGGTTGTATATGTGACCAAATAAGAGCTTAAGCATTGTCCATTTTCTGAGGTAAGTAGCCAATCTCTGTAGATCGTTTTTGTTACATATCAAATTACAGTTATGATTCTACTGTGCTGATTATGTTCTTCCGAGATAGATATGTAGGTATTACTCGGATTCTTGGGAGCAAAGCAACTCAAACCTCCTTCGATAGCTAGGTAATATATGTGGTTATTCAATAGACGTCACCAGTCACCTAAACTCATTATTTGATCACGAATGGTTATCGATCTGGCTTTTAGGATTTATGGTTATACTTTGAAGATTAGGACGAAGAAAATCAAATAAGCCAGAAGGTAATTTCCTTTTTTTTTAATTTTATAAGTTTAGAGAAAAAAGGAAGAACGGGAGTTTGCTTTTGCACTTTTATCTCCACTGAATTGTGAATCCTCATACGCTTGAAGGCTTGCGATTAAATTTGTCAGGACTAAAAAGTGTGCAGCTTATGAAAAGAGTACCGAGAGGAAGTTGCAGAGTTCAAATCTATTGTCGCATGTGAATTATATATCTCTGCCTTGAGAGAAGGCACTACAAGGCTTCATTGGCTAAGAAACTTGTGGAATCATAAATATGGATGCTGAAGCAACACAGAACAACGTAAACAAACTTAAAGGTCACTGCTAGAACACGCACCGAAATTGACTGAGCTTAAGAACTGTATCGAAGAAAAGACCCATACTAATCATGTCTTCAGCCACCCGATGCACAATGATTCATTGGGAACTCGGTAAGTTACTTATTCTACTTCGTTATAACTAAAATATTGATACACTCTGTTGTTTAGTTTCTATGATAATGGATCTGAGAAACAATGTGAAAGAAAGTGTTGGTTTTGACAAATATCTTTGTAGAACAGCCTGGAGTATTCTTCTTTAGTAAATATCTACGTGTCTACAGTAAGGCTTTGGCTGCAATTAGGCCTAAAGATAAATTTAGTGGCTTTTCACATGGAAATAGAGCCAAACGTGATAACCGGTCACTATTTTTGTTTTGTGCTTTGAACAATTACAAGATGCATGTTGAGAAACTTCTATATATGCTCACTAATGTTTTTTTATAAAAACATTTTGTAGTCCTAAACACAATCTCGAGCTTTACTATGTGCGGGAGAATACGAGAGAGACACTAAAAGTAACACTACAAGAAAACAGATTTTTTGCTACTCAATTTTGCGACTAAATAATTGGTCGCTAAATTTAGCGACCAATTAGCGACTAAATTGCGACTAATAATAATTAGTCTCAAATCAGTCGCAAAATTGCGACTAGCACTATTTGTCGCAATTTAGTCGCAAATTTAGCAACCAACTAGCGACTAAATCGAGTTTTAGTCGCAAAAAAGTGGTACAAACACACGTGTTTTACTATTTGGGTTAAATGTATCGAATTTTCGCGACTACAAACGTTTGTCGCAATTTAGTCGCAAAATTAGCTACCAATTAGCGACCAAATTTGGTAGATTGCTAAATAATCGCGTTTTAGTCGCAAAAAACTGGTACAATGTCACGTGTTTCATCAAGATTAGTCTCAAATCAGTCGCAAAATTGCGACTAGCACTATTTGTCGCAATTTAGTCGCAAATTTAGCAACCAACTAGCGACTAAATCGAGTTTTAGTCGCAAAAAACTGGTACAAAGACACGTGTTTTACTATTTGGGTTAAATGTATCGAATTTTTGCGACTACAAACGTTTGTCGCAATTTAGTCGCAAAATTAGCTACCAATTAGCGACTAATTAGCGACCAAATTTGGTAGATTGCTAAATAATCGCGTTTTAGTCGCAAAAAACTGGTACAATGTCACGTGTTTCATCAAGAAGGTACAATAAATATGAACCAGAAGACGAATCCTAAACCCTAACCCTAAACCCTAACCCTAACCCTAAACCCTATACCCTAAACCCTATACCCTAAACCCTATACCCTAAACCTTATACCCTAAACCCTACAAAGTCACGTGTTATAGTAGATGATTTGATGGTCGCCTTTGTAAGACCCTTTTGGAATCCTGATTTTATCCTCGTGACAAAATTCTTATTAAGGGTTTAGGATTGAGGGTTTAAAGTGGATATTTAGAGTAGATTTAGGGTTAAGGGTTTAGAGTAGATGATTTGATGGTCGCCTTTGTTGGACCCTTTTGTAATCCCGATTTTATCCTCATGACAAAATCCTTATTAAGAGTTTTGGATTCAGGGTTTAAGGTGGATTTAGAGTAGATTTAGGGTTTAGCGAGAAAATCATTATTAACACGTCACATGACGAAATTATTTATTAAAAACAAATAATAAGTAATTCGGGATGGCGGATGAGCGAGAAAATAACTATATTTATAGTTATTTTCAAAAATATTATTGGGATTTTTCTGAGAATATTTTTCAGAAGACGATGCAAGCAAGAAGATGAACGAAACGAAAACCGCATCAGAAATAGGCGTACTTTTTATTTTGTCCAACAAAGATGAAATTAAATGTTGGAGCAACCAGAAATGAAAAAGATCATTTCGTGAAGAAACGAAAATTTTTCGGAGATCGAGGATACGGAAAAACCAGAACCGGAGTGGGTTATGCGTATCATTTATAAAAAACAAAAAACAAATTGTGATTGGTTAAGAAACCATCACGTGGATCAACTCTCATTACCCTTGATTAAATTGAGTCCTACGGTTGTGATCTAAAACCCTTTATTTTCCCTTATTTTTTTTAATCTTAACATTTTTCTTTCTTCTTCTTTTCACGATGAATCTCTCCTTCTTATTCTTACCAAAAAATAAATCTTTTCTTCTTCTTATTTTTCTTTTTCTCCTTCACGATAGATCTTCCTCTTCTTCTTATTTCTCCTATCTACAATATTCTTCTCTCTTCTTTCTCTTCTTCTTCTTCAACACCTCCCACGACAAGAAAACAGGTGCATTTGCGACGAAAATTTGCGACGGAAAAAACCGTCGCAAATTTGCGTCGTAATTGCGACGGTTTTGCGACGAACAGTCTTACTTACTCGCAAAACCGTCGCAAATTTACGTGGGAAGTTTCCTACGCAAAATCGTCGCAAAATTGCGACGTTTTTGCGTCGATCTGTACATTTGGACGCAAATGCGTCGCAATATTTGCGTCGATATAACGTTTGCGACGGTTTTGCGTCGCGGTTTACGTTTAGACGCAAAATACACGCAATTTTGCGTCGAGTTTGCGACGATATAACGTTTGCGAGGGATTTGCGACTAAAGTAGGTAGAACACGTTTTAATTGATTCTTACTTGTTTATGAGTGTAATATTTTAGCCGCAAATTAGTCGCAAAAGTCTTGCAAATTAGTTGCAAATTAGTCGCAAATTGAAATGAACATTCTATAAAATCCACCTTATGGATCTCACAATATTATATAATTCAACAAATATGGATAACAATCGATCTTTGATACCGGGTCTGGCTGGTGTGAGACAAGCAGAAGAAGGGGCAAGGAAAAAACTTGAAGAATCGATGTTGGAAGAATGCAATTCTTATGAGAGACATGTATAGATGGTTAACTGTGTTGTTGAGGCAGAAGATCCATCGTTCACCGATGTCCTTTGTAAGACGACAATTGGAAATGTCACCAAATTAACAGGTATAATGAAATGTTATTAATTTAACCTTTGAAATATATATTAGTAATTAAGAAACAAAAATGTTTTATTCACATTTAATTATATTTTACTTATTCTACGTAAAATATATATAGGTGGACACACACGTGGGTGGACACTGGTAAAAGAGTTGCATAAAATAAAACCACAATGGCGTCACGTACCATATGTGGTAGCAGTGATTCATAAAATGGAACCTAATGGATTGGGGGACGCGATGGGCATACTAAAGGTAACATGTATATATAAGTTCTAAGAAAATATGTTTTTAACAAATTATATATTTAGTAATCTATAAATGTTATTTAATTTCCTTGAAGGATCCTACCGGGACTGTACAAGCGAGCATTCATAGGTCCACCATATATGATAACAAATATGGGCCGCACATAAAGGAGGGTTCGGTATTGGTTCTAAAGGAGGTTGTAGTTGTTAAGTTTGATAGGGCGCCAACATATCTTAACATTATTCTTGAGAACATAAGCAATGTAAGTTAATTACAATATATATTTTAAAGGTATTGTATTAAGTAGTATCCGTACACATAATCAAGTTTTTATTTCACAGGTTATATCTAAAGAAAACCTGGCTACAGCGTTCATAGAAGAAGGTAGTAGCAGTCGTGGTCATCGAAATCCAAACAATTGGCTATCCCAGAATGACGACGAAGGGTCGACGACGGATGATGGTGAAGAAATTGATGATGAGTAAAACATTACGTCATCAATAAAAGAAATAAAAATTGCGACGATTTTGCGTCGATATGTATGTTTTGCCGCAAAACCGTCGCAATATTTGCGACGATTTTGCGTCGATACCGCATAATCGACGCAAAATCGTCGCAAATGTTGCGTAAGATAAGATTTACTTTGTAATTTTTTGTTATTAGTATTAATGTGTTAGGGTTACTATTATGGGTAAGATATTTTAGAATAGACACGTGTTTATGATGCTTACCTAATTATGGGTATAATATTTTTAGTCGCAAACGTGTCGCAAATTAGATGCAAAAATGTCGCAAATTAGTAGCAAAATAAATCAATTTCCTATAAAAACCTCGAATGTATGATCGACGAATTCATAACAAACATTCCAATCATAATTTTAAAACAAAACGAGGAGAAAAAATTTTTTTCTAAGATTTCTTAAAGAGAAAAAGTATTTTTTTTTCTAAGATTTCTTAAAGAGAAAAAGCAGGATATACCAACGACGGTAACGTGAAAATTTTCTGTCCTTGTGTGAAATGAAAAAACTTTGCTCCACATGATACGCGAACTGTTTGGAAACATTTATTTACGAGGGGTTTTTTACCTAACTACTATGTTTGGTTTTCGCATGGGGAGGATTTTGTTGTTAATGTTCCGGGTAGTTCAAGTACGAGTTATCGTGGGAATGTAGAAGGTGGTAGTAATTATGAATCTGCATATGGAAATACAGATGAGAATAGGTTTAATGATATGGTCAATGATCCATTTCAAGAAACTACTGCTTCGTTTAGTAATAATACTTTTGAAGAACCAAACCCGAGTGCTAAAATTTTTTATGATATGTTAGATGCTGCTAACGAACCTATCTACGAAGGATATAGAGAAGGGCTATCAAAATTGTCGTTAGCATCTAGGATGATGACAATTAAAAGCGAAGATAACCTTAGTGAAAATTGCATGGATAAATGGGGTGAATTATTTAAAGAGTATTTGCCAAAGGGTAATAACTCTGCAGAAAGTTACTATGAGATACAAAGATTGGTAGCAAGTCTTGGATTACCGTCTGAGATGATTGATGTCTACATTGATAATTGTATGATTTTTTGGAAAGATGATGCTTAGCTGCAGGAATGTCGTTTTTGCTCTCATCCAAGATATAAGAAGACTAGTGGTCGCACCAAAGTCCCGTTCAAGCGTATGTGGTACCTTCCAATAACAGATAGGCTGAAGCGATTATATCAATCAGAGCAGACAGCAGGGGCAATGAGGTGGCACGCAGAACACGATTGTCAGGAACTAAAGGAGTTGTGGCATGTTGGTGTACGGACATTTGATTCGTCGAGCCGTAAGAACTTCAATATGAAGGTTGTCCTCATGTGGACGATAAGCGACTTTCCGGCGTATGGTATGCTATCTGGATGGACAACGGCCGGAAAATTATCATGTCTTTATTGTTTAGATAAGACCGAATCATTTCAATTGTCAGCAGGAGGGAAAGCTTGCTGGTTTGACTGTCATCGTCGTTTTCTTCCAAGAGATCATCCTTATAGAAAGAGTAGGACGTTATTTCGAAATTGAGTTGTTAAAACCTCCCCCTTGGTTTACCTCTCAGGTGAGGAGTTGGAAGAACAAATCAATGGATATGGTGCGGAAGAAACTGTAAAAGTTGGAGGTAATTGGCAAAGTAATCCAGCAAATATGCCTGTTGGGTATGGGGTATACCATAACTGGCATAAGAAAAGTATATTTTGGGAATTGCCTTACTGGAAGGAACATCTGCTGAGGCACAACTTGGATGTCATGCATGTGGAGAAAAATTTCTTTGAGAATATTATACACACATTGTTGAATGTTGCAGGGAAAACAAAAGACAATCGGAAATCTCGTCTGGATCTTGCGGCTTTATGCATAAGGCCTGAGTTGCATCTAATAGGAGATGGTAGGGCACCTATTCCTAGTTTTTGACTATCACCTGCTGCGAAGAATGCTTTGATTAACTGGGTTAAGGAGTGGGTGAAGTTCCCAGATGGCTACGTGTCAACTTTTTCAAGGTGTGTTGAGCAAGGGGGGAAATTTTCTGGGATGAAGAGCCACGATTATCATGTGTTCATGCAGCGACTACTCCCTTTTGCCTTTCAATAGCTTTTACCGCAGGATGTACATGAGGCAATTGCAGGTATTACGTTTATCTATGGTTATTAATATATACATACATGTATTTTGTAACTGTATTAATTAACTTAGTCGGGACCGGATTGGCGTTTTAGGTATTGGAGCATTTTTCAGAGACATATGTGCCAGAACCTTAACGGAGGACGAAATCTCGAAGTTGAATTCAGACATTCCACTCACTATTTGCAACTTAGAGAAGATATTTCCACCTTCCTTTTTTGATGTGATGGAACATTTGGTTGTACACTTACCACATGAGTTAGATTTGGG
The DNA here is from genome assembly GCA_963576765.1 of Draba incana. Classification (NCBI taxonomy): domain Eukaryota; kingdom Viridiplantae; phylum Streptophyta; class Magnoliopsida; order Brassicales; family Brassicaceae; genus Draba; species Draba incana. The sequence continues at coordinate 18,969,846 of OY755210.1, forward strand.
TGGTCCAGTCCAATTTCGATGGATGTACCCCTTCGAAAGGTTCTTCAAACATTTGAAGATAAAGGCGAAAAATCTCGCTAGAGTAGACGGATCAATCATTGCTGGAAGTTTGACAGAGAAGACATCAAACTTCTCTACTTACTACTTTAGCCAAACCGTGAAAACTAAGAAAACCCGTCGTAGACGATACGACGATGGTGGGGTTGGTCGAACATATCACTTGGAGGGTGTACCAGATGTTTTCTGTGATGTAGGTCGGATGGGTGGAAAAGTGAAGGAATCAACGTGGTGTGATTTCAAGCATATGGAAGCTGCCCATACGTATATAATGCTAAATTGTAACTACTTTCAGCCATATAAGAGGTATATATATATATATTTATATATTAATTGAAAATATATATACATCTAATTAATTAATGGGTGGACAGAATGTTAGAAGGCCAAATACGAGAAGCATTTCCTGAACTAAATGATGATGAAGTTCAATTTTACCTAGAACGTGATTTTGCTGGCTGGATGTGGGAGAAGGTAAGAACCATGCATGAGTTATATTAGTATTGCTTATATATATACACTAATTATTTCAATTTGTCAATAGGTGGCGAAGAAATCTCGACTAAGTTGGCCTTTATGGGTACATGAGTTTGTTTTGAGGCCCATTGCAAGCATAAAAACGAGTAAGATGTATTGTACTCGGGGCTTTATTTTTCACACATTTCAACATGGACAAAATAAAGTCACTGCAAATTATGGTATTCATGTCCCAGGCAATACAAACTTCTATGGTATTTTGAAAGAAATCATTGAGATTGAGTATGCTGGTGTGTTGAACTTGAAAAGTGTATTATTTCGTTGTGATTGGTTTGATCCATCCAATGGTCTCGGGGTTAGAACCAGCAAATTTGGAGTTGTTGATGTAAAGGGAGATAGGAGCTACACTGACAAGTTTTAGCCATTTGTTTTAGCATCGCAAGCATAGCAAGTAGTCTTCATTCCTTACCCTCGTACTCGTGGACGACGGGATCAAGATTGACTATCCGTGATTAAAGTTAACCCAAGGGGTCGAATTGTCGGGGGGTTAGCAGCTGATGCTGATGATGATCATCAACCCCCAGTGCAACCTGCAAGAACCGAAGAAGTTTCAATCCCTACAGAGGTAACCACCAATTTGACAAGAATTGACCCACTTCATAATGGTCTTGATGTGATATTCGAGGATTCAGAAGGAAACGAAGATGAGTTTGATGAAGACGAAGAGGAAGATGAGGACGACGATGATGACGAAGATGGCGGAGTAGAACGTTATGTTTCTGATCATGACGAAGAAGATTAATAAATTTATTATTAAAAATGTGTATATAATAAGTATGTATTTTTGAGTGTGTTGATAATTTGTTTTTTTAACCAAGAGATATAACCATTTGCTACGATTTTGCGACGCATTCGTCGCAAAATCGTAGCAAACTTCCATACCCAAAACTCTTACCAATACATTATTTATACCGTTTAAATTTCCTTATCGTGGAATATAAAAACATATCATAGAGGCCTTAATTCATATATATTTTTTTTTCCATCAATGTCCAAGTAATAAGAATAAGAACAAAACACTAAGGTTTAGGGTATGGAAGTTTGCTACGATTTTGCGACGGAATCGTAGCATTTGCGACGGATTTGCGACGATTCCGTCGCAAAATTGTAGCAAACTTCCATACCCTAAACTCTAACCTATACATTATTTATACCGTTTCAATTGGTTCGTCTTCGAATATGAATGTATGAGTCGTATAATAAATAACAATCCCTTTATAATTATTGAAATAAAAAACTTATCAAAACTTTATCAACAAAACATATATAACGAAGTGTCACATACATGCACTTATACTAAGAATGTGATCAATCTATCATTTTTGCCGATTTTACGAAAAACTTCAATTAGTAGACTAACTTTGTTTCATACATGGACTAAGGACCTAAAGAAGTGTTTATTTACATATATGAATTGTAATTTTAGTTTAAAACATCCAAAACCCTAAGTATACCCTAAACCACTTTAGCGTGGGATTTGCGACGACTTCGTCGCAATTGCGTCGCAAATGAAAAATTGCTACGGATTTGCGACGATTTCGTCGCAAATGCCACGCTAAATTTGCTACGCTTTTGCGACATTACTTACGGTCAACTCAATTAACTGATTGAACATTCGCATTGGGATTTACAGTTTGCGAGGCTTTTGCGACGACTTGAAAATATTTGCGAGGCATTTGCGACGGTTTTTTTAATATTTGCGAGGCATTTGCGACGATTTGTGGGCGGCAAACGAAACGTTGTGGCGGCAAACATGCATTGGGTCAAATAGTCGGCCCACTTTGCAAGGGATTTGCGACGGAATTGCGAGGGATTATTTTCCCTATATAAGCAATTCCAATCCCTCGCTCATTCCTCACACCTCTCTCTTCTCTCTCTACAAAAAACCTTTCTCTCTCTAAGAAAACGTTTCTTCGACATTCCGAATCCCGATCCCTCGACCTTCCGAATCCCGATCCCTTGACCTGATAAGGTAATTTTCTAAATTGTTTGTTTATTTGATGAATTTTAAATTTTTCTTTTAATGTTATCTTTAAAGTTATTCAAATTAATATTAAATTTCAAATTTTTTTAATATGCAATTACTAATTTCAAAATTATAAAATTTATTTAGATGGCGGAGAACGACTATACCGACTACTTAGAGCCTGGTGTTGGTCGTGGTAGTGGTCATTCACGACCAGGACAGCGTACAGATTCCGCCCGCGTCTCTCCTTCAGTGCGCGCCTCTTCTTCCGGTACCACTAACCGGATTCCGGAGTCACAGCCGACGCCACCTCCCGAGCCAAACCCTGGAGCAATTCCTTCATGGGATGACATGACCTTCGAGCAGCTTCTCGTAACTCCCGGACGGCAGGCTCTTCCCCATTTAGAACCTGACTCTGCCGGCAACGCTGTGTGGTAAGTAATTTTTTTTACATTATTTTTGTTTAATAATTATTAATATATTTATTTAAACATAATATCATTTTTATAATTTTTTTTAGGTTTTGCAAAAACAAGGTGGGAAAGGATATTAGAAAGATCATAGAGCGGGATTTCAAGATGTGTCACACGAGTTGGAAGTATGTTAACCTGGAGACCATGAATCGGTGGTTCAAAACATTCGCGGTAAAAAAAATTTAAATTTTTTATTTATTTATTCAATTTTGTAATTTTATAACTTACTTATTCAATTTTCAGCAAAAATATTATTGGGACCCCGCGATTACTGGTTTAGTTCGTGAAGAATTTGAGGAGAAAGCGAAGAACCGTCTCAACAACCAAATAGGACGGTGGAAGGAGAAGTGGCAAAAGAATCTGGATCCGAAGGTATGTATGCCATCTTTCTTCGATCCTAATATTTGGGCTGCTCCTGTCGCCTTCTGGCAGTTGGAGACTTCTGCGGAGAAGTCTGCCCAGTGCTCGGCTGCTCGATTGATGAAGGTTGGCGGTAGTGACTAGCCTTCAAAGCACTGTTCGGTACAGATTTCTTATGCTCAGCATGCGGTTGACATTGTAAGTTATTAAATTTTTTTACTTTCAATTTTTACGGTAACAAAAAATTCAACTTTTAATATGTTTCCATTTTCAGACTGCGGAAACTGGAGTTCCCGCAACGATGACATCGGTTTGGGAGAAGACCCACCGCAGGCCGGACGGGACATGGGTTGATGAACGTGTCCAAAAGCTCCACGACGATGTCATTGAGCGAGTGGACGAACTTTCAACCCAGCTTACTCCCGATGGTCAACCTACTCAGCTGACACCGATGGAGGTCAACCGTGTCGCATTACAGGTAAAAATTTAATTTCTTTTTATTTTTATTCACAATTTTAAATATTTATTATACTATTAACATTTTTAAAAATAAAATTATAAACTTTTAATTTTTTTTTGTAGATGGCTCCTCGAAACCGTAAGGGAAAGATGGCATTTACAGGATCTATCCGGACGGATGATCAGGGAGTGCCATTTTGTCCCGTTTCGAGATATGCTTCTGATTCGCAAAAGGCCAAGGAGCTCCGGGAAACAAAAGAACGGCTCGGCCTAACGGAGAAGAAGTTAGAGAGGACAGTGAACGTCTACAATAATCTGTTCGCGGAATTAGCGAAGTCGAACCCCGCCATTGACGGGATTTTAAGAAGGAGGAAAGACGAAGAAGGAGGCACATCGAGCCAGAATCCGCTCGATAATTTTAACTTCGATTAGAGTTTTTTTGGTTTTTGTTTTTTGTATTTTTAATGTTTTTTTTATTTTAAATATTTTCGAATTTTATTAATAAATAATAAATTTTTTTTTTTAATAATCAAAAACATCTTCGTCGCAAAACCGTCGCAACCAAAAGCCGCAATTACGTCGCAAATTGTTTTTACGCAAACCCATCGCAAAACAATGTCGCAAAATCTTTGCAAAAACAGTTGCAATTCCGTCGCAAATTTCGCCGCAAAACCGCCGCGAAGTTGACGCAGATGTTTGCGTCGTAAAACCGATGCCAATCCGTCGCAAATTTAATATGAACAGTAATCGTCGCAAATCCGTCGCAAAAAGGAACGTCGCAAATTCGTCGCTAATAGTAGCGACGAATTTGCGACGATTCATAAATTTGCGACGGTTTTGCGACGTTTTTTGGTTTGCAACGAGCTAGTTGCGACAAACCAAAAATCGTCGCAAAACCGTCGCAAATTTCCGTCTGCAACGGATTTGCGACGAAAACCTCCCTTGCAAATGCACATGTTTTCTTGTAGTGTCCGATCCGGCGATTCGACATCCGGGAACTCGACATCCGGGAGCTCGACCACCGCCAGAATACTCGACCACCGCAGATCCGGCGAGGTCTCCGTCGACGAGGTGCAGATCCGGCGAGGTCTCCGTCGACTCAATAGGAGCAGAGCTGGGGAAGGGGCGGATCCGGCGAGATGGGTGAACGGAGAAGGGGCGGCGAGATGGGTGAACGGGGAAGGGGCGAGCTCCGATCCAGCGAGCTCCAATGGAGAGAAACCGACGATTTTTTTTCCCATTTGTATTTTTATGTGAATTTATGTATTTTTAGTATTGAATTTATGAATTGAATTTATTTGTATGTTTTAGTGAGAATTTATTACTTGTAATTTAGGATTTGTATATATTTTTAGTTTAATTTTCGTTTTATAAATTTTTTTTTGTATAATGTATATTATGAGTTTTTATATAATATATATTATGAATTTTTGTTTTGTTAATTAGTATATTATTAATTAATATTTAAGTATTACAAAATTATTATAATTTTTTTAAAAAATAATAATAACTAGTAGTCGCTAATTAGTCGCTAAATTTATTTAGCGGCTACAGTATAGCTGCATTAATAGTCGCTATTTGGTCGCTAAATTTGGCGACTAAATTGCTACTAATTTATTCTAAATATAAGTGGTCGCTAATTAGTCGCAAATTAGCGACTAAGTTGCGACTAAAAAAATTAGCGACGAAACATTAGATACTGCCATTTTTAGTTGCTAATTAGTCGCAAAACCCAGTTTTGCGACTAATTAGCAACTGTTTATGTAGTCGCGAAAAAGCTGTTTTCTTGTAGCGTAAGTTCAATATTATTGCTCATCAATCGCATTTCCCGGCTTCATGCTCAAGTTTATAATCATGCGTTTAGTTTGCTTTTTTATTATTTTTTTAGTAAAACCATTAGCGTTCTTTAGTAGAATCTTACTAGCCATGTTCTTCATATTGCTAAAACATGTCCATCTAGATTTTTTATATATAATCTTCTTGATTATTTTCTCTTTCTATTTTGCAGGCCATATATGACAAGTTAATTGCGAAACTTTTTAGAAGTAAAGGTGACGAGGTAAGATGATCTAAATCAGTTGATTTGTTGGGCAGATTACCTATGATTTTCTATGTTATTAGCAAATAACCTGCGTAAAGAGGGATCTTTACCCCTGAGATGCAGGGCGCGACATCCAAATCAGGATTTTTGGATGCGGCTAACAAGATTATTCATCATCTCATTATTTGTCCTACATGTCATCGTTATCACCAAGTGTTGAATCTGTTAAATACTCTTGCGGTATTTTCCTCTGCCTCGGAGGTCAGCCTTTTCTTCACCGTAGCTTCTCTGAAGAACGGTCTCTCGACGGCTATTTTCGCTAAAGCTCGGATTGAACATGGTCGCGTATCTGTTCCGCTTCCGCAACAAACCGCGACATAGACAAGATGAATGTCTACACGCTCGAGATGTGTATTATTGGTTTAGACAAAGATAAAGCTTATTTTTTCTTCAAGAACGGTGAAACAGGATCCGTATCCATGATTGACAACTCCGGAATTAAAAAGATCTTACCGAACTCTCAAATTCGCGATTTTGAATTCGAGCCGTGCGGTTACTTTATGAACTTGATCAAAGGAGACACGACCTCTACCATGCACGTGACTCCTAAAGACAGTTTTAGCTACACGAGTTTCAAAACTGCAGATTATGAATTTGGCAACGGTATTGTCCTTAAACCAGATGGTGACTAGGGTTTTTGGCTTGCTTCGAGCCGAATCAATTATCTGTAGGATTCACAGGAGCATTGGCGTTAACGCTTACAAGCCATAGATTAGTGTTGATATTGAAGATTATGGATGCATACGGAAATGTATCAGACGTTTGAGAAGCTTGGGAAGTATTGTGGATATCCGAGATCAATGTTGATGAAGGTGACTGGAGCAGCAGCGAAAGTAACTGTATTCGTGAGTTTTTTTTTCTTCTATCTCTAATAATTGTTGTTATTATTGAGTTTTTTTGTTTAATTATGTTTTAATGACTTGAATTTTTTTTTCCTTCATAAAAATGTGTTGTTTTTGATATTTATATTATGTGAAAACAAATTATTATTTTTGTCACTGCCTTTTATTATCTGTTTTCTTAACGACTTGATCATGTTGAAACACTAATTTGCAGTGTAGAAAATATATGAGGGGTTCTTAGGTGGATATCTCAAACAATAAAATACAAAAATAATCTACTATATAAAAGGGCTGGGCTCTCTCCAACCTTTTGACACATCAGCAGCGGAAGTTATTATGAAAATGCCACATGTCATTCCAAAAAGCAACAACTATTCATCTTCTCCTTCGATGAAACAATTATTCATCCTCGACCTTCCAGTTTCTCTTGATTAAATAACAAAGCTAATCACACATAATTAGCTATAATTAAGAGTCCTACGATTTCGCTTCCATTTGTTTTCAATTGTCACCGGTTTTCAATTCTCTGTAATTAGGGTTTCAGTTTGATGGAATCAAATGGTCATCGAGTGCAATGTCTTCTTACTACCTCTTTCTTCCTCATTGTTGTCCATCGTTTGCGTCTGTTTCATCGCAATACCTTCCAGAGCGGAATCAGAATCCAGCGGATTGTAATGAGTGTCGGTACTGGATTTCGTTTTTTTACTCCGCAGCTTCACCGCCTAAGCTTCGCCGATTTTTCAAAACACTCGCAACTGTACTTGATCAGTTCCGATCACTGTATTCAGATCTACCTTTTTGAGCTCTATCATAAGTTCATAACCAAACACTCTCGCTCTTAATTAATTTTGTATATTTGTATGGCTTTAAGCCTCAAATTAGTTTTGGTTGACAGAGAATCCATTTTTGCTGGTGAACAAAGGATATGGTGCATTCTACGGCCCAAAGACTGAAATAACAGTTTGAGATGCAATGACAAAGCAATTCCAATGTGTAATTTTACAAGTTAAACTCCAATGCTTGTTTCTTCTCTTTTAGATGGATGAGGTGCTATATTGGGAAGGATACATTACTGATTTGATAATAAACTCAAGTCTTACGTATGATTCAGACATTTGATAATATATATTTGCTCCTCTAATTTATTACTTACGTCAGGTTGGTCAAGAGTTCGACAGAGGACTGAAGGATGAGGAAGCTAGAAATTCTCGTCACTGAAATAAAAAATTCACCAAAGAAAAACAATCTATGTTTGAGTGAGTCTGTTAATGGAATTGAGTGATACCTTTGTTTACGTATACTACTATGTAATGCAATGCTTTCTCATTTTTGCCTTGTGTTTAGTAGTACTGATCAAGGAACTCTTTCCTAACAGTGCATTTAGAAAATCGTGAGTGCTTCTAACATTTGTCTTAAATAAGCTGATTAAAGTCTCATACATTTCCTTTGTTGGCATAACAATTTTAATATTTCGTTCAGCATATATGTCTCTCAGATTACATTGTTGCAAAGAATATTATTTTGGGAACATGGAAACCGGGAAAAACATTGGCCTTAGGTTATTTTAAGTCCACCTATGTCATACCACAAGCTTGTTCACTCTGGAATGAGATCAAGTCTTTGCGCTCTCAAAACAGGTCAGTTACAAACGATGGTGTCTTCTCCTTACGCGCTGGTATCATATCATCTATGATAACATTCTTTACCCTTTCGGTTTGTAGAACAAACAAGCAAAGTTGGAACTCAGACTACAACTCATCTTAAGGGATAGGTAATGCGCAACACATTTCTCGATCTCTCACATCTTAACTTTTCCACACCTTCTCACTCAGTGAGCCCGAAAATATTTCAGATGGATGAGTTGTTTACCACTTGAAGACGATTTAATTATCTGTCAAGAAAGCTACTCTTAAGTGTACAACATACACTCATGTAGATATATAGGTGTCAGTCTCCACATGGAAGTTTCCACTTTTTCTCTACATTTATAAAAATTCTAAATGGGAATCGTAACAAAATGACATAAGTGAATTTTTTTTTAGTGGATGTTCATATTTTATTAAGTACTGAATAAACTGAAATGGTTTTAAAAATGAAATCTCTTTTAGACGTCTTGGTCTATCTTCAAGATATTGATCACAAGGTCTCATTTCATCTCTACCATAAATTTATAACTTAAATGTGTAGGACCTGCTTCTGCATCTTTGTTGCTCTCGCTAATCCCATGAGTAGCTTATGGTTTGAAATTATCTGTAGGATTCACTGGAGCATTGGCGTTAACGCTTACAAGCCATAGATTAGTGTTGATATTGAAGATTATGGATGCATACGGAAATGTATCAGACGTTTGAGAAGCTTGGGAAGTATTGTGGATATCCGAGATCAATGTTGATGGAGGTGACTGGAGTAGGCGAAAGTAACTGTATTCGTGAGTTTTTTTTTCTTCTATCTCTAATAATTGTTGTTATTATTGAGTTTTTTTGTTTAATTATGTTTTAATGACTTGAATTTTTTTTTCCTTCATAAAAATGTTTTGTTTTTGGTATTTATATTATGTGAGAAACAAATTGTTATTTTTGTCACTGCCTTTTTATTATGTGTTTTCTTAACGACTTGATCATGTTGAAACACTATAATTTGCAGTGTAGAAAGTATATGAGGGGTTCTTAGAGCATCCTTAATGCAGAGTTTAAAATTTCTTTAGAGGAAGTCTAATAACGTCTAATTTAAGAGTCAATTTTATTTATAAGACGCGCATACGTGGCATCGTCTGATTGGCTTTGTGATTATTAACAAGAGAAAAAGAAAAAAAAACCCACAGATCGCGTTTTTCTTCTTCTCTCTCTTCTTCTCTCTCTCGTTTTTGTGGCCATGGCAAAATCCATGGCGATTCTTCGATTTCTTTCGATTTTATCAGAGAAATTCATTGAAAATTAAGAAATCAGTGTTAGATTCTCCTTGATCAACAGATCATGGCCAGAATCCGCGAAATTTGGCTGAGAAAATAACGACGAAATCGCCGCCACAGTTATATCTCTTTGCATGGTATGAATCCACTCTTCTCTTTGATAGATCATCTTCAATTTTAGCTTTGTTGATGAAATTGATTTTAGGGTTAACTGAAATCATATTAGAGATAATTGAAAATTTGTTTTATGTTTTCCAAATTAGGGTTATTTGAAATTGGGAATTCTGATAATTGAATTTTTGGATAACCGAAATAATGGTGTTCCTGATTCATCAAATCGTTTTATATATGTAGTCTCAAATTTACAAATCCGACGAAATCCTTACCATGCTTATTTCTTCTCTTCTTTATCCTCACCGTCTCTTTTTCTTCCTTTGTTACAGCCAGGGCCGGCGCTGGACCGGTGCATCCGGAGCATTTGCGCAGGGCCCAAAAAAAATTTGTGCTTTCCTTTACTATTTTGAAGGCCAAATTTCAAGAATTTTTTTGTAGAAAAGTTGCAGATCTAAAAAAATTAGGGTAACCTCACGGAGAAGACGATAAACACGTGATCTTATCACGTGATTATATAATAGAATTTGGGCTAATTGTGAATAAATATGGCCCATAACGTTTTATTAGTTTTATGTCCAATATATTCTCATAGGTTTTGTCTCTTTCTTGTCTCTTTACCGTTTTAAAATATTATTTTATAATTTTAATAGGGCCCATTTTCATTTATTGCATAGGGCCCAATTTTACAATGAGCCGCCCCTGGTTACAGCCCGAGACTCCAAACCGTACGCCTCGCTTCATTTTGATTCAGTAATTTCAATTTCTCCGGCAGAAAATTCGGCGACGGGTTATCGATTTTCACAGAGGGAGCAACGGCCAGGCTCGATTTCAGAAACCCCAACGGAATACGGTATAATTACGGCGATGCTGACGTGGCGGTGAGTGTAAGAGATGGAGATTACAGACGCTTGATTCACATATAGCTAAATGCACCATCAAAATACTTAAATGGTACGTAACCCAATCCAATTTTAATATAAACTGAAATAGTTTTAGCATGTTTTGTTTATTGATTTAGGGACATGTTCTCATATTGAATCGTTGTAGAGTACTTGTTTGCTAACCTATGTGAGGTTTCTCTTTGTTATACGGGCACCTTTGTGAGCTGTTAAAGTTAGATTTAGGAAAATAAACTTTTGACAATATATTTCTTATATACACTAAACTTATTTAGAGAATGATAATCATCAAAGTCCACAAAGAAATCTTTTTTTAACGGGAGTAAATGAATTATTATATAACAGTATTCATTCAACTCATAAAACATGTTTGCAAATTATCATTGTTTGCCTTTAATTGGGTACTGTAGGCTCCAGCCTTAAATCACTTTTCCTTTGAAACAATCATAATTATTTAGTTTGTCTAGGTGTCCTTTGTGACCTTTGAATCACATTCTTTATATTATCCCAAGTTAGTTTTCTATATAATACTATATTATTTCTTCATTATGCCGAAAAAGATCTCTTATCATATGCTTTTTTTTACATTTATATTAAGAATGGTTGACAAATACCTTAAAATGTTGTTTTTTTTCCTGTGTGTAGCCGTCTCTTTACTTTGAAGAAAAGAAAGGAGAGTTTGTTCTCTTACCAAAGCTGTAGTCTCTGCCCTACATATGTATATCAGGTGTTTCCTCTTCACACTCTTTCTCTTTGCTTCAACATATGTATATGTTCTGATGTTATTATTCTTGTTTGTTCAGGTTATTTGGTTAGAGATGTGTCCCTCTGAGCTGTTTGGAATCTTTTGTAAGGTACTAATCTACGTCCCATTATTGTCAACATATTTGAATTAGGTTAGCAAGACTTTAGGTTCATCACTGCAACTTTAGTTTTGTAATTGAACATTGGGTCTGGTTAGGCTGAAGAGCTGGTGGTTGTTGTTCATCACTGCAATCCGGTTTTGTTGTATTTTTGTTAGATTTAAAATCAAAATCTCTGAATTCCTACTGTCTTGTCACACTTAAAATTAAGATATGAATCACTTATTTAATCATTCATGTTCTGGTTGTTTAAGAGTAGGTGAAGTTTGAACTGTTTCATTTATTGTTTGAGATTAATACATGTGTCTCCATCACATTTAATGTCCCTGTGTGTGATGAAAGCTTGTCTATATTTTCCAGCTCATGATATCAAACTGAATCTATAATTAATTTAAGTGTGTGTTATGAATGCTTGTTAGACTTTAGGTATTGGTGATTGACTTGAACTATGATGTATGCTTCTTAGACTTTAGGTATTGGTGATTGACTTGAACTGTGATGTATGCTTCTTAGACTTTAGGTTTGTGAGTTGAACAATGACTTGAAATGTGATTAATGCATGTACTTTGTTGCTGTTAATAAATGATTAAAACAACTACTTGTTTTATTCAATGCTTATAACAACAACTTGTGTTCTGCTTAAACATAAAACTTAATAGAAGCACTTCTATGTATAACACTAAAAACGTAGGGAGAAACCAATACTAGTTCTCTTTCATACATCTTTGACAACCATTGTATTTTCTTTCAGTCTTGTTTCACAACCAATCTTCTTCTCTTTTACTCTTCTTTGAAAAACAGAAAGCTAGGTTATGGATTCTCCAAATCCATATAGTCACCACTCCAACTTTGTTGATCTTTTAAATAGTCAACATGACATCCACTACCCTTCACCCAATCCTTATCAGGGTAGTTCTCAACCCATAGAATTTGGATCATAAGAAGTGCCACTAAACGTAGCCACAACTGAGGAGCGTAAAGAGAGAAAAAGATGGAAACCAGAAGAGGATATTATGCTCATTAGCGTCTGGTTAAACACCAGCAAGGATGCTATAGTGTCAAATGAGCAAAAGTCTGGTGCGTTTTGGGCACGCATTGCAGCACTGTATGCTGCAAGTCCTGGGGCAGTAGGTGGTGATCGGTCACCTGTTTTTAGTGATTTATTACACGGTAAAGCGCCGGAGGTAAAATACTATGTCAACGACCGCGAGTATGATATGACTTACTATCTCACAGATGGTATTTATCCTCAATGGGCAACTTTTATCCAGTCTATTTCACTTCCACAAAGTCCGAAAGATAAAGAATTTGCTGGACATCAAGAAGCTGTTCGAAAAGATGTGGAGCGCGCTTTTGGAGTCTTGCAAGCTCGATTTGCTATTGTCAAAAACCCAGCTCTTTTCTTGGACAAGATGAAAATTGGAAAGATAATGACAGCATGTATCATACTACACAATATGATAGTAGAAGATAAACGATATACCTACAATCTAGTTGACACATCAGAGTTTATACTACGAGGAGGAATCAGAGCTTCAGAAGTGGATTTAACGTTTCAATCAGATATGCCTACAAATGTGGACATGTCGGATATTCGAGTTCGAGTTCGTGAGAAAAAAAAAGCATCAACAATTAAAAAATGATTTGGTTGAGCATGTATGGCAACATTTACAAAGAGGACAACAAAATTACGGCTAAGCGTTTTTTCCCCTTTTTGCTTCACAATTCTGTATTTTAAATATTAGCATTTTATGTATGTTTTAAATTTTCTAAATTATATTTTGTAAAATGTAATATGCTTTATAATTGAATTACCTTAATTTAATTTATAAAAAAAAATAAAAAATAATAATTTTAAAGACACTTTCATTTAGTGTCTCCATTGTTTGGGTCTAAACCACAAAATGTCTTCAATTAAAAAATATTATAAATTTAATATAAACAAATCAAAAGACACTGCCCAAAACGTGTGTATTAAGGATGCTCTTAGGTGGATATCTCAAACAATAAAATACAAAAATAATATTATTTAATAGAAGGGTATCTCAAAATTGTGAGAACCCCACCCCATTGATAATGATGCTCTATTTATATTATTGTAGAGAACTATTTGTGGTACCGTTGTTCATATTTGAGTTACTTCAATAAAACACAACACAACTTAAATACAATTACTTGAATAATTTGGTTTCAGAGATAAGTTTTGAATTTTTATGTTGAGACAAAAAAAATAAAAAATAAAAAAAATCAAAGAGTAGTAAATTGGAAAAAAATCAATTTTACTATTTAGAATCTAAATTTTTAAGAATTTTCATAAAAGTGGCTATCCTCTTCATACCAATTTGAATGAAATTTTTGTATGATAGTGTTGTTGATTCGATGGGCATACATGTTGAAAAATATAATATATTCGTTATTGATATAATGAGACTATCTATTTAATTTATCGCAGATAACACTGGTTATCGATATAAAATTTGTTAAAATTAAGTAAATATAAGTTGTTAAGAAAATATTGTAAACAATCATATTGACCCAATACTGTTTATCGTTAGAATTTGCTTCAATGTGATAATTTTTGCAATTATAATGATAGTGTAAAATTGTATCTAACTTTTTAGTCTTGCGTTTGTTAATAGTAAAAGCTTTTAAATGTGGCAGTCACACAATATGCCCACAGAATTCGACAATATGTCTACGATTAATTGGATTTAGCGATTAGTTATCTATTTTTATTTGGTGCCCATAGTTCTTCGTGTTCAAAATAAATTAAATAATATGTGAAAAAACTTATTATGTGATTGTGTAATAAATAACTTAAATAGAATAGGTTTTTTCATTAGTTTTTTTGTTTTTTTTTTAAATTTTCCTTTTGATTATATAATGAGCTCGGATAATGATATAACCTTGGTTGTGTAAATCTGTGATATTATTCAGAGATATAAAGGTTTTTTAGCTTTTGTCTGTTACGATTTTTCTCTTGGGTTCATCAGATAGTGATAGGGTTTTACATTAAACTATTAGAACGTCTACGTATAAGGAATGCTTTTTAGCTTCCGTGTGTTACGATGTTCCCCTTGGATCACCAGATAGTGGTACGGTTTTAGATTAAATTATCAGAATGTGTACGTATAAAGAAGGATTTTTAGCTCACGTGTGTTACTATGTTCCCTTTTGGTTCACGAGATAGCGGTAGTGTTTTAGATTAAATCATCAAAACGCCTAAGTATAAGGAAGGCTTTTATGTCTTGTGCATTACGATTTTCCCTTGGATTCACCAGATAGTGATAGGGTTTTACTTTAAACTATAAGAACATCTTTGTGTAAGGAAATATTTTTAGCTTTCGTGCGTTACGATATTCCCCTTGTTTTCACCAGAAAGTGGTAGGGTTTTAGATTCAATCATCAAAATGCCTAAGTATAAGGAAGACATTTTAGCTCATGGTTTATAAGGAAGGCTTTTCAGCTCCCGTGCGTTACATTTTTCCCCTTAGGTTAACCAGGTAGAGGTAGAGTTTTAGATTAAATCGTCACACGATCTACATATAAGGAAGGCTTTTCGGCTAATATCCTTTACGGTTTTCCCCTTGGGGTTCACAAGATAATGGTAGTGTTTTAGATCAAATCGTCACATCATCTACGTATAAGGAAGGTTTTTCAGCTCCCGTTCATTACACTTTTTCCCCTTGGGTTTGCACGATAGTGGTAGGTTTTAGATTAAATCGTCACAACATCTACATATAAGGAAGGCTTTTCAACTCCAGTGCGTTACGATTTTTCTCTTGGGTTCACCAGATAGTGGTATGGTTTTATATTCAATCATTAAAAACCTAAGTATGAGGAAGACATTTTAGCTCTCGTGCGTTACGGTTTTCCCCTTGGGTTCACCATATAGTGGTAGGGTTTTAGATTAAATCGCCATAACATCTACATATAAGAAACGCTTTTCAGCTTTCATGCATTACATTTTTCCCCTTGGGTTCACAAGATAGTGGTAGGGTTTAAGATTAAATCGTCACAACATCTACATATAAGGAAGGTATTTTCGGCTCCCGTGTGTTACGATTTCCTCTTTGGGTTCACCAAATGGTGGTAGGATTTTAGATTAAATCGTCACAACATCTACATATAAGGAAGGCTTTCCAGCTCTCGTGCGTTACAGTTTTTCCCTTGGATTCACAAGATAGTGGTAGGATTTTAGATTAAATCTTCACAACAACTACGTATAAGGAAGGCGTTTCAGCTCCATGCATTACGATTTTCTCCTTGGGTTCACTAAACAGTGGTAGGATTTTAAATTAATTGTAAAAGAAGGTGTACGTATAAGGAATGCGCTTTTTTACCTCGCATGCGCTATGATGTTCTGATCGGATTCACAAGATAGTGGTCGGGCGGAACCATAAGAATTTATACGTTTAAGGAAGGCTTTAAAGCTCCCGTGTGTTACGATGTTCCCATTGGGTTCATCTGATAGTGGCAGGGTTTTAGAATCAATCATCAAAACACTTAAGTGTAAATATTTTTAGCTTATGTGCATTATGTTTTTTCTCTTGGATTTACGAGATAGTGGTGGAGTTTTATATTAGATCTTCATGATGTTTACGTATAAGGAAGACTTATTAGCTCCCATGTGTTACAGTGCTCCCCTTGGCTTTTCAGATAGTGGTAGACTTTGCCCTTGGGAAGAAAACTATAACCTTAGTAAAGTAGTAATATCATCATAACGTCTACGTATAAGGGAGACTATTTAGCTCTCGTGTGTTACGATGTTCCTTTTGGGTTCACTAGATAGTGGTAGAGTTTTAGATTAAATCATCAAAACGCCTAAATATAAGGAATGCTTTTTAGCTCATGTACGGTACAATTTTGCCCTTGGGTTCACTAGATAGCTTTAGGATTTTAGATTAAATCATCAAAATGCCTAAGTATAAAAAATGTTTTTTTAGTTCATGTACGTTGAGTTCCCCGTTTATTTTACCATATAGTGGTAGGGATATAGATTAAATAATCAAAACGCCTAAGTGCACTTAACTAGAAAAAATCAGTTGCAAGAAATATTTAAAACTTTGTGGAGTGAAAATTTAGTCAAAAAATAGATTTTGTTTTTTTAATTACTTTTGTGTTAAAATTACTTTGATTTCTCGGGATCATTCCAATAGAGAACTTATGATTTTGATTAAATTATAATTCATTTGTTTCCAAACAAGCTTTGCAACTAGGGGTGGGCAAAATATCCGGAACCGAAAAACCGAACCGAACCCGACCAAAATTACCGGAACCAAATCCGAACCGATATTTTAAAATATCCGAACGGATCCTCCATACTTAAAACCGAAAATCCAAAACCGAACCCGAACCGAACCGATAACCGAACGGATACCCGAAATATACAAAACATAAACAAACATAAATCTATATAGAGTTAAGGTTGGGTGTGTTCATATAGTTTATGTAATTTTTATAAATTTTTTTTGTCAGTTCGGATATTGCATATACATTTCGGTAAAAATAACCAATTTATGTTATTATTTGTAATATTACAATATTTTTTTGTTACTTTGTTTTGAGTATTTTTGGATAATTCGAATACCAAATAATTAAATTGAAGCAAATGAAAAAGAAAGCGAGATAATTATAAACTTTTGGAGTAGTTTTTTAATATTTGACAATTTTTTAGTGTTATGGATATTCCGAACCCGACCTAAACCGAAATACCCGAAAATCCGAAATAACTGATCCGAACCCGAAAGGGTACCCGAATGCCCACCCTTATTTGCAACTATTAAAAGTGTGATAGATATTGTATTTATTTTTTCTCTCAAAATTTATATCCAACATTATTCTGTCGGCACGGGTGAGATTTATATCAAACGTTTTTTATTAATTACCTATTTAATGTCCTTTACCGCGCAGGCCCAAAATACCTAGTTAGTTATTAGAAAGGGAGTAAGTATTCCATAATTTGTTTCAATCAAAAAGATCATTGGAGCAGATCTTAATATAATTTCAATAAAGTACGAGGAGTATGATGGAATAGGCAAGGGTAGGAGAAAATAGAATTTTAGCCTAAGTTGTCCTGTAAGAATAGTTTATCGGAAAACCAACAATACAATGAAAATCCGATATCTCTAATCTCTTTCTCGGCCCTCCTATTTCGATAATCTCTCTCTCGTGCCTCTATCGTCTTCTTCCTCAATCCCTCTGTTCTTCTATATCTTTTCACCTTTCTTCTGATTTCGCATCCCCTTTTAGTTTTTACTCCGATAAGTTTCATCCCGACCTTATCAGATTCTTCTCTTTTATTTTATTTTGGTTCTAATTCTTATGAAACTTTGGTTCAATTCTGTAATTCTTATGAAACTTTGGTTCAATTATCAGACTCTTCTCTAAATCTTATGAATCATTGGTTCAATTATTTAAATTTTCGCTTTTTAGTTGATGAATTTTTAGGGTTCCGATCTAGATCTTCGGCGAGGAATAAAAAATGAGCGATACAGAGAAATGTAACATTGAGATGATGCAGTGACTAATGGTAGTGATACAGAAGGATAAAGCAGTAGTGTGAATGAGAGGAGAGGGAGCGGAGGAAATATCGTGCCTACGAGTAGACATCATAGAAGTGTTTCGGTTGATAGTTATTTTATGCACACGTTTTCGTCGTCTATTGGCGATTGTTAGTAAAACCGTCTCCTTGTTGGGGAAGTTTGTTGAGGAAAGTTTGGCCTACGAATTCGGTGGATGGGAATTCCGGTTTGAGCATTGAGTTTAAGAACGGTGAGTTTACTGGGGGGGGGGGGGGGGGGGGGGGGAGAGATGAATAAGATCATGGGGAATGATAAGGCTTGGAGAGATGGCAATGTCTGATCCTAAACGCGTCAAAAGGTATATATATTAGTTTAGACAAAACTTGGGCGTGCATCTTAGTTTTGGTTCTGTTAGACATCTTTTCCTTTTTTTTTAAGTTGTTTCCTTTTTCTAGCTTTATTCAAATACTCTTTCAATTAGGACCATGGTTTAGCTTTTCTATATATAGTCGATGCTAGGCTATTGTACATTGTAAAAGCACGACTCCTATTGACTTAATCTCAGGGCGTTAGTTGCTTTACAATTCCGTTTTTGCGTTCTATTGATTGCACTATTCTCCTATTTTGAACTACCAGGGACTTGGAGGTTTGCCCTTTCGTTGATTGTGGATTTGAGATGTCTTCCGAAATCAGGGCACCAAAGAAGCAACGATTGGATCATCACCCTTCTTCTCTGATTACGTCACTTCCTGACGATGTCATCATCGATATCTTAGCTCGAGTGCCGATAGGTAAGTATCCAGAACTATGTCGAGTTTCTAAGCACTTCCGGTCAATCGTTTCCTCGGATGAGCTATATACGAGACGAGTCTTGCTAGGCTGTACCGAAGCTTGCATCTATGCTGTGATGTATAACCCGAAGACTCACAATTATGATTGGTATCTTCTCCATCGGAATCGTTTGGTCCTTATCCAGTCAATTCCTCCTATGCTGCGTGCCTTCGAAAGCTTTGCTTCGGATGGTTCGAAGATATATGTGTTGGGCATGACTAACTGCCAAGAGATGACATGGAGTGGGTTAAGCATCAACTGTAGATCTCAAGCGGTGAAGCCACCACCCACCGGCTTCTACGTAGTTGGACTAGAGGCTGACATCATGGACGAGAAAATGTACATACTTGGCAATTACAATGCGGAATCGACGACAACAACCATGTTGGTGTTCAATACAGAAACAGGAATGTGGGAGCCTGAGATTACAAAGCTAGACATGAAGTCAGATATCATGGGGTCTGGTTTTGTGGCGATGGCTGATAAGATATACATAAGGGGTAGTAATAATAGCTTTGTTTACAAGCCCAAGGAAAGTAAATTGGAAACGGACGATATGCTGAATTCTAAACGCTGGAGGAATGCGTGTGTCATTGATGACTTATTGTGCTACTACGATTATTATGAAAAGGATTTAAGATCATATGACACGAAACATAGGCTTTGGAGGGTGGTGAAAGGTGTGGAAGAATTGTTTCCTGAGGCAGTTTATTTACAGGCATACACGGTGAGTTATGGTGGCAAACTGGCTGTTTTCTTGCGTGTTCACAACATGTCGAGTAACACAAAACAGGTTTGGTGTGCGGAGATTGCATTAGAAAGACGTGGAGGAGAGATATGGGGTGAAGTTGAGTGGGTTGATGTTGTGATTGAAGGGAATATGTCCTTAGAGAAAACTTTAGTTGTTATGGTTTGATACACAAACTCTCCGAAACCAAATGTGTAAGTAACTTCATTTTACAATTTTTTATGTCGGAGATATATTTATACAAATGTGATATGAGAGTTTATGTGATTTGCGTTTCTTAGGCTGGAGCTGAAAAACTTTAGAAAGCAAAGATGAAGAGGCTAAGAAGAGGAGGAAGATAAGTTCAAAGCTTTTGTTTATCATCTTCATTGTTGTTTTCCCTTCATTTATCTATCTAATTAGTAATAATCATATGTTTTACGGTTTAAAATATCAAAAAGAACCAAAGGATGCTTCTTTATTTATTTATTTTTTATTTTTTGCAATTTATTGAACTGATTTTAGATTTTTTATTTATTTATTTATATTATTATTACATACGGTGTTCTATCACGTCACGACCATATGACTAAATCTTGAAAACAAAATCCTAATCTAAACTGATATTATCAAAGAAAATAAATAAAACCAAAAGGAAATAAAACAAAACGAACAATATATATAGTCACTTCTTTGAAGGCCAATAAAACCTTCTTCTATGCATCATTCACTTGTGACATGGGTTGTGTAAGAGCTTCACCATAAACCTTCTTCCCTTCATTTATCTATCTAAGTAGTAATAAGGGAAAAACCCTTAAAAATACCCCAATTATTTTACATTTGGCAGAAAAATACATGAACTTTTAAGACTCCCTCAAAAATACATGACCTATTAAAAAATGTTATATTAATACATATACATTGAAAATCGAAACGGAAATAGTGAAACGCCGTTTAATTTTTCAGATCCGATAATCAAACATGTCGGAATCAAATAAAACATACTGGGCTTTGTTAATGTTGGTTCCATAAGTTCATATATGGTTGCGATACAGAGAAATGTAACATTGAGATGATGCAGTGACTAATGGTAGTGATACAGAAGGATAAAGCAGTAGTGTGAATGAGAGGAGAGGGAGCGGAGGAAATATCGTGCCTACGAGTAGACATCATAGAAGTGTTTCGGTTGATAGTTATTTTATGCACACGTTTTCGTCGTCTATTGGCGATTGTTAGTAAAACCGTCTCCTTGTTGGGGAAGTTTGTTGAGGAAAGTTTGGCCTACGAATTCGGTGGATGGGAATTCCGGTTTGAGCATTGAGTTTAAGAACGGTGAGTTTACTGGGGGGGGGGGGGGGGGGGGGGGGAGAGATGAATAAGATCATGGGGAATGATAAGGCTTGGAGAGATGGCAATGTCTGATCCTAAACGCGTCAAAAGGTATATATATTAGTTTAGACAAAACTTGGGCGTGCATCTTAGTTTTGGTTCTGTTAGACATCTTTTCCTTTTTTTTTAAGTTGTTTCCTTTTTCTAGCTTTATTCAAATACTCTTTCAATTAGGACCATGGTTTAGCTTTTCTATATATAGTCGATGCTAGGCTATTGTACATTGTAAAAGCACGACTCCTATTGACTTAATCTCAGGGCGTTAGTTGCTTTACAATTCCGTTTTTGCGTTCTATTGATTGCACTATTCTCCTATTTTGAACTACCAGGGACTTGGAGGTTTGCCCTTTCGTTGATTGTGGATTTGAGATGTCTTCCGAAATCAGGGCACCAAAGAAGCAACGATTGGATCATCACCCTTCTTCTCTGATTACGTCACTTCCTGACGATGTCATCATCGATATCTTAGCTCGAGTGCCGATAGGTAAGTATCCAGAACTATGTCGAGTTTCTAAGCACTTCCGGTCAATCGTTTCCTCGGATGAGCTATATACGAGACGAGTCTTGCTAGGCTGTACCGAAGCTTGCATCTATGCTGTGATGTATAACCCGAAGACTCACAATTATGATTGGTATCTTCTCCATCGGAATCGTTTGGTCCTTATCCAGTCAATTCCTCCTATGCTGCGTGCCTTCGAAAGCTTTGCTTCGGATGGTTCGAAGATATATGTGTTGGGCATGACTAACTGCCAAGAGATGACATGGAGTGGGTTAAGCATCAACTGTAGATCTCAAGCGGTGAAGCCACCACCCACCGGCTTCTACGTAGTTGGACTAGAGGCTGACATCATGGACGAGAAAATGTACATACTTGGCAATTACAATGCGGAATCGACGACAACAACCATGTTGGTGTTCAATACAGAAACAGGAATGTGGGAGCCTGAGATTACAAAGCTAGACATGAAGTCAGATATCATGGGGTCTGGTTTTGTGGCGATGGCTGATAAGATATACATAAGGGGTAGTAATAATAGCTTTGTTTACAAGCCCAAGGAAAGTAAATTGGAAACGGACGATATGCTGAATTCTAAACGCTGGAGGAATGCGTGTGTCATTGATGACTTATTGTGCTACTACGATTATTATGAAAAGGATTTAAGATCATATGACACGAAACATAGGCTTTGGAGGGTGGTGAAAGGTGTGGAAGAATTGTTTCCTGAGGCAGTTTATTTACAGGCATACACGGTGAGTTATGGTGGCAAACTGGCTGTTTTCTTGCGTGTTCACAACATGTCGAGTAACACAAAACAGGTTTGGTGTGCGGAGATTGCATTAGAAAGACGTGGAGGAGAGATATGGGGTGAAGTTGAGTGGGTTGATGTTGTGATTGAAGGGAATATGTCCTTAGAGAAAACTTTAGTTGTTATGGTTTGATACACAAACTCTCCGAAACCAAATGTGTAAGTAACTTCATTTTACAATTTTTTATGTCGGAGATATATTTATACAAATGTGATATGAGAGTTTATGTGATTTGCGTTTCTTAGGCTGGAGCTGAAAAACTTTAGAAAGCAAAGATGAAGAGGCTAAGAAGAGGAGGAAGATAAGTTCAAAGCTTTTGTTTATCATCTTCATTGTTGTTTTCCCTTCATTTATCTATCTAATTAGTAATAATCATATGTTTTACGGTTTAAAATATCAAAAAGAACCAAAGGATGCTTCTTTATTTATTTATTTTTTATTTTTTGCAATTTATTGAACTGATTTTAGATTTTTTATTTATTTATTTATATTATTATTACATACGGTGTTCTATCACGTCACGACCATATGACTAAATCTTGAAAACAAAATCCTAATCTAAACTGATATTATCAAAGAAAATAAATAAAACCAAAAGGAAATAAAACAAAACGAACAATATATATAGTCACTTCTTTGAAGGCCAATAAAACCTTCTTCTATGCATCATTCACTTGTGACATGGGTTGTGTAAGAGCTTCACCATAAACCTTCTTCCCTTCATTTATCTATCTAAGTAGTAATAAGGGAAAAACCCTTAAAAATACCCCAATTATTTTACATTTGGCAGAAAAATACATGAACTTTTAAGACTCCCTCAAAAATACATGACCTATTAAAAAATGTTATATTAATACATATACATTGAAAATCGAAACGGAAATAGTGAAACGCCGTTTAATTTTTCAGATCCGATAATCAAACATGTCGGAATCAAATAAAACATACTGGGCTTTGTTAATGTTGGTTCCATAAGTTCATATATGGTTTCGATTTTTCAAAATACACTTAATAATTCAGAGAATTTTAATTTTAAAATTTGAAAACCGAAACTTCATTGAAAAATTCAGTTAGTTTTAGTTAGAATCATGCAGTGAGCTCAGAACCATTAGATTCAAAATCTTAAGAGCTTTTCAAAGAACTATAGATCGCTAAATATAGTCCTTGGAATCAAAATCCGCCATTGATCAACTTGAAAGCTTGGAAAAATTAGGTGTAAAATTGTTCGATTTTCAATGTATATGTATTAATATAACATTTTTAATAGGTCGTGTATTAATATAACACTTTATAATAGGTCGTGTATTTTTTAGAGAGTCTTCAAAGTTCATGTATTTTTCTGCCAAATGTAAAATAGTTGGGGTATTTTTAAGGGTTTTTCCCTAGTAATAATCATATGTTTTACGGTTTAAAATATCAAAAAGAACCAAAGGATGCTTCTTTGGAAAAATCAAATCAAGTTTTATTTATTTATTTATTATTATTTTTTTTTGCAATTTATTGAACTGATTTTAGATTTTTATTTATTTATTTATATTATTATTATATACGGTGTTCTATCAGGTCACAACTATATGACTAAATCTTGAAAGCAAAATTCTAATCTAAACTGATATTATCAAAGAAAATAAACAAAACCAAAAGGAAATAAAACATAACGAACAATATAGTCACTTCTTTGAAGGCCAATAAAACGTTCTTCTATGCATCATTCACTTGTGACATGGTTGTGTAAGAGCTTCACCATGATCCTGAAAACACAAGCATTAGATAATAATAATTTTAAAACACTAAGGGCAGGAACAACGGTGAACTCGGATGGAAAAGTTTTTAGGAATTTTTTTATTATTATTTTATTTTTTCGCAACTTAAAAAAAAAACAAAAAACAAAAAAAAATTGACCAATCCCGGCTCGCCACGTCACGTGAACAGTGACGAGCCGGGTTACGGAAGAACTTTACGAACTCGAGTCTTAACTGTGCACAATTTTTTATCATTTTTTTCGTTGGAAATCGTGTCAAGAAACCCATAAAAAGCACCGTTGTACGTGCTCTAAGAGAAACTCCATTGGAGGTTTTAGGCTCTAAAACATAGGTAAAGTTGAAAAAAAAAATTGTTAAAATAATCGTGGGCCCCACAGGAAAATTAAAACCGCTTCTTAGCTAAGAGTCGGATCTTCACTGTTTTCACACTGTTCCTGCCACGTGTCACCAACTGATTGGCCCATTTTTTTTGTTTTTGTTTATTTTTTTTTCATCAGATACATGCGGGTCTACACAAAAATAACAAATTTTTTTTTAAAAACCCCGTTTTACCAAATCACTGATGGAGTTGCTCTAAGTAGATATATTCTTTTAGAATAACTTGTTTGGCTCTTCTTTTGTCACAAGTCCGAGAGTTGTGACCACCTTGTCCGCATTTCTTACAGTTTATTGTCTTCCGTTTCTTTTCTATCTCCACAACCACTTCTTTATTCTTTGTCTGTTTCTTAATCTTCTTCATGGTTGGAGACACGATTTTGCCGGTGGAGCGTTTGATAGTATTTGGTAGTCGGTTATGTAAAGATGAAGTTAACGATAAACGGTTGTATTTGGTAGTCGGGTGTACTTTATCAGGTCCTTTTATGATAGCCTTATCCTTCCTTTTGCCCTTAATACTTGGTTTACCTATTATGCTATTGGCACTTCCAAGACCTACGAGATGAGCAACTTGATACTTCATCTTCTTTAATCTCCCCTCCTCTTGTACCACCGTAGCCTTTAATTCCTTGAAGTTCCATTTATCTTTAATGGTGTTGTAGTTCACCTAGAATTGGCTAAACTCAAGAGGTGGAAAGTTCATAATGAATTGAACCAAGAATGGCTAATGCACTTCGATTCCCAAGGTCGATAGCTTCTGATGCCAAGTTAGACGTGCGTCACATGATCATGGATTGGCTGAGACTAGTCAAACGTTTTGGTAGTAAGCTCACTCATGAAGCTTCCTACAATTGACTTGTCAGCCAAATCCGATTGTGAACACTCCTTAATTTGCTTTATGAATTCCCTTGTTTTATCTGTCTTGGGCATAGATGGCTTGATACTTTCCGCCATCGTCATCCTCATGAGGTTCAAACTCAGCCTGTTAGATCACTCCCAAGTCTCATAATGAGACTTTTTAGTTTTGGAGCTAGCTTCGGTAATGGCTGAGGGTTCTTCATCTACGAGTATTGCCAATGCCATTACACCCAGTGAAAACCGGATTTGTTCGGATCACTCTTCATAGTTTAATCCATTATACTTCACGACAGAGTTAGCAGATGCAAAAAAATTTGATGAAGCTGCAAGCATTTATACATGCTTACCCATTAGTGCTTTGAAACTTTAATTCATATTCTACTTTTAAAGCATGAATTTAAGCAACCTTTGGACAATACTTAAACACAAACAATAATCCACATTTGGGTGATCTCCTAAAGGGTAATAAGCGGAAGCATAATTATATATGACTAGGTGAATACCCGCGTTTATGGGAGGGTGCTTTTTCAAAAATGTTTAAAT
Organism: Draba incana; assembly: GCA_963576765.1. NCBI lineage: Eukaryota > Viridiplantae > Streptophyta > Magnoliopsida > Brassicales > Brassicaceae > Draba > Draba incana. The sequence goes on from OY755210.1 coordinate 18,995,743, forward strand.
TGGTCTTTTCAGATAATGTTGCTAATTCAGGTTTTCATTGGTTGCCATAAGTATGAAGTATCACATTTGATCTACCACGAAAACATGCAGAGGTTCTATTAAAGTTTATTTGACACAAATCAAGACACCATGCATGCTTTGTAATCCAATGGACCGCAATAGATGTCTATGCCTTAGCCATCTCCATGCTTATGAGCAGTTTTCCATGAGGTTGCTTTTACGTTAATGGTGTGTTTGTTTACACATTGAGCAAGCATGAGATTGAACTACGCATAATGTATATAAACCATCTTTTCACTAAAGTTTTAACCAATTATGTATGCATGTATGGACATCACCATCTTCTTGTTACCAAGCTGGAGAAGCTACTCCACAACCATCAGAGATAGTATATTTTTTTTTTGTCAGAGATAATATCTTTGCTCTTTATATTGCCATGAGTGGTTGCGGCATCCACTGTGAAAACACGATGGAAAGAAAATCTATTATTATAATTTTCATCTTAATATTGCAGTTAATCAATAAACAAAGAAAGATGAGATGCCTTAAACCACCATATTTACTCAATATTTTTACACAGACACGACATAAAATCATCAATGCAACCATAGCAGAGATATAACAAGACGAATCTGAGAACCCAATACAATCTACGCTTGATCCTATTCTCTTTCTTTTGCGCTATCTGCTAACAAAATTAAGTAAGTCAACTTAATACAAGCAATGAACCTCAACAAAACTAAAATCAAAACTCTTGTGTGGCAAACCATATTTCAGTATGATTACGAATACATGAGAATATTACTTTGATTGACAATGATAGTGGTAAGAATATTTATCTACATGAAGGCATTTCTAAATAATTTTTTTTTGACAAAATAAAACTTTATTGATTTCATAATTGATCGAAGTACAAATCGTTCCATATTTCAGAAGGAGGGACATAACAACCACCGACGAAAGGTATGTTTTCCAAATTTAAATGTGCTAAACTATGAGCTATGTGGTTACAAGATCGATTTACATATTGGAAAGAGCAATGACTAAATTTACATTTCCAAAATAAAATATCTTTAGCTAAATTTATCATAGTCCGATCTTCATAGTTCCCATGCAGTAGATTGACCAAAAATTGGTTATCTCCCTCAAAGACCACTGAAGTGAAACCAAGGGACCATGTATGTTGTAAGGCTATGAGTAGAGCTCTTCCTTCCGCTTCTATTATCGATGTGACGAAACCCATATTAGCATGTCCCCAAGTTAATGAATTTCCTTCCTCATCTCGAAGCATCCATCCAGCTACTGCTAATCCTGTTCTTGCATTAAAAGCTGCATCATGATTACACTTCAAACATCCTCTTCTTGGCTTTGTCCAGCGATTGGTGATAGAATGTTGTTCTCTGGTCATATGTTCAGAATTGGTTCCTTTCTTTGAATTGGTCATTGAATCATTGAAGATAGAATGGATCCATTATATTGTGTCAGCGATGGCATATTGGGCATCTCTCTTATAGTTAATGCGCCTACGATCGAATATCAGCTGATTTCTAGACTTCCAAATTCTCCACAATATCCAAAAAGGTAGGAAACGATGTAGAGGCAACAACCTTGTATCTACATATAGATCTAAGAAAAAGCGAATGATATCCTCTACATTATTCCATGTCAAATCAGGAAGAGAGTAATGTAACTGGGCATGTCTCCATGTTGATAATGAAGCAGAGCATTCAAATAGTAAGTGTGTTATAGTTTCATCTCCATTGCAACAACGTTGACATGTTACATCTATATTTATCCCTCTTGTCCTTAGTCGGGTCGAAGATGCTAAAGCTTGAGAAAGAATCCTCCAAAGGAAATGTTTGATCTTTGGCATGATTTTAAGTTGCCAAATCCTCTGTTTTAACACCGGATCTCCATGTACTTGGTCCAAGTTAAGTATATCATTACTTGAGGCTGCCACCAAATATCCTGATTTGATGTATATTGGCCAGAAGTTGTATAATCCCATACAGCATTATCTTTTTCTGGTGTACAAGGGAGATATATTGATTGAAAAATATGAATATCTTCCTGTGAAGGATGAGTATTAAGAGCCTCTAAGTTCGAAGATAGTCTTGAGTGATGGCGATTCATAAGATCAGACACTAAGAGGTCTGGGTTAAAAGTAGCCGAGGCTGTTGAAATTGCCGGTCTAAGAGGTAAACTTGGAATCCAATTATCTTGAAAAACTCGAGGGGACAATCCATTAGAGATGTTATTCCTAACTCCCTTTTTAATGATTTCTAAGCCATGAAGAATAGAACTCCAACCAAAGGATTGTTTTTTATTTAGCTGTGGCTTGAAGGACATTACAATCATTGTAATATCGAGCCTTAAAAATACGAGCGAAAAGAGTATTAGGATGTTTTAATAATCTCCAAGCTTGCTTAGCAAGTAAGTCATCGTTAAAGTTTCCATAGCCTTAAAGCCTAGTCCACCCTCGTGACATATGGCATGTAGATGTGTCAACTTCTGGAGAGCTTCCTTCTCCTATTGGACAATGTTTTTCATTCAACACCCTCCACATCATCTCCTCTTTCTTCCACATACTCTTCTCTCTCTTCCACCTAATAATTCAACACCCTATCCTACTATTTTTATTTCATTATTTTTATTTTTTTATCTTTTTAAATTTGTGATTACATATTAAAATCAATTACCGATAAAAATATAAATAAAAATAATTGAAAGTTAAAAATTTATTTCATATTCTTATTTTTTGGTTTTGTAATTACATATTAATAATAATTATCGACTGAAATTAAATTAATATAATTAATAGCTAAATAGTTTTTTTTCATTTCTTTCTTAATTTATAATCTTAATAAAACTTTCAATTAATTCGGATGAAAAAATATCTCAAAAATCTAAAACAAAATTTGTGTCCAATTGTTGTGTGCCATGTGGCTAGGTGAACTCCTTATCTCATTATTGAGATAATACCAAGTTATATTAGGATAATGATGTTGTATAATTCCTAGGTTATCTCTAGTTAGATATTTCCTAATCTCTTATTACTTAGGACTTTACGTTCTTGTATAAATACCTTACTATGTACATTAATACAATAAAAGGCTCCTATAAACTATTTCATGGTATCAAAGCATAAAAGATCCATCAACAAAATTTTCTATTTTTTCTTCTTCTTTGTTTAATTTTCTTCACAATCAAAAACAAGTTCCTTTGATTTGTTTGTTTTTTACTACTACTCTCCGATCTCTACAACTATATTCTAATTCTAAGTTTCGTTCTTCTTCTTATTCTCCAGTTTTGTTTTCTTACAACGCAAGCAACGAGTTGTTTTGTGATATATCATGGTTTTTACCCGTTTAAGCTATGATATAAGTCCTATATCTAAAGTCTTTTGGTGTTTTCCAGTTGTTTTTAGAGTTTTTGCAGGTACTTAGATGTTTGAGGCATAAAAGATGTTTACTGGAAGTTTTGGAGCATTGCGGAGTGGAGCGTCAAAGTGTCAAAGTTCGGATTCAGAAAACAGAGCTGGTGTCGATCGACACCACCTCTAGGTGTCGATCGACACCCTGATCAGACGAGCCAAAAAGCCCAAATCGAAGATTTCCGGTTTTGCGAAGGAATTCCAGATGTTTACTTTTATATCTATGACGGTTTATGTACCTTATATATACGTTTTTAAGCCATAGTTTAGGCTTCATGCTTTCTTTTATCAATTACTTAGAGATATCTTTTAATAAAATCATGTTTTCATCATTCGATATGTTTGAGTAGTTCTTTTGTTAGGTTTAGGGTTATTCAAGGGTTGTTGATGATTTGCTAGATCTGATCTGAGTTGCATAGGATTAATATCTTTAGAAAGTTCTTCATCTTGTCTTGTGATTAATGCTGATTTTAGATTCATGACCTGAAATCTGATCTTAGGATAATTAATAGAAACGACAGTTTGATTGATTACCTGATCTAGACTCTGATGAGCAAAATTCCTTTTCGCAAAGAAATTTGGTTTAGGGTTTTGTGAACAATTGAACCTGAAATTAATGCTTGATTAAATCTATAGAACTCGCAAAGAAATTTGGTTTGCTAGGATTTAATCATAGATAACTTTTGCAACGAAAGTCGATTAGTTTTATATTCGTGTTCATGTTTAGGAACTGAGCTTCATAATCCTATCTTTTATTTATCATCTGCATATCTGATTCACCTGTGATTTCCTTGTGCCTAACGTCTTTCTCTTATTGTTTCACAACCGTTTGTTTTGCTTGCTTTGATTTACTTGCTTTCATACTATTTGCCTAGTTTAATTTGAACTTATTAATCTTTTGTGTTTATTTGATTCCCTGTGGATTCGATAACCTTAAGTGCTACACTGATCTCTTAATTTGAGAGAGTAGGTCTAGGGTAAATTTCACCATATCAATTTTTTGCGCTGTTACCGGGGAATCATACCATTAGGTTTTTATTATTAGGATTTTGTCTATGCTTTTATTTTTATTTTTGCTTTGCTAGTTTCGTTTTCTTTTTGTTTTCTGTTTCAGGTACATGCCTGATACTAGAAGCAATCAAGAGAAGGAGCTAGTTAACTACAATCTCGAGGAGTTAGCATGTTTGGAACAGGAGAGCAGTCCGAGAAGAAAGGATGGCTGATAATCCACCCATCAATTTGACTCTGGGAGATGATAGAATCCTGCGTGATCCGGCAGGATTGAAGTATAATGAGTAGTATCAGAGGATCGACGACGAAGGGAATGTAATCGTCGCGGAAAACATCGCTGAAAACGTTGAGCAGGTTGAGGAAGAAGCGGGTGTCGCTCGACACCTAGGAGATTTACGTGTCGCGCGACACGGAGAGTTAGTCGCTCAACAAGGAGGAGAAGCTGGTGTCGCTCGACACCCGGTCCAGGACAGACCCAAAACACTTGTTGATTTCAATCGTCCGGACCAATTCTATGCGAATCGAGCTGCGATTCGTCCTTCTGCCTTCCAGAGGAACGAATTCGAGGTGAAGCCGGCCTACTTCAACCTCATAGCTCAAGACCCTTTCCATGGTCTTCCTCATGAGCACCCAATGGACCACCTAGAGAAGTTTGAAGATTTAGCCTCATGCATCAAGGCTAATGGTGTGTCCAACGACTACATCTTTTGCAAGCTATTCCCATACTCGCTTGCTGGAGATGCATCTTATTGGTTGAGGACTCTTCCAGCAGGATCTCTGACTAATTGGAAGTATACAAAGAATGCTTTCTTAAGCACATTCTTTGACGATGCGAGATCTGAAGAGCTCAAAATGAAGCTTACAACCTTCAAGCAAGGTGATACTGAGGCATTCAAGGCTGCGTGACATCGTTTTAAAGGATACCAGAGAGACTGTCCTCACCACGGGTTCATAGAGGTACAGCTTTTTGGGATTTTGTACAGAGGAATCGCACTTACTTTTGCTACTACGCTGGATGCTGCGAGGCAAGGGAACTTCAACACGAATTCCCCATAGACTGCCCTCTGATTGATCGAAAATCTGGCCAACAGTAACTCCACAAAGAATGTTGATTTTGAGAGGAGCCAGTTTGGGAAGAACGTCCAGAACAGTCAGCTCGCTGAGGTCTCTAAGAAAATAGATTCGATGACTAGTCTTCTAGCTGGAAAGAAAACAGTGCAGTTTGCTCAGGAAGTGGAAACTTTCAATCCAGAGGCCATGAGCGAAGATGTTAACTACATCAACGGGTCTGGATTTCAGAAGTTTGGGAATCAGCAATGATTTGGTTCCTCCTATCAGAAGCCGTTCCAGAACAATGGGTATACAAGGAACTACGGTTCATCTTCTTACCAGAAGCCTCCTCCTCCATCCACAGATTCGAAAATAGAAGTTATGCTTGCGCAAATCCAAGAGGGACAACAGAAGATAGAAGTGAATTCAATTGGGAAGTTAGACTCTGTGTACCAGGATCTTAATGGGAAATTCGAGTCGTTGAGCACTCATATAAAGCGATTGGATACCCAAGTAGCTCAAACTGCAGAATCTGTAAGGCGACAAGAAGGTTTTCTTCCTGCAAAGACGGACTCCAATCCTAAGCGAGCTTGCAACGCGATTCGAGTAGAAGAGGAGAATTATTTTGATGAGTTCGAAGCTATTTTTGGGACAAAGGAGCCAGTGTTGATCGACACTGTGGATGAGTGTCGATCGACACTTGAAGAAAGGCTAGAATTGCTCGGTGCTCAACTCGACGCATAACTGATTTGTGAAATTGGTGTCGAGCGACACCACCCCAACATCTATGATTCCCTGTTTTGGCCGAACCAGAACTCTGCGAAGCGTCTCAAATCGCCGAGGAAACAGTACATAAGCCGAAGCTGCCATTCCCCAGAACTAGAAAGAGCAAGCAGGAAGCTGAAGAGGCCATATGCAAGAGGATGATTGAGAAGATCTTTGTTGAGATGCCTCTTGTGGATGCAATCAAGCTTTCTCCTGCAATTCAAAGATACGTTAAAAGGATGGTTGCTAATGGAGTTAGTACTGAGGAAGGAGCACTGCTGACTCGAGATCTTCAAGCGATTCTCCTGAACACAGCTCCGGTCTCCAAGAAGAAGAAGAAGGAGATAGTGGTTTCTAAAGAAGTAAGTGCCATGATCCAGAGCAGGGTTCCAATCAAGCTTCCGGATCCAGGCAACTTTGTGCATAATTGTTCAATCTCGACAGGGGAGTTTCCTCATTCTCTTTGCGATTTGGGATATGGTATTAATTTGATGCCATTGTTTGTTGCTATTGAACTTGGGATGACTGATTTCAGGGCAACAAGGATGTCTCTTCTCCTAGCCGATCGATCCAGGAGATTCCCAAAATGAATTCTAGAGGACGTGCCCATCAAAATTAAGGATTGCATCATTCCTGCTGATTTTGTGGTTTTGGAATACGACGATGAGCCTAAAGATCCTCTGATTTTAGGACGATCATTCTTAGCTACTGCTGGCGCTCAAACAGACGTGAGGAAGGGAAAGATAAAGCTTGACTTAGGTGATATTGTCATGGATTTTGACATGGAGAGCACCAGGAGAAAATCCACCATCGATGGTCAAACTTTTTCTGTGGAAATTTTAGAGGATGATGACTCTATGGAGTTAGATGCTAGTTCTTCATCTATAGCTGAACAGACGATTCCACTTATCCCAGCCCACACGCCTCCCCAAAAGCAAAGGTACGAGTCTCCTGAACTTAATTCTATCTCTTCCAACTTCATTAAAGTTGAAAAAGTGGTTACGCGCTCATGGAAGCAACAAGTTCCTCGAAAGCTTGGTTTTTCTTTTGATGATTTAGCAGGAATTCCAAAGGAGCGTTCAAGGACTTCAAAACACTTCGCGAGAATACGAATTCTCATTCCTCATGAGCTGAAAGAGAAAGGAGACGCAGTCGTTCAGACAATGGTGCAGAAAACGCAGAAACTCTTTCCTGGAATCATTCCATGGAAGAATGCAGATCCTCCAGACATCTAGTTCCTCAAACAGTCAAGCTAACGGACTAAAAACAAGCGCTGAGTGTGAGGCAACCCACTAGTAATCATTTTATTTTTGTTTTAAATTTCTTTTATTACTAACTTTTATTTTTAGTTTAAGTGTTTCAGATATTCTAAAAAAAAAAAAAAAAAAAAACGGATGAACAGTGGATCGACCATTCAGTCGATCGAACCAAAATCATGGGTGTCGATCGACACCCTTGCAAGTGTCGATCGACACCACCCTCAACAGGTACAAATTCATTCGTTATTCAATTTATTATGTTTCCTATCAATTTTATTCACCTTCTTCAGGCTTAATAACACTGGGGACAGTGTCGTTTAAGTCTGATGGAGGTAATTGCTAATGATGTTTTCTATTTTGGTGTTTTTGAGTCAATTTTAAAAATTTTCGGGTCGAAACTCCCCTTTCCACTTACTTTGAACATCACTCAAGGACCATTTCCGATGCAAGTTGGCTGGTTTTTACTAAGGTGGGTAACTGGAAGTGGATCAGTTTAACGGAGCGAGTTCAGATTTCTAGAGAACGCCAGAAAGATGTCGCAGACCTCGCCCTTAATCAACTCTAAATCTCTTGTCTTGGGCGTTGGCAATCTCTTTCCCTAGAAGCGAGGACGGACAGCTCTTGAAACTTCTTCCCGAATGACGAATACAACTGTTCTAGATCAAAAAGAAAAAGCCTCATGACCCTGTCTCCACAAGAACACTAGTAGTGATCGTTGATCTAGTGATCATAGAGATGCCAAAGACCTAAAAAAAAAAAATCTACAGAAATGTGCAAGTCCGAAAATCAGAAAAATCTTGAAGAAAAAGTTCAACAAAAGGCATTGCATCTCTATGATATCCTTAATTGGATACAGTTTCAGAGGGAAGAGAGAGGGTGAAACGCAGGAAATAGTTCTAGGAAGTGAAAGAATCTAGAAGGTCCAGCGATCGATATTCCCTCGATGAGACCACACCTTAATAAATGAAAGGGGTTTACAACTGAAAGTCTGAGTTTCTCTAAGGGGTTTGGATTCAATCTGGAGGACTGCTATACTTCTAGGGAAACATCTAAGTATCACCGGATTAGCTTTGCAAGGTATGTGGTTCCTAAAGGAGTGATAACACTGTTTTGCTTAGGGACAAGCAAAAAGCTAAGTCTGGGGGAGTTGATATATCATGGTTTTTACCCTGTTTAAGACATGATATAAGTCCTATATCTAGAGTCTTTTTGTGTTTTCCAGTTGTTTTTAGAGTCTTCGCAGGTACTTAGTTGTTTGAGGCATAAAAGATGTTTACTGGAAGTTTTGGAGCATTGCGGAATGGAGAGTCAAAGTGTCAAAGTTCGGATTCAGAAAACAGAGCTGGTGTCGATCGACACCACCTCTAGGTGTCGATCGACACCCTGATCAGACGAGCCAAAAAGCCCAAATCGAAGATTTCCGTTTTTGCGAAGGAATTCCAGATGTTTACTTTTATGTCTATGACGGTTTATGTGCCTTATATATACGTTTTAAGTCATTGTTTAGGCTTCATGCTTTCTTTTATCAATTACTTAGAGATATCTTTTAATAAAATCATGTTTTCATCATTCGATATGTCTGAGTAGTTCTTTTGTTATGTTTAGGGTTATTCAAGGGTTGTTGATGATTTGCTAGATCTGATCTGAGTTGCATAGGATTTATATCTTTAGAAAGTTCTTCATCTTGTCTTGTGATTAATGTTGATTTTAGATTCATGACCTGAAATCTGATCTTAAGATAATTAATAGAAACAACAGTTTGATTGATTACCTGATCTAGACTTTGATGAGCAAAATTTCTTTTCGCAAAGAAATTTGGTTTAGGGTTTTGTGAACAATTGAACCTGAAATTAATGCTTGATTAAATCTATAGAACTCGCAAAGAAATTTGGTTTGCTAGGATTTAATCATAGATAACTTTTGCAACGAAAGTTGATTAGTTTTATATTCGTGTTCATGTTTAGGAACTGAGCTTCATAATCCTATCTTTTATTTATCATCTGCATATCTGATTCACCTGCGATTTCCCTGTGCCTAGCGTCTTTCTTTTATTGTTTCACAACCGTTTGTTTTGCTTGCTTTGATTTACTTGCTTTCATACTATTTGCCTAGTTTAATTCGAACTTATTAATCTATTGTGTTTCCTTGATTCCCTGTGGATTCGATAACCTTAAGTGCTACACTGATCTCTTAATTTGAGAGGGTAGGTCTAGGGTAAATTTTACCATATCATTTTGCTGTTTTAATTCTCTTTTTCTACTATTTTCTAAAAATTGTACTAGTACTACTACTACTTTCTATAAGTTCTACGATCTCTTCGTCTTTGTTTAACAACAAATATTTCTTTGATTCCTAAATTTTTTATTTATTTATTTACTTTCAAGCAAAGTGTTGCTTTGATTTCCTACTTCTATTCTACGATCTACTTACTACTACAAACTACATCTTCTTCCTTGTTTTGGTCTCTTCCTAAACAAGCAAAACGTTCATTTGTTTTTTTTTTCTCCTCCTACTACTCTAGGATACATACTACTTATACTTCTACATTACATTCTTCTTTGACAATTAATCATGTCCATAGAAGACTCTTCTACTACTACTCCAAGAACTTCTAATCCTCCTCTTGGTCCGGATCCACCGATTCCAACCGTTCATGTAGCTCCAATAACCGATCATGTTGCAAACCCACAGGATCAGGTCAATCCTCAGCAAGCTACAGTCCCAGCTTAGATACCATTTGCCAGTTCATCCGGAACAACTCCTCCTGCCCAAGGATTTACAGGTTACAATGCTGGCTAGAGTTCAGGCTCCGGGTACCAAAATCAGAATCAATTCCAGCCTATACAACAAGCTCCTCCACCTCCAGCCTCCAATCCCAACGATGAGCTCAAAGCTATGATGCAACTTATGCTGGCTAATCAGCTCAATGGGCGATTAGAAGCTGTGACCACTCATCTGAAGATGCTGGACACTCAAGTGGCACAACAAGCAGAAGTTGTTAAACAACAACACGAAACTCTTCCGGCTAAAGGAGTGTAGAATCCAAAATGGGAGTGTTATGCCATTTTTGTAAGTGAAGTCGATGAAAGGGTCGTTTCTGCTACTGGTTCAGATACAGCGAAAAGTGATTCTCTAGCAGATGTGGGACCGACCGGTCCTACCATCAGACCGGTCGGTCCGGTGAACAGTCCTCCGATTCGTACTTATGTCCCCAAGGCACCTTACCCTATTCATCCTAGGAAGTCTCAGAAGGATTTGGAAGAAGCAAAGCGCAGAGAAACTATTAAGGGATTCTGCCAATGTGCAGTTATAAAGAAGGATTTTGCCAATGTGACTGAAGAGGAGGATTATGTGCAAGGAACTGAGGAGTGTAGCACTGTGTTATAGAACAGGACAGTGAAAAAGCTTGGAGATCGACTCTACAGTTTTTCCTCGCTCACTCTGCGACTCAGGCTCGAGTGTCAACATCATGCCATACTCCGTAGCACAACAATTGGGCTTTAAAGAATTTAGTCTTCCTAAAATTTCTTTAATTTTTGCTGATCAGTTTGTTAAACGTCCTATAGGTGTTCTTGAGGACGTACATCTTCTAATTGGTGATGTTTTTGTCCCTGCAGATTTCGTGGTGCTGGACCTATCTGAAGAACCAGGAAATTCTCTCATCCTGGGAAGACCATTTCTCTGCACAGCTGGTGCAATGATTGATCTCAAACATGGACGCATTGACCTCCAACTGGGAGACACTGAGCTGAAATTTGAAATGGACAAGCTGGTGGAGAAGCTTGTAATCGATGGACAACCCTTCTCGATTAAGGAACCAGATGACACTGCTGATCAAGTCACAGAGGACCTAGCTCTTCCTACTGGTTTAAAGTGGATATTGAGGTACAAGGAACGTACCAGAGCAAAACATGACAAGCGAATCATTTCTCGGAGTTTCGCTCTGAAAGAGGGTGCTGTGATCCCTCTTGATGATCCACCCGACGCCTGAAGGGCACACACGTCGAGCTAACGACGTTAAATAGAGCACTTGGTGGGAGGCAACCCACCGGTGAGTGTACATACTTTCTTTTATTTTTCATTTTTCAATTTTACCTTTGTTTTTGTTTTCTCTTTGGTTTTCCTTAGGAATTTTCGTCACCAACACTTAGGATTAGACCTCTGACATTAGGAACGGTCGGTCTCTTTGTGAGACCGGTCGGTCCTGAAGGCTCAACGCACCAAGGGACATCTCTGGATCTGAGACCGGTCGGTCTCTTTATGAGACCAGTCGGTCCACGTAGTTCAAGAGCCCCCTTAAGGTCCCTGGAAGTGAGACCGGTCGGTCTCTTTGTGAGACCGGTCGATCCGTAATGTGAGCATGACCCGTAGACATCCCTGGATCTCGGACCGACCGATCCGTACCCCCAGAATGGTCGGTCCCTCAATGTGCAACGTTCTTAAGGCCTCTGAAAGTCAGACCGGCCGGTCCCATGCTGAGACCGGTCGGTCCCATGCTGAGACCGGTCGGTCCCATGCATGGACAGACGATCCTGTGACAAGAACGGCCGGTCGCGTCCGTTCGCCGAAGCCCCATTCCTTCTGGACATGAGAACGGTCGGTCTCATGCTGCACCAATCACTCTGGGAGTCGCACGCGTCTACCTTCCACCGATTTGAGCTCAGACGATGACCGGTCCAGAGTTCTAATGACGAAGTTAGATTTTCTTTACTTTTCTTTTTCTTTTCATTTTATTTTCCCTTTTTCTATAGTTCTTTCCTTTGGATTTATTTTAACACCGGGTCGGTGTGAAGTAAGTCTGGGGGGAAGTACTATTAGTACTAATTATGTTTTTTGTTTTCTTATTTTCAGTTTGTACTAAACCTTTGTGATATGCATGCAATTCTAGGACCACATGATGTTTGCTAACCTTTTTAAGATTAACAGTGACTAATCAAAGCAATGGGAAGATTAAAAACGCCCTAGGCGGATCAGTGTTACCAGAAGACTCCCGTCTCCTTGAAAGCTAACGCTAACACTCTTTGCTTTGGTCTGTTTTCTTAACTCAGGGAATTCAAAATCGCATAAGAAGTAACAACCACGTTAGGAGTCCTATCCTTTTTCAAACACTAACCTCTCTTCAGGACTCCTAATGGCCAGACTCACTTTTAGTCTGGTACCACACCCTTACCTTAACCTTTCTTTCAAACCTCGTGCATTCTGTCCAAGACATTGACATGCACTCAAGCGCAAAAACTCCGGAGACGTAGTCCGACTAACCTATCATTCTAAAGACCTTTTGGTACCACTTCAAAACTTTCGGCTTAGGATTTTTAGTTTTTCATTTCTTCATCCATTTTCTTCGTTTTTCATCACTTATCCATAGGAAAAAGGCTAGAACTAATCCCCAACTCATATAAAAAAATATATATAATGAAAAAATAAAAAAAATTAAAAAGAAAAAAAAAGAAGTTGAAAGGGATTCGAATAAAGCCTCAGATTTTACATGCATAGTTATAAGCACATTGCTATTTCTTATTCTCTGCATTAGTTCTTTAGATAAGCAGAAAGTTTTCATATAAAAAGGAAAAGTACATGAAGTACCATCTTGGTTTTTTACCTGTTTATGAGTTTTCAGGGTTGTTAGTATTACATCTGTGGGGTCTTAAAGGATTGCATTCAACTCACAAAGGTTAGTTTGTTTTTTATAGCTCCCTTGAATCTAATTCTAGTTTGTCTTCACTTGAAGACAAGCAAAGGTTTAAGTCTGGGGGAGTTGATATAACATGAATTTGGACGTTCCTAACCACGATTTTAACAAGTTTTTAGAGTCTTTTGAGTTGCTTCGAGTCGATATTTAGGTCCATACCTCAAGATTTCGAACCGCATGCATGTGGAGAAGAGATTCGAGCGTTTGGGCGAAAACTGGAAGTTTCTGGAGTCTGGACCGACCGTTCCATCTAAGGGACCGACCGGTCCCATATCGGCACTTGAGGACCAGTCCCGCACGAAGAAAAACCGGTCCGGACTTAGAAGACTTGGAGCTTTCGGCCCTGGAAACGGGACTGACCGGTCCCGACTTCGGACAGACCTGTCCCAGTCCCTGATTTTTAGGAAAATTTCCAGATTCCGTTTTATTCTATATAAACCCATAGGGTTTCGTTTTTTTAGACACCACCTCTTTTATTACTTTTATTCAGACTATAGACCTAGTTTCAGAGTTGTAAGCAAGGAGAAGAATTCCTCTACCATTCGGAGAAGATTTCTAAACCTTATTTGCTTTCTGTTATATTGATTATGCTCTTTTCATCCATGGTCTTTGGTTTGTCTTTTATCATGTTTAAGTAGTTCTCTAGTTAGGTTTTAGGGTTTTCGAAGGATTTCACAGATTAAACTAGACACAAATAGGTTGCTTATTAATTACCATCTTCATCACTGTTAGGCATAATGCTAGGATTGAACTTGCAACTTAATCTCTAGATCTTAGGTAGGTACACTTTCCGAAAGCTTGTGTATCACCAGAACTACTGTTGATGAGCAATTCTACTTTAGCCTCGGAAGTGAGTTAGAGTAGATTGTGAACTGATCAAACCTGAACTATAATGCTTGTCTAGGATAGCCGTGACCAAACGGAAGTTTAGGCACTCGGATCTCTAGGGAAAGTAATTGTTATCACGGAAGTGGAGCAATTTATATCAGTGTTTGAGTTTAAGATGCATGCATATTAGAATCTGAATAGTTGTCAGGTTTATGATTGTGATTTCCTGAGAATTCCCTAATGTCTAGCGCTTTTATTAATCTGTTTTAAATCGTTTTATTTGCAATCTTGTCTTTAATTTTGATAACATCACTCAAAACCATTATTTCCTGCTTAGCTTAATTCAATACTCTATAATTTGTTGTGTAAACCTTGGTCTCTGTGGATTCGAACCCCTAATATACTACTGCGTGCCTGTGCACTTGCAGTGTTTTATTTTGGGTTAAAACCTGAGCATATCAATCAAATCCCAAACATGAACCCAAAGACCATAATTTCTTATCTTGCATGACAAGAAATATCCAAAATATATGAAGTAGCGTGATGAAGATGTTAAAGTTCTGACCAAACATATCTAAATCTCTAGGCTCTGACGAGATAGCTTCGAGCCAACGCTTGCCATCAATTTCTTCATTTCCATAACTATCTTTATCCCTACTACTTAATAAATTCAAAGCTATTCACTTAAATCGGAAATCTAAAATTACTTCAATTTTGTTTCAGGAAGAAATATTCGGTTACCATCAAGAGAATATTTGCCAGAGGGTAATCAAGCTGCTGAGTCATATTACGACATACATAAACTAGTTTCTAGTTTAGGATTACCCTCGCAGATGATAGATGTTTGCATTGACAATTGCATGATATTTTGGAAAGATGATGAAGATCTGCAGGAATGTCGATTTTGCCACAAACCAAGATTTAAGCCCCAAGGAGTTGGTAGAAAAGTGCCGTACTAGAAAATGTGGTACCTGCCCATTACAGATAGGCTACAAAGGTTATACCATTCAGAACGCATAGCTGCATCAATGAGGTGGCATGCGGAACATTCAACTACTGAAGGAGAAGTTCAACATCCTTCTGATGCAAAAGCTTGGAAACACTTCAAAGCGGTACACTCTAATTTTGCTAAAGAGAAGCACAATGTTTATCTCGGCCTATGTACATATGGTTTTAGTCCGTTCGGTATGTCTGGCAGGCAATATATACTTTGTGGCCGGTTATATTGACACCATATAACCTTCCGCCTGATATGTGCATGCGGAGGGAATTTCTGTTTTTGAATATTTTAATCCCTGGTCCGAAGCATCCAAGAAGATCTATTGATGTGTTTTTACAGCCGCTGATTCACCAGTTGAACATGTTGTGGTCTCATGGGGTTCGTACTTTTGATTACTCTAGGAAAAAGAATTTTACCATGCTAGCTGTGCTTATGTGGACGATAAGCAATTTTCCAGCCTATGGAATGTTATCTGGTTGGACAACACATGGTAGGTTATCATGTCCGTATTACCAAAATGAAACAGATGCCTTCCAACTAAAAAATGGTAGAAAATCTTGTTGGTTTGATTGTCACTGGAGGTTTCTCCCTATGAATCATCCGTACTTGGGGAACAGGAGGTTGTTCACAAAGGGTAAACGTGTACGTATCCCCCCCCACTTCCATATCTCTCAGGAGAGCAAATTGAAGGTCAACTTGATTATTGGAGAGCTCAGGACACAGCAAAACGTGGAGGTAACTAGCTTAATATTCCGACCAATCTCCCAGATGGATACCTTGAAGAACATAATTGGCATAAGAAGAGCATTTTCTGGGATCTACCGTACTGGAAGGATTATCTATTGCGCCACAATCTTGATGTCATGCACATTGAGAAAAACGTTTTTGATAACATCATGCACACAATCTTAAACGTTCCTGGCAGGTCTAAAGACAACTTGAACTCTAGACTGGATTTGTTTCTTATATGCTCTAGAGTTGAGTTACATCTCACGGGACATGGGAGAGCTCCAGTGCCTAGCTTTAGATTGTCAAGCGAACGCAAACCAACATTCTTCAACTGGGTTTCCACTGAAGTTAAGTTCCCAGATGGATACGTGTCAAAATTCGCCGAAGACTTCTCGAATCAATGCTAATTCGACGCTAACTGAAACAAATTTTACGTTTGGGGTTTAGGGTAACGAGTGTTAAACGTATCAAATTAATTTGATCCGACGCAAAACCGATGTTATATTGAATTAATTTCGCTAAACCAATGGCGTTAAACCGAATTAGTTTTGATTTAGCGTCGAATAAGCGTCGAATTGGTTCGCAGTGCGACGCTAATTCGAGGCTAAATCAAATTTTTTCGGATCTAACCGGTGGTAAAAATTTATTCTGCGTGGGAAATCAAAATTATTTAGCGTCGGATTAGCGTCGTATCACGGATTTTATAACGGAGAAATTCCTTCTCCGTTCCGGTTTCTGCAATTCCGGTCTCTCTCCCTCCGCCTCTCTCTCTGCCGCTCTCTCTCCCTCCGCCTCTCTCTCTGTCCGCCGAAGACTTCTCCCTCCGCCTCTCTCTCTCTTCGCCGCCTCTCCCTCTACATCTCCTCTCCATCTCCGCCGAAGAGACTTGTCCGTCCGCCCCTCTCTCTCTCTCCGCCGCCTCTCCATGTCCTCTCTCTCTCCTCTCCGCCGCTCTCTCTCTGCCAAAGCCTTCTCCTCTCCTCTGCCAAAGCCTCGCTCCTCTCCGCCGCTCTCTCTTTCTCGCCGATCAAATGGTAAAATTGTTTTTTTTTAAAAAATTTTTTGTTATATATATTATTAATTTGTTATAAATTTGTTATATATATTAGTAATGGAATTTGATATGAAATAGTTTTAGAAAATGGATTTAGGAAATATGTAGTAAATAGATTTTAGGAAATTTGATATGAAATAGATTTTTAGGGAAAATGTAGGAAATAGATTTTAGGAAATGGAATTGAATTTAGATTTGATAAGTTATGGTATTGAATTTAGATTTGATAAGTTATAGATTTGAATTTAGATTTGATAAGTTATGGAATTGAATTTAGATTTTATGAAATTCATTTATGTAAAGTCAAATAAAACAAATTTAAGAGTTTTTTGAATTTAAAATTAAAAATGAATTTACAAGTTATTTTTCGAAAATATAAAATTATTTCCTAAATATTAAATTTATGGATTTATGTGTTTGTATTCATATATTATATATAAAATTTAAGAATCGATGAATTGTTCTATCAACTTATTTTACAAGTTTTTAATTTATTTATCAATTTATATTTTACATTTTTTATTTATTAAATTTGTTTTATTTTATAGGTGCATCGACCTCCTCCTCCTTCATACGGACAATTATTTGGCGAGGATGATACGATTCCCGGATCTGATGGTCGTCGCAGATCCGGATCAGGATCGGGGTCGGGTTCGCAGGCTGCGAACTATCGTCCATGAGCTCCACCACGAGCTCTGCCACGAGGTCCACCACGGCCTCAGCCAGAGCCAGAAGAAGACAAAGCTATTGATCCCGATGACCACACTGAGGCCCCTCCACCGGCAAACGCGCCTCTTATGATGCGGATTTCTGAGCTTCTCGGCCAACCTGGACGTGAGACACGGGTTATCGTTCTCCATCCGATGAGGCCTCCTGGTACATTATGGTATTATTTAATTTTTTGCAATATTACTAATTAAATTTGTTTTGGGTAATTAATTTTTAATTACCAGTTATAATTAAATTTTTAACATTTTAATATTTTGTTTAATAGGTTTAGCGATAACAATGTTTCGCATTCGGTCACCACGACAATCAGAGCCCACTTCACTATGTCGCATGCTAATTGGAGGCAGACGCCGCAACATGTTCGGGATATTTGGTTCGAGTCAAGGGCGGTAAGTCATTTTATAATAATTACTTTTATTTATTAAATTATTTGACTTTAAATATATTCATAACATTATTCGTATTTTTGTAGCAAGGGTAGCATTGGGAGGAACCTCATACTTTCGAAGTGTGAGCGGCGTTCGAGCAGAATGCGATAAAGCGTCTCAACGGTTACGTTGCTAACTTGAAGAAAGCGTGGGGCAAGAAAGGCGATGAGGCGAAGCCGATCGGGATGGATCCTGATGTTTGGTCGGGTCTAGTGCAGTTTTGGGAGGATCCCCAATCGGTGGTTAAATCGGGGAAGTGTTCTGCAGCCCGTCTCACGCCGGTGGCCGAAGGAGATGGACCGTCAAAGCATTGTGCGGGTCAATCATCATACGACACAATACGACTGGATATGGTAATATTTTAATTAAATTAATTTATTTGATTATTGGTGTTGTAAAGTTTTAACCCAAAATAAATACGCAAGTGTACAAACAATTGAAGTAGTATAAAGGGTATCGAATCCACAGAGACCAAGGTTACACTATGAAATTATGAGATTTTAAATTGAAGCTAAGATAAAATAAAGTTGGCAGTTTTCGTAACAAGCAATAGCAATCGATTAAACGGTATAAAATGCAATAAAAACAAGTACTAGGTCAAGGTAATTCGCTGGTGATTTCGGATTCAGGGCTGAGCAACTATTTAGGAATTAATTTAAATGTGGTCTAGAACTCAAATATAATAATAATATGCCCCCACTGTCGTGATGTATCAATATCTTCGTCTAGCAACCTAAATACCTAAACTGTCGTTTGGATTTAGTAATGATGAAGACGAGCATTATTGAGATGGTTCGATTTGTTCACAATTGATGGTAACAATCAACTGCCGTTGGTTACACACCAATTGCTCTCCAATAGTTTATCTAGCAACCTAGAGCACTTTGGTGAATAAGTTTAACTTAAAATCATTGATTAGGTGATCAAATTAACCTAAGCATTTATAAATCCCTATTGATGAAGACATATAAGATTCGGCCCTATTTGGCTCAGCCACTAACAATCCTAAATCACCATTGAAAACCTTAACCTAGCTAGTGGACTACTCGACCATGGGGAGAACAACACAATAATCAATGAAAAGAAGTTCATAATGATATTATTGAAAAGAGATGAAAGTTTAGGATTCTTCTCAAAACAAAGTCGTGTGGAATGATTTCCCGAATTGAACAAGCAAGCCCACGGGCAGAGAGATGAAATCAGAATGACAAAAATGTGGCAAGAGTTTCACAATCCAAATCCCAAAACAAAACAATGAAAAACAATCGAAAACAATGGAAAACAAAGGTTATTGTGAGTTTTGTGGAGTCTGGAAGTAAGGAGGCATGCTTCCCTAGGTGGCTGGATCCCACTATTTATAACCTTAATCCTCTGACCGAGCACCCTTGACGAGCACCCTGGGCGGGCAAGCGAGCAGGTGCTCGATTGGGTGAAAAGTCTCTTTTTGCTCCAATTCTTCTCCTTTTCTCCAAAGAGCTCCAGCAAATCCAATCCATGCTCCAGAGCCTCCTAGAACCTGAAATGACACAAAAAGAACTAGAAAGACTCGAAAAAGACTAGAAAGCATTAAGTAAAATAGGCTAAAATCCTAATATATCAATTCCCCCGGACTTAGACCTTTGTTAGTCCTCAAACAACACAAAATCAAGAACGGAAAAGTGCCTGAAGATCGCATGGATTCACTCGATTGTTGGAAAAATTTCTGGACTTCATACTTTCGTCACCGGACCTTAGAACATGTATCGTAATTAGCCATGGGATTCCTAACCTTAGTCACCCACAACTCAGCAAAAACTTCAAAATCCTCTATATCATCTCTTAAATAGATTAATGAAAATGAAAGTATAGTGATCTTACCCAAGGGGAATCGTTTCAAGGGGTGCCGACTTCTTCTAACCAAGACCCTCTCCTGTATACTCTTTTTCTCAACTCATTTCCTCTCTCAAACTAGTTCTTATAGTTATACATAAACATTATTTTATTTATTTATTTATTTATTTATTTTTGTGTTTTAAGCTCTATGAGGTCACAAAGGAGATATGGGTTTACGCATCGTCCCCTGCTTTATAGAGAAGTTTTTTATGGGACGAATCTAATGAGGTCACAAAGGAGATATGGTTTTACGCATGATCCCCTGGTTCACTTTGAACCTTTTAGTTTCCCTTACAACATGCCCTCCTGAGGTTCGAAAGGATACACGGGTTGACGCATAGTCCCTTGGGTCACTTTGGCATGTTGCTTTGATTAAAGAGAGGAGAGTCAGAGAGTAAAGAGTATACTTGTTGGAAAGTTGTGGTGTCTTGTATGGTTCGAAAAAGTCTTGCCCAATGAACATCAAACCCTTGAGAAAGAAATTAAAAGTCAAGATTAATACCAAATAAACATTAAGATGATATTGGATCAGCCTAATTTCCGACAAGTGTGGGGAATATTTAATCCACCCATAACCTTTCCGAAACAGAACTTTGTCCAAGTAAGTCATACAAGTAATCCCTAGTCAGAAAACAAATTCAATAGATCAAGTTCATAATTCCCAAAACTCAAAAGCAGACTCAATAAAAACCGAAAATAAAACGGAAGTAACCGCTCCCCCGGACTTAAATCACACCGTCTCCGGTGTGAAAAAGTTCAAGAGATTGGAGACACACATAAAAAATAAAAACAAAGATGGATAGCACAATGATGGTTGGAGGGATAGAAAATATATCACCGAGTAGAAGCTCCGTCGTCGTCGTCACCCGTCCTCCACTTCTTCCTTCTCAATGGTTGTCCCGAGCAGGTGCTCGAGTGTGAAGGAGCAGGTGCTCGGTGAAATTCCCAACATTTTTTTTTTAGAACTGAAAACACAAGTAAAATGTCAGTAATAAAAGGAAATAAAAATCAAATTATGTACAAGAAATCTTACCGATGGGTTGCCTCCCATCAAGCGCTTGTTTTAAGTCGTTAGCTCGATTTTGTAGACCATCAAGCTCGTGGAGGGTCGCTGAAAGTGACGGATCCACCTTCTCCAATGCACGTGTCAGCAAGGTAGGGCTTAAGCTGCTGACCATTCACAACGAATTCACCTCCTTTAGTGTCCAGCAACACTACAGCTCCATGTGGTCTTACCTCCTTGATCGTGAATGGACCGGACCATCTAGATTTCAGCTTCCCTGGAAACAACTTAAGACGAGAGTTAAATAGCAAGGCTTGATCATTAGGAGCAAAACTCCTAGAGACAATCCTCTTATCGTGGTAAGCCTTGGTCCGCTCCTTGTATATTCGGGAGTTGTCATAGGCGAGATGCCTAATCTCCTCCAACTCATGCAGCTGCATGGATCTTCTCTCACTCGCACCAAGAATGTCGAAGTTGAGTAACTTAACAGCCCATGCCGCTTTGTATTCCAGCTCCACCGGAAGATGGCATGCCTTCCCATACACCAAATGAAAAGGCGTTGTCCCCAACGGAGTCTTATATGCGGTCCTATATGCCCACAAAGCATCATCCAAATTCATTGACCAATCCTTGCGTGTGACACCCACTGTCTTCTGTAAGATGCTCTTTATCTCCCTGTTGGAGATCTCAACTTGACCGCTTGTTTGAGGGTGACACTACAAGAAAACAAGTTGTTAGTCACTCCGAGAAGAGTCACAAAAGAGTCACTAATGAGCCATTTGCGACTAATTAGTGACTCGAAAAACAGAGTCACAATAGTCGAGTCGCTAATTTTTTGAGTCGCAAATGAGTCGCAAATTAGCGACTTTTTGTGTCGAAATATTTAAGTCGCAAATAAGTGACTCGTTTGGGTCACACGGATAGAGTCGCTAATTTGCGACTACTGTGTGACTCATTTTGGGGTCACTAATTAGCGACACTATAGCGACGTTGTTGCTACTGTTTTTAGAGCCATGGTGGTCACAAATTAGTCTTAATTGTATCACTTATTAACCACTAATTTGCGACTGGTATATATTTTGTAGTCCCTTTTTGATCTCTTTTTTGTTACTGATTTGGTACTAATTTGTTACTAATATGAGACTACTAAGCTATTGATATTTGGTTCTTTCTTTGGAACCAATATAGAAAACAAAATAAATTAAAACATAATTAAAGTTTTAAACAGAAACTTAAAACATGTTTGTTTTAACAAAAGAGAACTGGAAGTTAAGAGTTTAAACAAAAGAGAACCTACAACTGAAAAGAGATTGTTTATTAACCAAAAGAGACAAGTTGATCAACGAAATGATCTAGTGTTGTTGTTGGCTTCTGGTTGTGAGGCAGGAGGAGCTTTATCAGCCGATTCGCCATTCAAGACAGAGGACTGACTCAGGTAAGCAGCGAGGCGGGGATTATCCGTCTTCATGAACTCCATCATCTTCTGGACTTCAGACAGGTGAGACTGACTCTGCCTTAGCTACAGTAGCTCTTCATCAAGACGCTTGTCTTCCGCATCTCGACGCTTATTGTCCGCTTCAAAGTCAGCAATCTTTTGTCGAGCTACTTTGAGCTCAGCCTGGATTTCTTCAAAGGCTGACGTAGATGTTGAAGCCTCGCTGATGTACGACTCGGTGGTGAGTCTTACAACCTGATTCGATGGCTGGAACCACAAGCTGGCGTTCGCTCTTTCTTGTGGTGGTTGAATGGTGGAAGATGGAATCAAACACGATGGTGTTCACTCTTTCGTGTGAGATCAGATTGTGGGAGTGTTGATGGATTGATAGCACGACACAGAGTGATGATGATTCTCTGATACGGTACTGATGTTTGCTCCTATGTGAATCACACACACAAGCTCAAACAAGGCTGAGAATTCACTCAAGAATGCTCAAAGAAAATTCAGTTCTTTATTGATAGGTAAAAAGTTGTGGTGGCTACAATGCTGCAATGGGACTTTATAAACAGTCCTTCAGCTTGAACCTTCTAGGGTTCTGACTCAAAACAACAAGAAAAGACTCAAAACAACAGGACTTTCAAAAGAAAACAGCAAGAAGTTTAAAAACTAATCTAAACAAAGTGCAGAGTTTCATTAAAGCCAAACAAGGAAACTATGGCCAGAACTTAAAAAAAAGAAGTGATTTCGTTTTTCTTGGTTCTTAGTGTTGTGGAAGGCTTGAATCACCTGCAAAGACAGTATATAAATTGAAAAACTCACCTTGATGTGTTTCTTGGTCAGATGTGCTAAGAGCTTGAAAATTGGAGTAGAAATCTTCATGTAGTTCTTCAAGCTCTTCATCTTCTTCTGATGATGGTTCTTGATCAGTCTTGAAGATATCTTCTTCTTTCCTGTTTGGTGCAGAGATGGCGAGCTCTAATGTCCCTTGGTGTGTTCTTGTGGGATCAAGGTTGACAGGAAGTAGTTTTGGAGCTAAAGATGCAACGAAGACTTGCACAGCAAGGTTGATCCTCCTAGTTAATTGCTTGGACTTTGATCTTGTCATTGGACCAGGTCGAACTATTGGCATTGGTATTGGAGTTGGTTTGTGGTCTGAACCGATGTCCTCATCATTCCCTCCCTCTTCAAGAGGTTTTGACCCCAAAACAGTTTCTCCTGCATCAAAGGAGGATAAATTCGCAACATTGAATGTATGTGATATATTAAACTCACCTGGGAGCTCAAGTTGGTAAGCATTGTCATTGATACGCTTAAGGACTTTGAAAGGACCATCTCCTCTTGGTGCTAGCTTGGACTTCCTCTTTTGTGGAAACCTTTCTGATCTCATATGTAACCAAACCCACTCTCCTGGTTCAAAGATAACCTCCTTCCGTCCCTTATCAGCTCTCCTCTTATACTCTTCAGTCTTCTTCTCAAGGTTTTCCTTGGCCTTAAGATGAATCTGCTTGATAATCTCTCCTCGTTTCAATCCGTCTAAGTTAACTTGATCAGCTTGTGGAATGGGTGTAAGATCCAACGGTGATAGGGGATTCAATCCGTAGACAACTTCAAAAGGTGACAACTTAGAAGCAGAGTGAGTAGCACGGTTATATGCGAATTCAATAAAAGGTATGCATTCTAACCATGTTGTCATATTTTTACCAAGTGTAGCGCGAAGGAGTGTAGAAAGTGTGCGATTTACTACCTCGGTTTGGCCATCTGTTTGAGGATGGCAAGTGGTAGAGAACAATAGTTTTGTACCTAGCTTCTTCCAAAGTGTTCTCCAGAAGTGACCAAGGAACTTAGTGTCCCTATCCGACACAATTGTTCTCGGAATCCCATGCAAGCGAACCACCTCCTTGAAGAATAGATTAGCAATCTGTGTGGCATCATTGGTCTTGTTACATGGTATAAAGTGAGCCATCTTCGAGAATCTGTCTACTACCACGAAGATAGAGTCCTTGTGCTCGATCTTTGGTAATCCTAGCACAAAATCCATAGAAATGTCTACCCAAGGGGCGTTAGGTATTGGTAAAGGTAAATAAAGACCATGAGGATGTGACCTGGATTTTGCTTTATGGCATTGCACACATCTTGAACAGAATCTCTCAACATCTTTCTTCAAGTGTGGCCAATAGAAATGATCCATTACTATGGCTAATGTTTTGTCGACACCAAAATGCCCCATTAGGCCCCCTCCATGTGCTATACTTAGCACTAATTCTCTCATAGATCCCTGCGGTATACACAAACGTTTATCTTTAAACATAAAGCCATTTTGTAAGTAGAACGAACCGTGAGGTCCTTTGCTGCATTGTTGGAAGCTCTCGCTGAATTCAGGATCGTCTTTGTATTTTTCTTTGATGTGTTCAAATCCCATAATCTTTGCCTCCATAGTGGCAATAAGTGCATGTCTTCGTGATAACGCATCTGCCACAATATTCTCCTTGCCCTTCTTGTATTTGATAACATATGGGAAGGACTCTATAAACTCTAACCACTTAGCATGTCTTCTCTTGAGTGATGTTTGCCCACGTAGGTGCTTGAGTGTCTCATGATCCGTATGTATTATGAACTCCTTGGACAGCAAGTAGTGTTGCCATGTCTCTAAAGCACGAACAAGAGCATAGAGTTCCTTATCATAAGTTGGGTAGTTAAGAGTGGCTCCGCTTAACTTCTCACTGAAATAGGCTACGGGTTTCTTCCTTTGGTGTAATAC
Source organism: Draba incana (assembly GCA_963576765.1). Classification (NCBI taxonomy): domain Eukaryota; kingdom Viridiplantae; phylum Streptophyta; class Magnoliopsida; order Brassicales; family Brassicaceae; genus Draba; species Draba incana. Next base: position 19,020,789 of record OY755210.1, read on the forward strand.
TGCTCCGATCCCCATTCCCGAAGCATCACATTCTACCTCAAACATATCATTGAAATCAGGCAATGATAAGACCGGTGCTTGAGTGAGTCGTTCTTTCAAAGTGTTGAAAGCGGTGTCTTGGGCAGTTCCCCAATGGAAGGGCACATTCTTCTTGATCACAGCTGTAAGTGGGGCTGCTATGGTGCTAAAATCTCTCACAAACCGCCTATAGAAGCTGGCTAATCCGTGAAAACTTCTTACGTGGCCAATCGTAGAAGGTGTAGGCCAGTCTCTTATCGCTTTGATCTTCTCCTCATCTACTTGTAGTCCCTGTTCACTTAATACAAATCCTAGGAAAACAAGTTGGTTAGTACAAAAGGAACACTTCTTGAGGTTGGCATAAAGGCCTTCCTTGCGAAGTGATTTAAGCACTAGTTCGAGGTGTTGAAGATGATCAGCAAGGTTCTTACTATATATAAGTATATCATCAAAGTAAACAACCACAAATTTACTTATGAATTCACGTAGAACCTGGTTCATCAAGCGCATGAAGGTACTTGGTGCATTAGTTAAGCCGAAGGGCATAACTAGCCATTCGTATAAGCCTTGCTTTGTCTTGAATGCGGTTTTCCACTCGTCCCCTTCTCGCATTCTGACTTGGTGATAACTACTTTTCAAATCCACTTTTGAGAAGATGGTGGCACCACTCAACTCGTCTAGCATGTCATCGAGCCGTGGAATTGGATGTCGATATTTGATAGTGATGTTGTTAATAGCTCTGCAATCGACACACATTCGCCATGTTCCATCCTTCTTTGGCACTAAGAGGACCGGAACTGCACAAGGGCTAAGGCTCTCCCTGATGTATCCCTTATCCATCAAGTCTCGTACTTGCTTTTCTAACTCCTTACTCTCTTCGGGATTCATACGATAAGCTGGTTTGTTAGGCAACGCTGAACCTGGAACAAGGTCTATTTGGTGCTCAATGCCTCTTAGAGGTGGTAATCCAGGTGGTATATCTTCGGGAAAAACGTGCTGAAACTGATCTAACAGGGTCTGGACTTCAGGTGGTAAATCTAGCTCCTTAAAACCTGTGCTCAAACAATCTTTGAAAACCATTAGTAACAGAGTGCCTTTAGCACTCTTAACACGGTTTAAATCTCCAGAAGTAATATACAAACTTGATTTACTAGACTTAGACTCATTGTTCATCCTGCTTTGAAGCTCATGAACTTCGGATGGACTTAAAGGAGCCAAGTTGTACTTACGGTCATTGAAGGTGAAACTGTAGTAGTTTGTACGTCCATTATGTGTAGTGGCTCGATCGAATTGCCACGGTCTACCAAGTAGTAGATGTCCCGCTTGCATTGGTACCACATCACACAACACTTCATCTTGGTACTTACCAACACTAAAGGGCACCGTAGCTTGCTCTGTCACCCTGAGTTCAGTTGTATCGTTGAGCCATTGAAGCTTATAGGGCCTAGGATGTTTCTTTGTCTCCAATCCTAGCTTATCCACCATAAACTTACTAGCAACGTTAGTACAAGATCCTCCATCGATTACAAGATTACATACCTTATTGTTGATCGTACAACGAGTGTGAAACAAGTTCTCCCTTTGTACTTTCTCCTCAGGGTGCACTAGAACACTTAGGACTCGTCTTGTGACCAAGAGATCTCCATGGTCTGGATACTCTACATCTTCAAGGTCATCTTGCTCTCTCTCTTCAAACTCATCGTGTGATTCATATCCGCCACTGGGAGTGATGATCATGACTCGCTAGTTTGGGCAGTCTCTAGCATAGTGTCCTCGTCCCTGACATTTAAAACAAGTAATATCACGAGTACGAGATTGACTTGGGTTAGTAAACTTACCTGGTTCTTGCCGCGAGCTAGAGGGTTGTTCACTAGTTTTGCCTTTGGATCGAGTATCAATCTCATTAGCTTTGCCTTTCTCCATAGGTTTGTTGTTGCTTGCTTGCCAAGGCTGTTGGTTTCGGTTTCGATTAGACATAGAGGTCTTCTTCTTGTTCTGTTGTTCTACTTGTACAGATAAGTGCAGCAACTCATGTAGACCGCTGTATCTTGCCCTCTCCACCTTTCGAGCTATGCGATCATGAAGGCCATCTACAAACTGAGCCATTAAGGCCTCTTCTGATTCTTCTAACTCTAATGAGTTCATAAGCTTCTCAAATTCTTCAAAATACTCTTCTACAGTCCGGTTTCCTTGTGCAAGCTTCCTGAATCGCTTTTGAAGGTCTCGGTGGTAGTGCTCAGGAACATATCTCAACCGTAAGAGGTATTTCATGTCATGCCATGTTTGTATGGGACCAAAAAGTTGTCTCCTCCTCTCTGCAACAGTTCTATCCCACCAAGCTAGTGCATTTTCAGTGAGTTGTGCAGAAGCTAAAGCCACTTTCTTGTGCTCTCCATAGCCATAACATTCAAATATATACTCCATGCGCCTTTCCCAGTCTAGATACACCTCTGGATTCGACTTTCCAGCAAACGTGGGAGGTGTTAACTTTATCTCATGGTTAACTTCTCGCCGCTCACGCTCCCTATGTCGATTCCCTCTTATAGGATCACGTCTCCTCTGGTTTTGGCGTCTCAAGGGATCACGGTGAAAATCTTCTTCTGCCTCAGACATGCTTTCATCACCAGACTCATCTTCGTCTCTTTGATTGTTGACTTGAACATTTCTCCTAGCTGGAGGAGCTCCTTGTGCATTGTTTGGACCTCTCGGTTGAGGTTGTTCAAGGCGATCAATACGTTCCCCAAAACCTCGCAACTCATTCCTCATTTCTGTGAGCATTTGTAGCAAGGCAGCTTGCGAATCGATGTTTTCATTGTTGTTTGTCTCTCCAACCATGATGAGTGTCTCTCTTTTCTTTGGAAACTCAACAGAAACAACAATTGGTTATAAGCACCGAGTGTAATGCAATTGAAATTCAAACTAGAATCAAACAGTTCTCACAATCGATATTCAATGATAACTGCAACTTAATCTATATGAAACTCAACAATCGAAAACACAAATCAATAAGAACTCAGAATAACAAAGTGAAACAACAATACGTAAACAGAAATGCAATAGGTAAACTTCTTTAGGGGTTTTGGTTCTTAAACAAGCTGGAAACAGAGATTGAAACAAAATATGAAGCAAAAACGTTTTTTTTTCTATGGGTTAAAGGGGTTTTAAGAAATCTGAAACAGATATTGGAAACAACTATGAAACAAAAACTATTTTTATGGGTTTTTCTGGGTTTAAAGCAATCTGAAACAAAATTCAAAACAACTATGAAGCAAACAAAGCAGAAACAAATTCAAATCATAATTCAAGCAAATAAGAAAGGGATAGAGAAACCAAAGGTTGGGACCTTTGGCTCTGATACCAGATGATGTACGACTCGGTGGTGAGTCTTACAACCTGATTCGATGGCTGGAACCACAAGCTGGCGTTCGCTCTTTCTTGTGGTGGTTGAATGGTGGAAGATGGAATCAAACACGATGGTGTTCACTCTTTCGTGTGAGATCAGATTGTGGGGAGTGTTGATGGATTGATAGCACGACACAGAGTGATGATGATTCTCTGATACGGTACTGATGTTTGCTCCTATGTGAATCACACACACAAGCTCAAACAAGGCTGAGAATTCACTCAAGAATGCTCAAAGAAAATTCAGTTCTTTATTGATAGGTAAAAAGTTGTGGTGGCTACAATGCTGCAATGGGACTTTATAAACAGTCCTTCAGCTTGAACCTTCTAGGGTTCTGACTCAAAACAACAAGAAAAGACTCAAAACAACAGGACTTTCAAAAGAAAACAGCAAGAAGTTTAAAAACTAATCTAAACAAAGTGCAGAGTTTCATTAAAGCCAAACAAGGAAACTATGGCCAGAACTTAAAAAAAAGAAGTGATTTCGTTTTTCTTGGTTCTTAGTGTTGTGGAAGGCTTGAATCACCTGCAAAGACAGTATATAAATTGAAAAACTCACCTTGATGTGTTTCTTGGTCAGATGTGCTAAGAGCTTGAAAATTGGAGTAGAAATCTTCATGTAGTTCTTCAAGCTCTTCATCTTCTTCTGATGATGGTTCTTGATCAGTCTTGAAGATATCTTCTTCTTTCCTGTTTGGTGCAGAGATGGCGAGCTCTAATGTCCCTTGGTGTGTTCTTGTGGGATCAAGGTTGACAGGAAGTAGTTTTGGAGCTAAAGATGCAACGAAGACTTGCACAGCAAGGTTGATCCTCCTAGTTAATTGCTTGGACTTTGATCTTGTCATTGGACCAGGTCGAACTATTGGCATTGGTATTGGAGTTGGTTTGTGGTCTGAACCGATGTCCTCATCACTCGCTGGCCTTCCTCTTCTTTCTATTAACCTTATGGGTCAGTTGACCCATTCCATAAGGGTTGCCCTTGGGATCGATGTGCGTAACCTGCAAGAGAAACATTTAGAATAAGAATCTAACATCCCAGCATTATTGACAAACCTAAACCATGTACACAAAACCTAAAGCCAAGTCTATAACTTACTAACAAATATCTAACAGATACAAGACCTAAATTATAAGAAACATGAACTAAAAGCAGAAGCGAAAGGTTACCTTGAGGAAGATATCATTTAGGTCATCAACAGTCAGTTGCCGCTGCGTTGAATTCTCTGAATCGTCTGAAGCATCTGGTCCTTCGCCTTGCGCCTGCTCTCTAACCTCTTGGACCGTCATGTCGTAATCCTCATAGACCTGCTTAGCCTTTTGGTCGACATAACTGCCATCGGGCAATGTATGAGTCTGCTTAAAGACTTCAGCAAAAGACACAGGTCTTCCTAGCGCATCCTCCTGCAAAAGTAAAAAAGGAATGTTAGTTATATGGTTATTTAGCAGAAGTTTAGGATGATATTGTTTTGTTAAATAAACTAACACTTACCATGTCTTGTTGAATGGTCAGGTAAGAAGACTGGCAAGACCTGTGCTTGTGTGGTCCAAGGCCGTTACGGTCAGAATTGAGGGAGTTCAAAGCGGTAGTTCTCCTCTCTATTGCATTTGAAGTGCCCCAGTGGAGCCACATCTCTTTCCACAGATCATCATTTATCCATATTGGCCTCACTCCACTTCTCTTAGCACGACTGACGATTCATTTCATGCGATTGATTGCAATCGCATTGAAATGATCCCTAACAAGCTCAGTTATTTCTGGATCCCTGTAGTACTTACTCTACACAACAAATATAGGTGTTCAGTAACTGAAAACTGAAGGAAAGTAAAACTGAAATGTGAAAATAAAAGAAGCAGAAGCATTACCCCAAAAGTCCTGAAGTATCGTTCTTGTTTGTCAATTGGAGTCACTGTCTAATTGAAGAAAGGACCATCAAACAAGCGTCTAAAGATTGTTGAGATAACACAGGTCAATTTGCCTCTGTCCCAAGTAAACCTTGCAAGTTAATATAACAAACAATACTAATTAGCAGTGTACTACCAAGAATAATTAGCAACTAACAATACTAAATAGTGTACTAACAATACTAAACTATTCTACTAACAATACTAAACCAGTAGTAGAAAGAAGAACTTACCACAAGGAGTCTGGCGCAGGGACTTCACTCAGAAGGGGAAGTCTTTGACGTCCTGGAATAGCCAACAGATTAGCCAACAGCTGGGCGTCGTCTAGACCTTGTGGTTGCTGCAGAGCAACAGCTTCGAAGTCAGGTTCTTCTTCATCACCTTCGAGATCTTCTTCATTATCTCTGTCTTCTTCTTCATCATCATCAGTCTCATCATCTCTCTGAAGCTCTTCACCAACAACTCGCGTATTCGGGTTTAGGGTTGGAGAAACACCTCTTCCTGAACCACCTTGGGAGTTTGATGATCCTGGGTACTGCAGAGGAATGGTTCGACCCGCAGTGATGTTTGAGTTAGACACCCGGGTCCCATGAGAAGGAGGCGACGGGTTAGAGGAATTGGAGGAGCCAACATTTGAAGTAGGCCGAGCTACAGGTGAACCTCCATCATCAGTAGTGTCTTCACCACCGGCTGAACAAGATCCCAACTTCAGACTAGGTTTTGTGGCTACAGGACGCCTCACCGGCTCAGCAGTGGTAGCAATACTCTTACCACGATTCTTGGTAGCCATAGCTGCAGCCATGGCTGCAACTTCCCCGAGAGGGATGTACTCAGGAGCCGGTCCTCTTCCACCGCCTCCACTGAGTCCAGAATCGCCTCCTCCAGAGACGCCTCTTCCTGAACCGCCTCCTCCAGAGACGCCTCTTCCTGAACCGCCTCCTCTAGAGACGCCGCCTTTTCCAGATCCGCCGCCTCCAGAGACACCTCTTCCCGAACCACCTCGTCCAGGAGCAGGAACAGAAGGTACAACCTCTTGTCTTTCACTGGCTGGATCCACTCTTTCTTCCACCACCTCCGCCTCTTCCATTAGAACCGCCTCCTCCTCTGCCTTTCCCTCGTAACGCAGATTTCGCCATTAGGGTTTTTGGGTTATAGGAATTAGGGTTTCTGGTTTTTAGAAATTAGGGTTTCTGGGATTGAAAATTAGGGTTTTTGGGTTTGATTTTAAGGATATCGAAGGAGAGATGAAGATCTATGGTTTACTGAGGGAGTTTATGGGTTTCGAAAGAGAAGAAGATATCGAATCGACGAAAAATTAGGGTTTCTGGATTTCTGAAGAGAAGAAAGGTACGGAGATTTCTTCCCTCCGTGAAAGAGAAGAAATCAAAGGGAAAGAGAGAGAAGAAATCAAAGGGAATGAGAAGAATCGAAGGATTTGAGTTTCTGGGTTTCGATCGCAGGAGAAGCGAGAGAGAAGAAATTTTTTTAGGGTTAGGGAAAATGACCTTTGGGGATTTGTTTACGCTTATGTATTAGCAAAATGGAGTGGCTAATTAGTCGCAAAAAAGTCGCTACTGAATTTGGGTCAGGAGGGAAAACTCCCGCGTAAAGGCCCAATATACCTCGTACAATGGCCCACAAATCGTACGTTTCGTACATAAAGCAGAATTATAAAGAGTCCCAGATTAGTGGGTAATAAGTCACGCATTTGCCACTCTTTTGTGACTATGTAAACATGTATACCCTTAACCCTAAACATTTTGACCACAAACAATCATCCATCATTCTTTCTAGCCCACTCCAAAAGTACTTATGCAATGTTTGTTTGATTAAAACCAAAAAACTAGGAATAAAATAAATTATGGTTATTCTCTTGAAAATAAGAAATTGAAGAGTTAAGTGATATGTATATGTTAGGGTTTGTTAGAAGATTTGTGTTTTTGTGAAATCCATTTGGAATAATTTTTTTTGTGTGTATTATTACACACTTATAAGTCAGCAACAAAGTTGTATATACATAACTATTTTCACTAAATCAACATAATGGTGTTTAAATTGCCCAAAATATCAATGTGGTGGGGAAGTAGTCGCAAAGTAGTGGCTATATTGCGACTTATTAGCGACGTTTGTGCGACTCAATTAACGAAACCCTGAATAGTTGCAAAATAGTCGCTAATTAGCAACTCTTTTGCGACTCTATTGACCGAAACCCTGAAAAAATTATAAAGTGGTGTTAGGGGTTTTCGAACTCCGGGTTGTTAAGTGGAATGCATGCGGGCATGGCACTGGGCTAAGGTGTGTACCGAAAATAAAATATATAAAAGGACTATAACCTTGTTTACAATTTTTTTTTTACAAAGGAGTTGTAAATTTTGATATTAAACATTAACTTATGAGAACAAATTTAATCACAATGATAAATACACACTTTTTAAAATATTACACATGAAATCTGATAAATTTCACTGGAATTCAGCCCGTGCATCTTCGTCTTCGGAATCTGATAAATTGCACTGGAACTCATCTTCTAGATCCTCGTCGTCAATCTCAAAATCAATGGGTTCCATTGGATGATCCTCATTAACCAAATCATCAATTGCGATGTCATCTACATTAAACGTGGTTGCCTCGTCAACAGTTTGTTGCAAAATATTCAGGTCTTGGTCGATATATTTTCCTTGAACAAGATGCCTTGGATGCACTCGCAAATCTGATAACCATACTTTACGAAGACGCTTTCGATTTGGATATGGAAGATAACAAACTTGATCAACTTGTGACCCTGTCATGATCAGACGCTTTAAACTCATGAAGAACACGATAGACGAACCTAATATGAATGGTTCGTATTTTGCATATTTTCGAGATGAAAGCACGTCGATAACCCCAACCTCGCTCTTTCGGGTCCCTTTCCCGAGCGTAGGGTCATACCATTGACATTCAAACAATATGATCTTCAAATTCAGAAATCCAGGATACTGGAGCTCGATAATATTCTCGATGGTGCCGTAGAAATCAACTTCATGACATGCGTTTGAATAATTTTGTCCCCGAGCACACACCCCATAATTCATTGTTTTTTTACGCGCTCCGTGCTCACGCTTGTGAAACATATAGCCCCTAGTAAAATACATAGGCCATGACCTGACCTTAGCTTCCGGTCCATCTGCTAGATCGCGCGCATCCACAATGGAAAATTTTGTTCATATTTTGTAGCAGCCACCTACAATGAATGGTATTATTATCCAATTACCCATATTGTAATTAAAACATAGTAATTAAGACATAAGGTACTTACATATTGGCGGAGCCATACATGAAATTCATCATCTCTTTTCGCCACAACCTCTTCCTCTGATAATCACGGATTTGCAACTCGAATTTGTGCGTCAACGACCAAACTGTGTAATTATGGAAAACATAGACATATGACTTAAGGATGGAAAAATATCAAATTATTGTAGTATACATTAAGAATGAATACGAATTTACCTTTCCAATGGTCGTAAATTCTCACAGTTACGCAATATTGTGGAATGTGCCAGAGTATAATCATAACCCTTCAACCAAAATTCAGTACATTTACCACTCGGGCGACCCACTTGAGTAAATATCTCAGGTACCTCTCCTTCCTCGTATCGAGTCTTCCTATTAAATATTCCACAAAATTATAAGGTATGAAGTGAATGAAACTATAACAAATATACATGACTAAATTATTTATTACCTTCTTTTGATAGCTGTCGAAATATGTGGCGGAAAATACTATTGTGAAAAATAGGAAATCTCGTCGTTCCTGTACGATTCAACAATTGAACCCGCTGGACGACTTTTGTTCTTTACCTTGCCTTTCAAACGCTTAAAGAACCTCTCGAACGGATACATCCACCTGTATTGCACCGAACCCCCTAGCTCTGCTTCGTATGGCAAGTGGATAACCAAGTGTTCCATGACATCAAAGAACGAAGGAGGAAAGATTTTTTCCAAATTGCAGAGAATCATGACAATATTATCCTTCACAAGTAGGACCCGCTTGTGTTCCAATGATCTACTGCAAAGATCGCGGAAAAATGCTCCAACCGCTACAAACATCAAATAAGTCACCAATCCTAAGTAATATGATTAAAAAATTAGACTATTTGTATAGGCATATACCTGCTATTGCTTGGTGAACATTACGCGGGAGGAGTTCTGCAAATACAAACGGAAGCAACCGCTCCATGAAAACATGACATTCGTGACTTTTCATTCCCAAAAATTTGCGAGCAGGCATGTCTGCACAACTTCCTAGATTTTATACATATCCATCTGGAAACATGACTTCATTCTTTGCCCACAGTAGTAATGCGACAAATCCTTGAGCGTGCAATCTCCAAGCAAGAAAAGGGGCTAACCCATGGTCGTCGACATTCAGAGCACTCCAAGAACTGAATTTTGCCATGTCTAATCTTGACTTCACTGTGTCTTTTGATTTGTCTTTCACATTCATCACAGTATACATGATGTTATCGAAAAAATTCTTCTCGATATGCATCAAATCAAGGCAGTGGCGTAGAGTCAAATCACTCCAAAACGGAAGCTCCCAGAATATGCTTCCTTTATGCCAATTATGCTCAACTCCATAGCCACGAGGTTTTCTTTCATGTCCATTTCCACCACATTATGATGTTTTCAGTGCTCCTACACTTTTAATCCAGCGGTGTACTTGTTCGCTCGTGATCGATTCTGGTGGATATTCATTCACAGCGCTCTTTCCCTTATAGAAATTGACTTTGTTCTTTCGTAGCGGATGATTATGCGGCAAAAATCTCCGGTGACAGTCAAACCAACATGTCTTCTTACCGGCAGGCAAGTAGAAAGCTTTTGTATCTTCCTTACAAATTGGGCATGACAGTTTTCCGTGAGTGGTCCATCCAGACAACATACTATACGCCGGAAAATCACTTATCGTCCACAACAAAACAACTTTCATGTTGAAGTTTTGCTTCAAGGACGCATCGTACGCTTCAACTCAGTTATTCCATAAATCCTTAAGGTCTTTGATCAATGGTTGCACAAATACATCAAGACTCGCGCGTGGATGTTTAGGTCCGGAATTCAATACCGTAAGAAACAAATACTCTTCATTCAAACACATCTCTTGGGGCAAGTGGTAGGGCGTCACGATCACTGGCCACAACGAATGGTTTTTTGTCATACCGAAGGGATTGAAACCATCAGTATATAATCCCAAGTATACGTTTCTCGTTTCCGCCGCAAAACTGGGATGTATTTCATTGAAAATTGTCCACTCCGCTGCATCAGATGGGTGACTCATAATTCCATCTTGTGACTTGTGCTCAGCATGCCATCTCATCGCCGTTGCAGTCTTCTCTGATTGGTACAGTCTCTTCAACCTATCTGCGATTGGTAGTGATATATTAGGATTTTGGCCTCTTTTACTTAGTGTTTATTATTGTTTTTCGAGTCTTTCTAGTTCTTTTTGTGTCTTTCTCAGGTTCTAGGAGGCTTTGGAGCATGGATTGGAGTTACGGGAGTTCATTGGAGCAAACAGGATGAATTTGGAGAAAAAGGCGTTTTCTTATAACCGAGCACCTGCTCGGTCTTGAGCGAGCACCTGCTCGCCCGAAGAATCGAAGATCCAAGAGTCCCTGGAAACAGGACCGACCGGTCCAACCCATGGACTGGTCGGTCCGGAATTGAAGAAGCGAGGCAATGCTCCCTGGAAACTGGACCGACCGGTCCCATGACCGGACCGACCGGTCCGGTCTCCAGATCCGATTTTAACCTAAAATTAACTATAAATAAGAGGTAGCCACCTCTGAAAAAGGGGATCTGAAACACTATTCTTTACACGTTACTTTTGGAGACTCTTTTCTATTGTTCTACTTTGCTTTTGGATTGCTTGTAACCTTTGGAGAATCATTCCACAACATCTATTGAGAAGAATTCTAATCCCTATTCTCTTTTATATTATGAATTCTCTTGATTGTATTGCTATGTTTGATTTAACCATGTTTGAGTAGTCCATTAGCTAGATTAGGGGATTTCAATGGTGATTTAGGATTGATTAGTGACTGAGCCAAATAGGATAGATTATCATTCGTCTTCATCAATTGGAATTCATAATGCTTAGATTAGCCTGTACACCTAATCTATGATTTCAAGTTGAACTTATTCACGACAGTGCTCTAGGTTGCTAGATAAACCATTGGTGAGCAATTGGTGTGTAACCAACGACAGTTGATTGTTACCATCAATTGTTAACAAATTGAACCCATTCGATAATGCTTGTCAACATCTCTGAATTCAAACGACAGTTTAGGCATTTAGGTTGTTAGATAAAGATATTGATGCATCACGACAGTGGGGCAATATTACATTTATGTTTGAGTTATAGACCACGCTTAAATTGAATCCTGAATAGTTGCTCAGTCTTTAATCCGAAATCACCGGCGAATGACCTTGATATAGTGCTCTTCTCTTATTGAATTTACATTGTTTAATTTGTTGTTTCGTTCATTGTTTCGTTACAACCAATCCCATTTTATCTTAGCTTTAAATTAGAATCTCATAATCTCATAGTGTAACCTTGGTCTCTGTGGATTCGATACCTCATATATTACTGCGATTGTCTGTGCACTTGCGGATTTTATTTGTGGTTAAAACTTATCACATCAAGTTTTTGGCGCCGTTGCCGGGGACCAATTGCGTTACCTTTGAGATTTGATTTTATTTATAGTCTAAGAATTTTGCTAATTTTGTTTTTTTTCTTTGTTTTTGCTTTGTGTCAGGTGAGATCTATCAGAACCACCGGCGAGCACCTGCTCCGGACCTTATGGTTAATATAGTGATTTTTAGTCAGGATAATGCTGGTGTTCTCAGAGACCAATATGGTCACTTTTGCAACGAGCAAGGATATATACTGAATGAGGATGGATGTTACTCATTCATGAAGAACTACGATGCCGGTCGATATCAGAAACCCCCTCAAGTCTCTTTTTACCAATCACCTCTTGCATCGACTGGACAGAGCGAGTTAGTAAGTATGCTGAAACAGATGATTGAAGAACAACAGAGGACCGCAGAGTACTGGGGTGGGAAATTTGAAGCACCAAGCTCTCAAGACAAGGAGCTGGACATTCAGGTTGCGCAGAGTGCTAGTGGGACATTTGCATCGATCGATGCACCCTTGCATCGATCGACACAGCTCGAATTCTCAGAATCCGTGGAACAGGAAACGGACGTACTGATCGATACCCCAGCTGCATCGATCGACGCAAATTCGTCACAGGAGAGATTGAGCATGGAAAACCCAAAACCAATTCTGGAGCGAGTCCACATGCCTAAGGTGTCGCACCCTCGACCACCTAAACATCTCATGGACCCCATATCTCCGAAGCAGCTGCTTGGATTTCAGAAGATGGTACGAAGGATTCCACATGCACTAACCTTTGAAAAAGCTATAGAGTACCGCCCTCTGCTAAGTCACTTCCGAGATTGCAGAGAAAGTATAGAAGAGATCAAAATATTGTTTCTCGAAGCAAGACATACACCACCGCTGAAGAAATTGGACACGCAAGTGGCTCAAACGACTGAAGCTATTAAGAGACCGGCTGGAACTCTTCCCGGACACGGTGAGGTGAATCCTAGGAAGGAGGATCAGGTAAATACTGTTGAGTTGAGGAGTGGATAGTTGTTGGTACCGCCTACAATCACAACCTCCCATGCGAAGGCTAAGGAGAAAGTTACCGAGCATCAGGCTCAAGAAAGTGATTTTTCCGAGGATGATATGCATAAGGAGATTGGTTCAAGCTCAGGGACACACCAGGATGCTGTTCCAATCAATGTTGAGGAAAAATCCCAGCGAGCACCTGCTCCTTCTGCCGAGCACCGGCTCGCACATGGTGCTCTTACGAAAATTCCAGGAACTTCGCCTTAGCTAGTACCTAGAGTGCCTTACCTAGTACCTCCCAAGAAATCTAGGAAAGATTTGGAGGATGCTAAGTGTAAGGAGATGCTGAAAGACTTGACGGTGAAGCTTCCTTTGGTTAATGCCGTGCAAACGACACCATCACTCAATAGGCCTATAAAGCTTCATGTAGGCATTATGGAGGATTTGCACGTCCCTGATCCCCCTGATCCAGACCCCAAGCCTCCTAAACACAATGAGACAGAAGTAGTTGAGATGTCAACTAAGGAAGCAGCTACACCTGGTAGTTGCCAAAAGCGGAAATTTCATGACATAACACTTCATCCACCTCTCAAGCGGATTAGAGCCGACTCAGGAGCTGTTGTCATCCCTACCGCTGCATACGTGATTGATCATGGAGATACTTATGGGGTGTACTCCAGAGGACCGAGACCACCACCTGAGCAAAAAGCGAAATTGGATGAGCTTTACGAAGAAAATCCAACTTTGACAAGGAAAGACCTAGCAATGATGATCCGAGTGAATATTATCTCACACCGAGCATCACTTGAAGGAAGGGAGCTCACGTCCGATGAGACAATGGTAGCTAATGCTCTTGAAGAGGTAATATATTGGGTTCCACCAACTCAACTAACCCAATTAGAAGGTACATACGACTCATCTTTTGAATTTCATGATAATGAGGATATTCACATGCCTTGTAGTGAAGATGAAACTTCTAATTTGGATACTCTCGAGCTCATTGATGAATATTACGATTTGATAGGTGAAACTCAAAGACTAGATACTCTAAGAGTAGAAAAACTTGCTAGGGACTATCATGAAGTATGCTTTGATATCAATTCTTTGTGTGCTTTAAGTGTTCACGATCTCGAGTTTAGGTTTTCAATGCTAGAGGAACCTAGATCATTTCTAGAAAAAACTGATTTAGGGGATATGGTTGATGTAAATGATCTCTTGAATGAGATGGAGGACCCTGAGGTAGAGATGGATTCTAGGAATGAGAACTTTGTGTTTTACATAATAGATGGGGATGAAGTTAACTATTTTGTGAAGAACTCGTTTAAACCAGAAGTTAACTTTATCTTTATCTTTCCATTTAATGCATTTGATTCGCATGAGCTTCTAACCAAGGAGGATTTCAAGATATATGCTACATTTGCAGTAAAATCCCTTGATGAGAGTTTTACCTTTTTAACATGGATGTGTTCTCTTGCATTCTTTGTTCATGTTCATAATAGGAGAAGGACCAAATGTGCATTGGTTCAACCTTTTGATTCTCATGATTAACCTTGTGTTGATCAGTCAAGCTAAAGACTTAAAACAAGCGCTTGATGGGAGGCAACCCATCGGTAAGGTTTCTTGTACATAATTCGACTTTTATTTTCTTTTATTACTAACACTTTACTTGTGTTTTCAGTACTTGAACTTAAAAAAAAAAAAAAAAAAAAAGGGAAGGAATTTTAATCGAGCACCCGCTCAAACAGGCGCGAGCACCTGCTCAATATCGGGACAAGGCGTTGCCAAGTCTCTGGAAATGAGACCAGTCAGTCCCATCGACAGACCGGTCAATCCAGAGCATTCAAGGGATTGGAGAAGCCCCTGGAAACGCGACCGGTCGATCCGCAGGACCGGACCGGTCGGTCCCACGTTCTATCTGAAGCACCTCAAGTCTCTGGAAATGAGACCGGTCGGCCCCATATACGGATCGATCGATCCCATACGCGGATCAGAACACGAGCAGCCTCTGGAAACCCGACCGACCGATCCAGTATCGGGACCAGTCGGTCCCGTGCCCGCGAACCCAATCCGACTTTCCTTTTCCTTTACGAAAAAAAAAAAAAATTCTTTTTACTAACAATTACTCTTTTCTTTTTGCAGAGATCGAGCACCCCCTCCCCTCATCACGTCGCAACCCTAGTTTCCCATCGCTTTCATCACTCCCCATTGCCGAGCTTCTAATCGGTGATATCTTTCCTACCCTTCTATCCATCATTGTACTATCCATTTTATTTTTATTGTGTCGCCAATCTCTTGAACTTTTTCACACCGGGGACGGTGTGATTTAAGTCCGGGGGAGCGGTCTTGTTGTTGTGTCTCCTTTTGAGTTGATTTTAGTTTTTCTTGAGTTTGCTTTTGAGTTTATCGAGTCAATTAGAGGTTGTTTGGAAATGGAATTATGAACTTGATCTATTGGATTTATGTTCGGACTAGGGATTACTTATATGATTCACAGCTTGGCCAAAGTTCTGTTTCGAGCACCCCACATCTGTGCCGAGCACCTGCTCGTGCAGGGTGCTCCCACGACAGGTTATGGGTAGATTTAAATTTTCCCCCAAAGCTCATACTTATCGGAAATTAGGTTGATCCAATGTCATCTCAAATCCCTATTTGGTATTTAATCTTGACTTTTAATTTCTTCCTCAGGGGTTTGATGTTCATTGGGCAAGACATTTCCCGACCGTATAAGACCCAGCAACTTTCCAACAAGTATACTCTTTCCTCTCTAACTTTTGAACCATTTAACTTTTAAATTCTCCCCTTATAAAAAAAAAAAAAGAAGAGAAAAGATAAATAAAGGGGGAGAAATTCAAAGCAACATGCCCAAGTGACCCTGAGGACTATGCATAAACCCGTATATCTTTAATGACCTCAGGAGAGCATGTTGTAAGGGAAACTAAAAGGATCGAAGTGACCCAAGGGACTATGCGTAAACCCGTGTATCCTTTGCGATCTCATGGAGATTTGTCCCATTAAAAAAAACTTCAAAGCAATATGCCCAAGTAGCCAAGGGATGATGCGTAAACCCGTGTCTCTTTTGTGACCTCACGGAAAGCATGTTGTAAGAGAAACTAAAAGTTTCGAGTGAACCAAGGGATGATGCGTAAAATCGTATCTCCTTTGTGACCTCATTAGATTCGTCCCATAAGGAAAAAATAATTAAAAAAAAAATAATAATAATAAATAAATAAATTGAGAAAAAGAGTATACGGGAGAGGGTCTTGGTTAGGAGAAGTCGGCACCCCTTGAAATGATTCCCCTTGGGTAAGATCACTGCACTTTCATTTTCATTAATTGATTAAGAGATGATATTGAGGATTCCAAAGTTTTGCTAAGTTGTGAGTGAATAAGGTTAGGTTGTGGTACATGTTCTAAGGCCAAGTGATGAAAGTATGAAGTCCAGAAATTTTTCCAACAAGCGAGTGAATTCCACGTGGTTTTCAGACACTCTTCTGTTCTTGATCTTGTTTTGTTTGAGGACAAACAAAGGTCTAAGTCCAGGGGAGTTGATATATTAGAATTTTGGCCTCTTTTACTTAGTGTTTATTATTGTTTTTCGAGTCTTTCTAGTTCTTTTTGTGTATTTCTTAGGTTCTAGGAGGCTTTGGAGCATGGATTGGAGTTACGGGAGTTCATTGGAACAAACGGGATGAATTTGGAGAAAAAGGCGTTTTCTTATAACCGAGCACCTGCTCGGTCTGGAGCGAGCACCTGCTCGCCCGAAGAATCAAAGATCCAAGAGTCCCTGGAAACGGGACCGACCGGTCCAACCCATGGACCGATCGGTCCGGACTTGAAGAAGCGAGGCAATGCTCCCTGGAAACTGGACCGACCTGTCCCATGACCAGACCGACTGGTCCGGTCTCCAGATCCTATTTTAACCTAAAATTAACTATAAATAAGAGGTAGCCACCTCTGAAAAAGGGGATCTGAAACACTATTCTTTACACGTTACTTTTGGAGACTCTTTTCTATTATTCTACTTTGCTTTTGGATTGCTTGTAACCTTTGGAGAATCATTCCACAACATCTATTGAGAAGAATTCTAATCCCTATTCTCTTTTATATTATGAATTCTCTTGATTGTATTGCTATGTTTGATTCAACCATGTTTGAGTAGTCCATTAGCTAGATTAGGGGATTTCAATGGTGATTTAGGATTGATTAGTGACTGAGCCAAATAGGATAGATTATCATTCGTATTCATCAATTGGAATTCATAATGCTTAGATTAGCTTGTACACCTAATCTATGATTTCAAGTTGAACTTAATCACGACAGTGCTCTAGGTTGCTAGATAAACCATTGGTGAGCAATTGGTGTGTAACCAACGACAGTTGATTGTTACCATCAATTGTGAACAAATTGAACCCATTCGATAATGCTTGTCAACATCTCTGAATTCAAACGACAATTTAGGCATTTAGGTTGTTAGATAAAGATATTGATGCATCACGACAGTGGGGCAATATTACATTTATGTTTGAGTTCTAGACCGCGCTTAAATTGAATCTTGAATAGTTGCTCAGTCTTTAATCCGAAATCACCGGCGAATGACCTTGATCTAGTGCTTTTCTCTTATTTAATTTACATTGTTTAATTTGTTGTTTCGTTCATTGTTTCGTTACAACCAATCCCATTTTATCTTAGCTTTAAATTAGAATCTCATAATCTCATAGTGTAACCTTGGTCTCTGTGGATTCGATACCTCATATATTACTGCGATTGTCTGTGCACTTGCGGATTTTATTTGTGGTTAAAACTTATCACATCAGGTAGATACCACATTTTACTAAATGGAACTGTATTTCTTCCCCCAGTACTAGGCTTATATCTTGGTTTTCCACAAAACTTGCAGTTCTCCAACGCCCTGTCTTGTTTCCAATATAACATACAATTATCTTCACATACATCATATGTTTTCACTGGCAATCCTAGCTTTCGCATCAATGCTTTTGTCTCGTAGTATGAACCGGTTGCATTGTTGGGCTGAGGTAAATACTCCGTCAAGACATCCCCCACCGAATCCATCAAAACTTCAGAGGCATTATGATCAACCTTGATCGTCATACACCGAGCAGCTAATGATAGCTGCGAATGCCCATCTTGACACCCTTCATACAGTGGCGTATTAGCAGACTCTAACATCTCGTAAAAGTGTTAGCTTCGAGGGTGGGTTCTTCATAAACATAATCATTTCTGCTTTGACCATGTTCATGCTGATAATCATTCAATGGTATTGAACCATGAAATCCATCATGAACCATCTCAGCATAAACATTGCCTCCATCGTAATTCGTTTGTAAATTACCGCTACTAAAATTGCTACTAGTACCTACGCCAGCTACGCCATCGTAATTCTCAAAATTGCTACTAGTACCTACACCAGCGCCATCGTAATTTTCAAAATTGCTACTAGTACCTACGCCAGCTACATTGTACTCCTCGCCATGTTCCGTCCTAACATTGTAACCATCCATAAAACCTTTGCTAAGCAAATGACTAGAAACAGTTCTAATTGGTTTTGCCTTTCCTAAATTTTGACATTTCTTACAAGGACAAAATATTTTACCTCCATTATCGATGGCGAATGGCTGCGCAGCTACTAAACTCGTGAATTGCTCGACCCCTTCAATAAATTCGTTCGTGAAATTGTTTGTAACTGGATTGAACCGATTGTACATCCAATCCCGAGTATGTGACCACATTATTATTATTTTTTTTTCTTTTTTTTTCTTTTTTTCTTTTTTTCTTTTTTTTCTTTTTCCTAACAGGAAATATTTCCAAATTTTTTTTTTCTTCTCCCTTTTTTTTCCGGAACTAATATTTCTAGAGAGAGAGAGATGATGAGAGAGATGGGAGAGAGAGGTGTTTGGAAATGAGAAGAGAATTTGTAGTATATATAGGCAAAATCGTTTGTCACTCATTTGCGACTCCACACTGGTAGTCGCAAATGAGAAACTCTTTTGCGACTCTTTAGAGACCCCAACGACATAAATTAGGTGCACAAGAATTTCCCACGTTTTATTTTTGTCCCTTTGTCTGCCGACATACGCCCACACTTGTCCTATTATGCCGACATAAACCATTGTCACTCTTTAGTAAATCGGTAGGTGGAGTGGCTAATTTGTGACTCTGTTATGCGTCACTCAAGAGTCGCTAATTGGTGACTCGGCTTTCAGTCGGAAAGGAGTCATCATTTTGTGACTACTCTGCGACTCCAACAAAACATACCAATCGTTGTCGCAGATTAGTCGCAAATATGTGACTACTTAACGACTACCTGATGGAGTCGCAAATGAGCGACTAATTAGTGACTCCGAAAAAAAGAGTCACGCTTTAGTCATAAAAGCGTCACAAATGAGTCGCAAATCATTGTGACTAACTTGCCACTCAGTAATTCGAGTGGCTAACGACCTGTTTTCTTGTAGTGTGACAAGGAGAGGCTACCTTATGCGTGACTACGTTCTTCTTTAACAAGTTCTCAAATACCTTGTTAATGAAATGTGAACCTCCATCACTTATCACCACTCTCGGGAGTCCAAACCTCGGAAATATCACAGACTTGAACATCTTGACAACCACTCTTGCAGCATTGGTCGGGCTAGCCAGCACTTCAACCCACTTGGAGACATAGTCAACAACCACTAGAACGTACTTATTCCAATAGGAGGATGGAAAAGGTCCCATGAAATCAATACCCCATACATCGAAAACCTCCACTTCCAGAATAAAGTTCTGAGGCATCTCATTACGCTTACAGATGTTCCCTTGCCTCTGACATGCATTACATCTTGCTACAAACCTATTCGCATCCCGAAACATCGTAGGCCACCAAAACCCTGCCTGTAACACCTTCGAAACTGTCTTGAATGTGGCAAAATGCCCAACATAAAACGAACCGTGACAATGGTATAAAATCCAAGGGATCTCTGCCTCCGACACGCATCTCCTATAAAGCCCATCTGAACATTGCTTGTACAAATACGGCTCATCCCAAAAATACCGCCTAACATCGCGGAAGAACTTCTTTCTTCTGTTTCCCGTTAGGTTCTCAGGAACCTTATCAGCAGCCAAGAAGTTAGCAAACTCACCAAACCAAGGGAATTTCGAAGACTGAACAATCTGAATCATTCTGCAAAAGTTTTTCCGAGCAGGTGCTCGGTCTATCAAAGCAGGTGCTCGAGCTGGTTTTCGGAAATTCTCACAGATGCTAATGGAGTAGATATGCTCATTGGGTAGATTATCCTCCATAGGATGCTTATCTTCAACCTGTAGCCTACTCAAATGATCTGCAACTCCGTTCTCGGACCCTTTCTTATCCTTAATCTCTAGATCGCACTCTTGTAGCAACAAGATCCATCTTAACAACCTGGGCTTCGCATCCTTCTTGGTCAGCAAATACTTCAAAGCGGCATGATCGGTGTGAACATTTACCTTCGACCCGACGAGGTACGATCTGAATTTCTTAAAAGCGAAAACAATCGTTAAAAACTCCTTCTCGGTAGAAGCATTCCGACATTGAGCATCGTCCATCGTCTGACTAGCATAATATATCACATGGAGCTTCTTGTCTTTCCTCTGACCCAGAACAACTCCCACAGCAAAATCACTCGCATCAGTCATAATCTCAAACCTTAGATCCCAATCCGGCGATTGTATTATCGGCCCACTTACCAAGGCACCCTTAATGGTGTGAAACGCCGCCAAACAGTCACTATCAAAGTCAAACTTCACTTCCTTACACAACAATCTAGTAAGAGGTCGAGCAATGTTGGAGAAGTCCTTGATGAACCGACGGTAGAACCCAGCATGTCCCAGAAAACTCTGGATCCCCTTAACCGTAGTAGACGGTTGCAAACCCGTTATAACCTCTATCTTAGCCTTGTCAACTTCAATCCCTTTCTCTGATATCCTGTACCTAAGCACTATCCTATCTCAGACCATGAAGTGACACTTCTCCCAGTTGAGAACGAGATGCTTCTCCTCGCATCTTTGCAACACCCTGCACAAATTAGACAAACACACAGAAAAGTCATCCATAAAAACTTCCATCATATCCTCAATAAGGTCAATAAATATGGACATCATACAGCGTTGAAACGTGGCTGGGGCGTTACACAAACCGAACGGCATGCGGCGGTTCGCGAAAGTGCCGTAAGGACATGTGATTATCGTCTTCTCCTGATTGTCCGGGTGGATAGGGATCTGAAAGAAACCTGAATAACCATCTAAGAAACAGTAATAAGGATGGTTAGCTAGACGCTCAAGCATCTGATCGATAAATGGTAAGGGAAAATGATCTTTGCGAGTGGCAGCATTCAATTTCCGATAATCTATACACATCCTATGTCCGGTTACTATCCTAGTCGGTATCAGTTCGTTTCTATCATTTCTAATCACCGTGATACCTCCTTTCTTACGCACAACATGCACAGGACTGACCCACTTACTGTCAGAAATCGCATAAATCACACCAGCCTCTAGAAGTTTCATTATCTCTTTCTTGATGACATCCTTTAGATTCGGGTTTAACCGTCTCTGATGCTCGACAGAAGTCATTGATTCATCTTCTAGGTGTATTGTGTGCATGCATAAGTCAGGAGATATTCCAGTAATATCATAAAGTGAATATCCTAGAGCCTTCCTATACTTCCTCAATTCACATAAAAGCAAGGTGATCTCTACATTGTTCAATTCAGCATTCACTATAACGGGGTACATAGAGTTAGGATCGAGGAACGCGTACCTAAGCCTTGCTGGGAGGGTTTTCAACTCAAGCTTTGGAGCTTTCAGCTCACTCCAAGAAACACAAAAAGGTAGATTTTCGGGAGCAGATGCTCGCGTAGCCGGAGCAGGTGCTCGCTGGGATGCTTGCTGACCCCCGATTTTTGTGCCCTCTCCCAGACTCAGAAACTCATCTCCTCTCTCCACTCGGATGTTAGAATCCATAAACTTAGCAAATCCGTGGGTATCCTCACTCAGAAAACTTTGTTCACCCTCAGCTTTTGTCAATGCGACTTTAAGCGGATCGCTTGCTAAGATCTCTTCAACCACATCTTCTGACGCCTCTGATCCATCGTGGATAACAAATGTCTGTCAATCTATCATCGATTTCTTGAGGAGCTTGCTCATCTCGAACCGAACAACTATACCTTGTTCGACATCAATGATAGCACGTGCCGTGTTTAGGAAGGCTCTGCCAAAAATCAGTGGATCCTTCGGTTCTTCATCAAGCTCTAAAACCACAAAATCAACCGGTATTAAAGTGTCCCCAATTCGGACGTGCAAAATTTCATATTTGCGACGGCTTTGCGACGATTCCGTCGCAAAATCGTAGCAAACTTCCATACCCTAAACTCTAACCTATACATTATTTATACCGTTTCAATTGGCTCGTCTTCAAATATAAATGTATGAGAAGTATAATAAATAACAATCCCTTTATAATTATTGAAATAAAAAACTTATCAAAACTTTATCAAGAAAACATATATAACAAAGTGTCACATACATGCACTTATACTAAGAATGTGATCAATCTATCATTTTTGCCGATTTTACGAAAAGCTTCAATTAGTATACTAACTTTGTTTCATACATGGACTAAGGACCTAAAGAAGTGTTTATTTACATATATGAATTGTAATTTTAGTCTAAAACATCCAAAACCCTAAGTATACCCTAAACCACTTTAGCGAGGGATTTGCGACGACTGCGACGCAATTACGTCGCAAATGAAATATTGCTACGGCTTTGCGACGATTTCGTCGCAAATGCCACGCTAAATTTGCTACGCTTTTGCGACCTCACTTACGGTCAACTCAATTAACTGATCGAACATTCGCATTGGGATTTACAGTTTGCGAGGATTTTGCGACGTTTGAAAATAATTGCGAGGCATTTGCGATGATTTGTGGGCGGCAAACGAAACGTTGTGGCGGCAAACATGCACAGGGTAAAATATTCGGCCCACTTTGCAAGGGATTTGCGACGGAATTGCGAGGGATTTTTTTCCCTATATAAGCAATTCCAATCCCTCGCTCATTCCTCACACCTTTGTCTTCTCTCTCTACAAAAAACCTTTCTCTCTCTAAGAAAACGTTTCTTCGACGTTCCGAATCCCGACCCCTCGACCTTCCGAATCCGAACCCTCGACCTGATAAGGTAATTTTCTAAATTGTTTGTTTATTTTATGAATTTAAAATTTTTCTTTTAATGTTATCTTTAAAGTTGTTCAAATTAATATTAAATATCAAATTTTTTTAATATGAAATTACTAATTTTTAAAATTATAAAATTTATTTAGATGGCGGAGAACGAGTATACCGACTACTTAGAGCCTGGTGTTGGTCGTGGTAGTGGTCATTCACGACCAGGACAGCGTACACATTCCGCCCGCGTCTCTTCTTCAGTGCGCGCCTCTTCTTCCGTTATCGCTAACAGGATTCCGGAGTCACAGCCGACGCCACCTCCCGAGCCAAACCCTGGAGCAATTCCTTCATGGGATGACTTGACTTTCGAGCAGCTTCTCGTTACTCCCGGACGGCAGGCTCTTCCCCATCTAGAACCTGAGTCTGCCGGCAACGCTGTGTGGTAAGTAATTTTGTTTACATTATTTTTGTTTAATAATTATTAATATATTTATTTAAACATAGTATTATTTTTATAAATTTTTTTAGGTTTTCAATATGTGCCACACGAGTTGGAAGTATGTTAACCTCGAGACCAAGGATCGGTGGTTCAAAACATTCGCGGTAAAAAAATTTTAAAATTTTTATTTATTTATTCAATTTTGTAATTTTATAACTTATTTATTCAATTTGCAGCAAAAATATTATTGGGACCCCGCGATAACCGGTTTAGTTCGTGAAGAATTTGAGGAGAAAGCGAAGAACCGTCTCTACAACCAAATAGGACGGTGGAAGGAGAAGTGGCAAAAGAACCCGGATCCGAAGGTATGTATGCCATCTTTCTTCGATCCCAATATTTGGGCTGGTCTTGTCGCCTTCTGGCAGTTGGAGACTTCTGCGGAGAAGTCTGCCCAGTGCTCGGCTGCTCGATTGACGAAGGTTGGCGGTAGTGACCAGCCTTCGAAGCACTGTTCGGGACAGATTTCTTATGCTCAGCATGCGGTTGACATTGTAAGTTATTAAATTTTTTTACTTTCAATTTTTACGGTAACAAAAAATTTAACTTTTAATATGTTTCCATTTTCAGACTGCGGAAACAGGAGTTCCCGCAACGATGACATCGGTTTGGGAGAAGACCCACCGCAGGCCGGACGGGACATGGGTTGATGAACGTGTCCACAAGCTCCACGACGATGTCATTGAGCGAGTCGACGAACTCTCAACCTAGCTTACTCCCGATGGTCAATCTACTCAGCTGACACCGATGGAGATTAACCGTGTCGCATTACAGGTAAAAATTTAATTTCTTTTTATTTTTATTCACAATTTTAAATATTTATTATACTATTAACATTTTAAAAAATAAAATTATAAACTTTTAATTTTTTTTTGTAGATGGCTCCTCGAAACCGTAAGGGAAAGATGGCATTTACAGGATCTATCCGGACGGATGATCAGGGAGTGCCATTTTGTCCCGTTTCGAGATATGCTTCTGATCCGCAAATGGCCAAGGAGCTCCGGGAAACAAAAGAACGGCTCGGGCTAACGGAGAAGAAGTTAGAGAGGACGGTGAACGTCTACGATAATCTATTTCGGGAGTTAGCGAAGTCGAACCCCGCCATTGTCGTGATTTTAAGGAGGGAAGACGAAGAAGGAGGCACATCGAGCCAGGATCCGCTCGATAATTTTAACTTCGATTAGATTTTTTTTGGTTTTTGTTTTTTGTATTTTGAATGTTTTTTTTATTTTAAACCTTATTTTATGAATTTTTTATTTTATTTTAAATATTTTAGAATTTTATTAATAAATAATAATTTTTTTTTTTAATAATCAAAAACATCTTCGTCGCAAAACCGTCGCAAACAAAAGTCGCAATTACGTCGCAAATTTTTTTACGCAAACCCATCGCAAAAAAATGTCGCAAAATCGTAGCAAAAACAGTTGCAATTTCGTCGCAAATTTCGCCGCAAAACCGCCGCGAAGTTGACGCAGATGTTTGCGTCGTAAAACCGATGCAAATCCGTCGCATATTTGATATGAACAGTATTCGTCGCACATCCGTTGCAAAAAGGAACGTCGCAAATTCGTCGCTAATATTAGCGACGAATGTGCGACGATTTATACATTTGCGACGATTCTTGGTTTGCAACGAGCTAGTTGCGACAAACAAAGATTTGCAACGGTTTTGCGACGAAAACCTCCCTTGCAAATGCACCTGTTTTCTTGTAGTGAGCTTATCTTCCCATAAAGCAAATGTGCTTTATGTTGTCATCTTTGCTTTACCTTTTGCTTTTAGGACCACTTCCAACGTTCTGATTTCTCTTCTATACATATGTTTGTAATACTTCATTTGTAATCTTTAACTTGTTCATTAATAAGAAATCAGATTCAAGTTCATTTTTCTTTTCTCTAAAATGTAGTCTTTAGGAGTTTATGCATTTAGGGTGATTTCCATTTAGGAATGAACCCATTAATGTTAATCTCTTCTTAATCTCTCCTAATCTCTCTTAATCTCTCTCAAATCTCTTCTAAAACTCTTTCTTAATTTGTTCTAATCTCTCTTGAGTCTGTCCGAAACTTTTTCTTAATCTCTTTGCTCATTTGAGCTGTTCTTATGATTCAACCATTGTAAAGGTTGGATCTTGTGTTTATGAACATGTTATGAACCCTAAATCTTACATGGTATCAGAGCACTTGCTCTTGGGATTCTGATTTGGAGAATCCGGTTCTTAAAGTGTTAGGTTGAATCGTTATAAGGATGTGTCAATCTTCCTTATGCGCTTAACCTAACCAATATTATGTGTTGTTTCTGCTGCTTGTGTTGTTGAAGACTCGGATCTATTGCTCGGAGAAAGCTAGATCCGAGATTGAAGAAAGAAGAGGAAAGCCCGAAGCTTTCTTATGAAGAAGAGAAGAAATCTTGAAGCTTTCAAGAAGAAAGAAGAAGAAGGACGAAGAAGAAGCTCAAGGATTGGGAGACGTCTTAGTCCATGAAGAGCAAAGATCGTTCCTTTAGAGAAGAAGCTCAAAGAAGAAGGTGGTTCCCGGAGAAGGGTGTAAATTTCCAACCTTTGGAGCTATTCAAAGATGGTTCATGAGAAGAAGGAAGAGAGAAGAGACTCAACCTTTGGAACCAAATCTAAGTCCAAGTAAGCTAGGAGAAGCTTGCTTGTGAAACTCTTGAAGAAAATCCAAGTGTGGAGCTTGGTCACTAGTGTGAAGTAAGTGGGATTCAAGGGAAGATTAACCATTGAAGTTTGGAGCTTTCCTTTCCCATGAAGCTCAAGGATGGTTTACTCTCAAGAAGCCTTTGTTGGTGAGGTTAGATGAAGGAAGGATTGATTGGTTTGCTAGAGAAGGGGAATAGAATGAAAGTGGAGATTGTCAAATGGAGACCATTGGAGAGAAGAAGCATTCGGCCGGTGTCATTCAAACCAATGGAAGCTTGATTTGGGTTATTTCCTATCCTTACTCTCTTGGTGAATTGATATAAGATGAATCCATGATCTATCCAAAGATAAACCATTCATGAGAATAGAGAACATTTCTTAATCTACCCCTTTCTTAATCTTCAAAATCTTTATATACTCTATTATTCTCCCCAATCTTTATACTCTTTATACTCTCTATATTCTCTAGTTCTCTATTCTCAAACAGTTTGGAACCTAGCCTAAACACAAAACCTAAACACTCACCCAAATCCCTTAAAAGCTAGTGGTTACTCTCGGTTGATGTTGAGAACTCTTGTGTGAGATTCCTCTCGGTCCAAGACCTCTCTCTTGATCGAAACTCGTCTTAAGTGTGAAGCATGGTTACTCTCGATCCTAATTCTCTCGGGTTGATTATGATTGAGCACTTAAGATCGATTCTTGTTGTGGAAAACATTGTGAAAAGATTGGTGTTGGTAACATTGATTGAATGGGAAACATTGAAGAGAATGGTTGGATTGCTTGGTGTTGTGTCTTTGGTATGTCTTTGTAGCGGTTCTTGTTTGATTGAGCTATGGAACCGATGGACACTCACGCTACCCAAGAAGATGTAACTAGCCTTTGAAGGTCAATCTTGAAGTCATTCCAAAAGAGCCAAAGTAGCCGTGAATGGTGAAGAAGGGTTGATCAAGCCAATGTTTTGACGTTGTTCCGGAAGCTAAAAGAGATTGAGATGCTTCGGATGGTGATTAGGCTTGGCGTTGAGGAAGGTTACATATGCTTGGAATTCAAGAAGCGACGAAAGAGAAGAAATTGTGCTTGGTTGTGGTAACCGAAAGGAGCAAGAGGAAACCGTGAGAAGAAGATTGAAGCTTAGGGTGGAATGATTCAAAGGGTGTGATGAGATGATGTGAAAGGCGGTCCAAGTCACACTAGTGCTTAGTGTGAATGGAGGAGGACTCACAAGGTTGAAGGCATATAGCTCAAGGAACCCGAAGCTCCACCAAAAGGATTATGAAGATCCAATTGCTTAATGAGGTGTGGAAAGAAAGTGAAGATCAAAGGATCAACCACACCATCAAATAAAAAGGCTACTCTCTAAACTCTTAC
Organism: Draba incana; assembly: GCA_963576765.1. Classification (NCBI taxonomy): domain Eukaryota; kingdom Viridiplantae; phylum Streptophyta; class Magnoliopsida; order Brassicales; family Brassicaceae; genus Draba; species Draba incana. The sequence goes on from OY755210.1 coordinate 19,048,496, forward strand.
CCTTTTCAATCTTTCAATTATAGATCATTTGGTTCATTGATTGCTAGCTTATGATATGATTCTCTGGTGTATACTTTAAGCTTTTTCTTGTTTGAATCTTGTGTAAGGTTTAAGGGGGAGAAGATTGAAGTTGGCCATGAGTCTTTGAAGAAGCATCAAGGCCGAGTGGTTTAAGAGGCCAAAGACGAGGCCGAACTCCACTCTTAGCCTTTGTTCACAAATCTTCACGGCGGCTAAGAGTGCGGGGGAGTATTAGAGAGGAAGCATGAAGAAGAAGAGCAAGGCCGAGGCAAGAGAAGAGAAGCCGAGGACCGAAGCTCAACAAATGATCAAGACCTTGATTATGTTCCCCTAAGATCATTGAGTTGGTACTCTTTTTCCTTAGTAGAGTTTTATCCCAATGGGTTTTATCTACTAAGGTTTTAATGAGGCCTCTCCTTGTATCTCCAAGTTCATCCTTCACCTTGTTGCGTATGAACTTGAGGGGGAGTGTTAATCAAGGAGAGTACTTAAGGATTAATCTTTCCTTAAGTTACTAAGGTGAATAAAAGAGTTACTAAAGGAGAATTCTATTCGGGTAACATTGGTAACTTGATCCGCGGTATATGAAACAAGACGTGGGACGAATCAGTTTGGTACGTGGGACGGAAGAGTTACCCGCGAGACGAAGGAACGCGGGACGACGGGAGACTCGGATGCTCGAGATGCGGAAGGTTCACAGCAGACCCGCGGTACGTAATCTCCCGAGGCGCGGGACGATCCGCGGATTGAAGAAGGACGCGGATCATGTGTCTCCAAGTGGTCCCCCGTACAACTTTGAATATGATCATTTGAATTAGAGTGGTCCCAAAAGCAACTTTGTAGAGAGGACGGTGAACGTCTACGATAATCTGTTTCGGGAGTTAGCGAAGTCGAACCCCGCCATTGCCGGGATTTTAAGGAGGGAAGACGAAGAAGGAGGCACATCGAGCCAGGATCCGCTCGATAATTTTAACTTCAATTAGATTTTTTTTGGTTTTTGTTTTTTGTATTTTGAATGTTTTTTTTATTTTAAACCTTATTTTATGAATTTTTTTTTATTTTAAATATTTTAGAATTTTATTAATAAATAATAATTTTTTTTTTTAATAACAAAAACATCTTCGTCGCAAAACCGTCGCAAACAAAAGTCGCAAATTTTTTTACGCAAACCCATCGCAAAACAATGTCGCAAAATCGTAGCAAAAACAGTTGCAATTTCGTCGCAAATTTCGCCGCAAAACCGCCGCGAAGTTGACGCAGATGTTTGCGTCGTAAAACCGATGCAAATCCGTCACATATTTGATATGAACAGTATTCGTCGCACATCCGTTGCAAAAAGGAACGTCGCAGATTCGTCGCTAATATTAGCGACGAATGTGCGACGATTTATACATTTGCGACGGTTTTGCGACGATTCTTGGTTTGCAACGAGCTAGTTGCGAAAAACAAAGTTTTGCAACGGTTTTGCGACGAAAACCTCCCTTGCAAATGCACCTGTTTTCTTGTAGTGAGCTTATCTTCCCATAAAGCAAATGTGCTTTATGTTGTCATCTTTGCTTTACCTTTTGCTTTTAGGACCACTTCCAACGTTCTGATTTCTCTTCTATATATATGTTTGTAATACTTCATTTGTAATCTTTAACTTGTTCATTAATAAGAAATCAGATTCAAGTTCATTTTTCTTTTCTCTAAAATGTAGTCTTTAGGAGTTTATGCATTTAGGGTGATTTCCATTTAGGAATGAACCCATTAATGTTAATCTCTTCTTAATCTCTCCTAATATCTCTTAATCTCTCTCAAATCTCTTCTAAAACTCTTTCTTAATCTGTTCTAATCTCTCTTGAGTCTGTCCGAAACTTTTTCTTAATCTCTGTGCTCATTTGAGCTGTTCTTATGATTCAACCATTGTAAAGGTTGGATCTTGTGTTTATGAACATGTTATGAACCCTAAATCTTACATGGTATCAGAGCACTTCCTCTTGGGATTATGATTTGGAGAATCCGGTTCTTAAAGTGTTAGGTTGAATCATTATAAGGATGTGTCAATCTTCCTTATGCGCTTAACCTAACCAATATTATGTGTTGTTTCCGCTGCTTGTGTTGTTGAAGACTCGGATCTATTGCTCGGAGAAAGCTAGATCCGAGATTGAAGAAAGAAGAGGAAAGCCCGAAGCTTTCTTATGAAGACGAGAAGAAAGCTTGAAGCTTTCAAGAAGAAAGAAGAAGAAGGACGAAAAAGAAGCTCAAGGATTGGGAGACGTCTTAGTCCATGAAGAGCAAAGATCGTTCCTGTAGAGAAGAAGCTCAAAGAAGAAGGTGGTTCCCGGAGAAGGGTGTAAATTTCCAACCTTTGGAGCTATTCAAAGATGGTTCATGAGAAGAAGGAAGAGAGAAGAGACTCAACCTTTGGAACCGAATCTAAGTCCAAGTAAGCTAGGAGAAGCTTGCTTGTGAAACTCTTGAAGAAAATCCAAGTGTGGAGCTTGGTCACTGATGAGGACATCCAACCAGCAACCCCACAAGGAGCCAACTCATCGGACATGAAAGCTCATGGGATTGCTACCGCCTTTGGAATAGGCTGTTCTGTGCATACGGCCGGCTTAGATCCGCGTCCTATTGGCGACAGCGGTTCTATTCCTAAGGTTGGGACAGTAGCCCCTCAGCTACTGCAGCATCAAGCTTGGCTCACTCTCATTCTAAGCCCACATGGAGTTGAAGCAGATTTGAAGCGAATGTTCAATCAAGAGTCGCTTTCAGCTCACGGCACATCAGGAGTCGAGCTACATATGGATGGAAAGATCTTTGAGTCTAGTTTCCAAAACATCCAAGATATTATCAAGCAGCCCAGCCATTCGCCCAGAAACGGTCCAACAGCGAAGACATGTCCGTTGGACCCGAACTTGCCCGATTTGGACATATGGGCACTAATTGGAGGTTTCCGACCAAACCCGGATGAATTAGGCTACAAACCGACTTGGTATAGAAACTTAAGACATCATAGAAGAACCGATAATTGGATTCACCTCATTCCCGGTTCAGACATGAGAGTTATCGATTTTACAAATCGATGGACCTGTTTTGGACTCAATCCAGAGACTAGGCCACAGATCGTGATACACCGCCCAACTCAGGAACGATCTTGGCCCAGGACCACTTGGAGAACGTTTTTGGGTCTCTTATGGATCCAACAAGCCAAAGATCCGACAAAATGGCCATTGGATCATCAAGTTACACCCAATTTCCCAAAACGGGTTGATTTGGTTCATTTTATGGAAAGTCCGAGATCCAACGGGTCTAAGCCTTCATCTACAAGAGTGTGGCGACCTGGAGAGATTCTAAGGCATCTTAGGAAGCTTAGGAATACCTTCCCATGCACCGGCACACACAGGATCAAGCGGATCCCCTTGCAAGTCTACTTTCCTTATCCGGATGCGTTCACACTTGGAGCCATAAATCACCAACGGCTCCTTTCCTTTTCTCTTGGCTGCGTCTTGGACACTCATTTACTGAGTCTTGACGTCCCAAGACACCACACATTCATGCCCAAGCTTTCAAGACTCAAACATCATCACCACTTACCTTATTTTGGCCGATTTGCTCATAAAGGCCTAACGGCTATTTTTGATTCTTTTGATTTGTTTCTTGTTGATAATTTCGTGTAAGAGCTATATAAAGCTCAGCTAAATCACTTGTACAAAACACCTTTCAATCAATAAATTAATCAAAGTATTTTGTTCTTTTCTTTCAAGTGTGATTCTTGAAGAATTATTCTTTCTTTAGACTTAAGTGTACGATTCACTTAGATCTTTAGAGGCTGCGACTTAGCTTGTTTGTTCAAACAATCTATTTCGTTCATCGATTGAGAGAGTCAATCAACCCACCGATTGAGAGAGTCAATCAAACCACCACCTTCCATCTCAACATCACGCACATTTCCGCAACAAAGCTTAAAAACTCTTGATTATCTAGTGAACATAAGTTTGGATTCCAATCTTATATCATCTGGTATCAGAGCTTCAAAAGCTCCTATCCCAGGTTGTGTTCATCCAACCTTTATCTTTTAATTATCCGTTCTGTTATTTCCGTTCACCTAAACCGAAAAACCATAAAAATTGTTCTTTTGTGCATCTGTTCTTATTTGATTTTTATAAAAACCAGAAAAACTCATAAAAATATTTCGTTTGCTGTTTTAGAGTCTCAAGTCATTAGAAAAGCCATAAAAATTAGTCCTAGTATTTTTAGAATCGATTAGTTAATTTTTAGAGTCATTCAAAGTCGAGTCTGAATTTCTGTCAAAAAAACAAATATATAAAAATCTGCTTTACCAGTCTGTGTTGTTTCAATTTTTATAAATTCATAAAACCCAAAAAAAATAATCCGTCTCTTGATTTTGTTTGTTAACTCGTCCTAGAAAAATATAAAATCATTTTTGGAATTTTTGGAGTCGATTTACTATTTATTTTGATCAGGGAAAGTTGTATTGAGTTTTCTGTGCAATTTCCTGTTTTGTGATCTTTTTTATTGTGCTTTCCTTTTCTTGTGTAAAAACGAATTTGATTCAATTTCTCTCTGTTATTGCGAGGTCTAATCCCTTAGGAGCAGCCGCCATGGGAGATTCAGAGGAAGAAGACACTTGGAGTCAAAGAGAAGAAGAACAAGTCTTCACCGATGAGGAGACTGACCGTGATACGCCACCATGGCCAGGAGATGATGACTCAAGCTCCTACTACGGAGGAGATTCTGATGAAGACGAGCTTGAACCAGAGCCACCAGACTATAGGCAAGACGGTCACACTGATCACTCTACGTGGTCAAGTGAAGAAGAGTCCGAGCAAGAAGGTGATATAGGAGAAGATCGTTCATGGCAAGACGAGGCTGAATCTCAAGTCTGTCTAGAAGAAGGAGACCACGAAAGTGAACCAGGACGTGGAGAGTTCACTCATGCAGGAGAGCATGATCCGTTCGAAGAACCACACCAAAAACCTTGGTGTGAAGAGACCGACTCCCAAATCAGTTTAGGCGAAACTGATTCGTATCAAAGTACGGATGATGAGGTAGATTGTGAGCCACGTCAATCCTATTTTTCAGGTCATAAGCAAGGACCAGAAGCTTACCTACAATGGGAGGACGAAATGGAGAATTGGTTTAGGTCCCACAACATCCCAAAGGAGAAGAGACTCTCCTACGCCGTTAAGTCACTTAATGAAGGAGCTTCTACATGGTGGGAACAAGAGGAATTAATGATGAGTTACTACTGCCCTAATCTGAACATCACTTGGGGTGATCTCAAGCAGCGTATGTACCGAGAGTATGTACCAAAGTCCCACAACCCCAACTACATGCCAAAGAAGTCTTTGTTCCAAGCGACTACAAGGAGATGGACGCCAACGCCAAAACCGCAGCCTGTTTCTAAGTCGAAGAAAGCTTGCTGTCCTGAGCCAAAGAACGTGTCTCACAGACCTTTAGAGAAGAAGACAAAGGTTAAGAAACCAGTGGGAGCAAAAGAAGTCAAGCCAGCCCCCAAACAAACCAATGCAGCCCCAACACATAGCACAAAACCGAAGCATGAGCCGCAACTCAAAACACAGCAATGTAAGTCTTCTAAAGCTTTGAAAATAAATGACACCATCTGTTATAGATGTCATAAGAGAGGTCATTTTGCTGCTGTGTGCCCTGATAGACAAGAAATTAAGACCATCACACCTGAGCCGAATTTGAACTCATTGAGAAAATGTCTAGAAAAATCTGGTTTAAAGTTTTCAAATTCATATATGATGTGCTTGTCTTTGCCAAAGGTTTTAGATGCAGGTTTAAATCATGGAAAGCAACACTATAAGGAGATCAAGACGTGCCAGCCTGCCCATGAAAAATATGAAGTTGTCACCAGCTTCATTACCCTCCAAGAAGAGCCACCGGATTACACATTAAATCAAAATTTCGTGGCATCCAAGGAAGAGGAACTTACCGCGAGTTCTGCTCAGGTAAGTCCACTACTCCAACTTGTTTCTTATGATTCTAACTCTGTGAAATCTAGTTTAGTAAAATCAGGAGAGCCTGAAGAAGATTTAGTATCAAAAGAAACCAATATAGTTCAACTTAATCATCTTACACCGCGCATCAATGATAGAATAGATGAAGTGAACGAAGCTAAAATTTGTACTTTTGATTATAGTAATTCCATGACTGTTATAATGCACTTGCCTCTTAGTGTAGAGAATATTTCAGGAGTGGAGAAGGCGCAACAAGAGCATAATACGCAAAGGCTAAACGAAGACATTACGTGTGAAAAAGGAGATTTCACAAAGACGAATGCCTTGCAACCCAAGGACATCATCCAGCAACCATGGAGAGGAGTCATTGCTTCATTGTTGATCAAAGAAGAACCACCTGACGTTCAACATCGATCCTATCCGAGTCCCACACCGATCGTTACCCAAGGTAAGTTTCTAGACTCACTTCTTTTCGAAGATACTCACTTGCTCTATTTTGGTGCAGGTCTAGAAGTTTCGAGGACGAAACCTTTCGAAGAGGGAGGGTATGATGAGGACATCCAACCAGTAACCCCACAAGGAGCCAACTCATCGGACATGAAAGCTCATGGGATTGCTACCGCCTTTGGAATAGGCTGTTCTGTGCATACGGCCGGCTTAGATCCGCGTCCTATTGGCGACAGCGGTTCTATTCCTAAGGTTGGGACAGTAGCCCCTCAGCTACTGCAGCATCAAGCTTGGCTCACTCTCATTCTAAGCCCACATGGAGTTGAAGCAGATTTGAAGCGAATGTTCAATCAAGAGTCGCTTTCAGCTCACGGCACATCAGGAGTCGAGCTACATATGGATGGAAAGATCTTTGAGTCTAGTTTCCAAAACATCCAAGATATTATCAAGCAGCCCAGCCATTCGCCCAGAAACGGTCCAACAGCGAAGACATGTCCGTTGGACCCGAACTTGCCCGATTTGGACATATGGGCACTAATTGGAGGTTTCCGACCAAACCCGGATGAATTAGGCTACAAACCGACTTGGTATAGAAACTTAAGACATCATAGAAGAACCGATAATTGGATTCACCTCATTCCCGGTTCAGACATGAGAGTTATCGATTTTACAAATCGATGGACCTGTTTTGGACTCAATCCAGAGACTAGGCCACAGATCGTGCTACACCGCCCAACTCAGGAACGATCGTGGCCCAGGACCACTTGGAGAACGTTGTTGGGTCTCTTATGAATCCAACAAGCCAAAGATCCGACAAAATGGCCATTGGATCATCAAGTTACACCCAATTTCCCAAAACGGGTTGATTTGGTTCATTTTATGGAAAGTCCGAGATCCAACGGGTCTAAGCCTTCATCTACAAGAGTGTGGCGACCTGGAGAGATTCTAAGGCATCTTAGGAAGCTTAGGAATACCTTCCCATGCACCGGCACACACAGGATCAAGCGGATCCCCTTGCAAGTCTACTTTCCTTATCCGGATGCGTTCACACTTGGAGCCATAAATCACCAACGGCTCCTTTCCTTTTCTCTTGGCTGCGTCTTGGACACTCATTTACTGAGTCTTGACGTCCCAAGACACCACACATTCATGCCCAAGCTTTCAAGACTCAAACATCATCACCACTTACCTTATTTTGGCCGATTTGCTCATAAAGGCCTAACGGCTATTTTTGATTCTTTTGATTTGTTTCTTGTTGATAATTTCGTGTAAGAGCTATATAAAGCTCAGCTAAATCACTTGTACAAAACACCTTTCAATCAATAAATTAATCAAAGTATTTTGTTCTTTTCTTTCAAGTGTGATTCTTGAAGAATTATTCTTTCTTTAGACTTAAGTGTGCGATTCACTTAGATCTTTAGAGGCTGCGACTTAGCTTGTTTGTGTGATTCAAACAATCTATTTCGTTCATCGATTGAGAGAGTCAATCAACCCACCGATTGAGAGAGTCAATCAAACCACCACCTTCCATCTCAACATCACGTACATTTCCGCAACAAAGCTTAAAAACTCTTGATTATCTAGTGAACATAAGTTTGGATTCCAATCTTATATCAGTCACTAGTGTGAAGTAAGTGGGATTCAAGGGAAGATTAACCATTGAAGTTTGGAGCTTTCCTTTCCCATGAAGCTCAAGGATGGTTTACTCTCAAGAAGCCTTTGTTGGTGAGGTTAGATGAAGGAAGGATTGATTGGTTTGCTAGAGAAGGGGAATAGAATGAAAGTGGAGATTGTCAAATGGAGACCATTGGAGAGAAGAAGCATTCGGCCGGTGTCATTCAAACCAATGGATGCTTGATTTGGGTTATTTCCTATCCTTACTCTCTTGGTGAATTGATATAAGATGAATCCATGATCTATCCAAAGATAAACCATTCATGAGAATAGAGAACATTTCTTAATCTACCCCTTTCTTAATCTTCAAAATCTTTATATACTCTATTATTCTCCCCAATCTTTATACTCTTTATACTCTCTATATTCTCTAGTTCTCTATTCTCAAACAGTTTGGAACCTAGCCTAAACACAAAACCTAAACACTCACCCAAATCCCTTAAAAGCTAGTGGTTACTCTCGGTTGATGTTGAGAACTCTTGTGTGAGATTCCTCTCGGTCCAAGACCTCTCTCTTGATCGAAACTCGTCTTAAGTGTGAAGCATGGTTACTCTCGATCCTAATTCTCTCGGGTTGATTATGATTGAGCACTTAAGATCGATTCTTGTTGTGGAAAACATTGTGAACAGATTGATGTTGGTAACATTGATTAAATGGGAAACATTGATGAGAATGGTTGGATTGCTTGGTGTTGTGTCTTTGGTATGTCTTTGTAGCGGTTCTTGTTTGATTGAGCTATGGAACCGATGGACACTCAAGCTACCCAAGAAGATGTAACTAGCCTTTGAAGGTCAATCTTGAAGTCTTTCCAAAAGAGCCAAAGTAGCTGTGAATGGTGAAGAAGGGTTGATCAAGCCAATGTTTTGACGTTGTTCCGGAAGCTAAAAGAGATTGAGATGCTTCGGATGGTGATTAGGCTTGGCGTTGAGGAAGGTTACATATGCTTGGAATTCAAGAAGCGACGAAAGAGAAGAAATGGTGCTTGGTTGTGGTAACCGAAAGGAGCAAGAGGAAACCGTGAGAAGAAGATTGAAGCTTAGGGTGGAATGATTCAAAGGGTGTGATGAGATGATGTGAAAGGCGGTCCAAGTCACACTAGTGCTTAGTGTGAATGGAGGAGGACTCACAAGGATGAAGGCATATAGCTCAAGGAACCCGAAGCTCCACCAAAAGGATCTTGAAGATCCAAATGCTTAGTGAGGTGTGGAAAGAAAGTGAAGATCAAAGGATCAACCACACCATCAAATAAAAAGGCTACTCTCTAAACTCTTACCCTTTTCAATCTTTCAATTATAGATCATTTGGTTCATTGATTGCTAGCTTATGATATGATTCTATGGTGTATACTTTAAGCCTTTTCTTGTTTGAATCTTATGTAAGGTTTAAGGGGGAGAAGATTGAAGTTGGCCATGAGTCTTTGAAGAAGCATCAAGGCCGAGTGGTTTAAGAGGCCAAAGACGAGGCCGAACTCCACTCTTAGCCTTTGTTCACAAATCTTCACGGCGGCTAAGGTGAATAAAAGAGTTACCGAAGGAGAATTCTATTCGGGTAACATTGGTAACTTGATCCGCGGTATATGAAACAAGACGTGGGACAAATCAGTTTGGTACGTGGGACGGAAGAGTTACCCGCGAGACGACGGGAGACTCGGATGCTCGAGATGCGGGAGGTTCACACCCGACCCGCGGTACGTAATCTCCCGAGGTGCGGGACGATCCACGGATCGAAGAAGGACGCGGATCATGTGTCTCCAAGTGGTCCCCCGTACAACTTTGAATATGATCATTTGAATTAGAGTGGTCCCAAAAGCAACCTTATCTTCCCATAAAGCAAATGTGCTTTATGTTGTCATCTTTGCTTTACCTTTTGCTTTTAGGACCACTTCCAACGTTCTGATTTCTCTTCTATATATATGTTTGTAATACTTCATTTGTAATCTTTAACTTGTTCATTAATAAGAAATCAAATTCAAGTTCATTTTTCTTTTCTCTAAAATGTAGTCTTTAGGAGTTTCTGCATTTAGGGTGATTTCCATTTAGGAATGAACCCATTCATGTTAATCTCTTCTTAATCTCTCCTAATATCTCCTAATCTCTCTCAAATCTCTTCTAAAACTCTTTCTTAATCTGTTCTAATCTCTCTTGAGTATGTCCGAAACTTTTTCTTAATCTCTTTGCTCATTTGAGCTGTTCTTATGATTCAACCATTGTAAAGGTTGGATCTTGTGTTTATGAACATGTTATGAACCCTAAATCTTACATTTCTCAAGTAAGTTCAAGTTACTAATCATATGATGAGATGCTCCCGAATCAACCACAAGAGAGTTACTAGGCTTACGGGTATAGAAAGTTTTACCGGATTCTTTGAGCGAGGCAATGGACTTGATGAGAGATTCCAAGTTGGATTTCCTTACATAGTTGGCTTAATTATCCTCTTCTCCTTGCTTAGAGGACCCGGTTCCTCCTTGATCTTATTTGACCCACACTCCATTAGCCCGTGATCCCTTGTAGTTGTTGTAATTCGGGTTGGTTCCTCTCGGCCTCATGAGGTGAGGATGAAGTATCCAACACTTATCCTTTGTATGACCCTCCTTCTTGCAATGATCACATTTGAGATGTGGATTGAGATATCGACTTGTCCCACCATTTTTCCGGTTGTCATATCGGTTATAGGCTCCTTGATTAGCCATGTGAAGCTCCCCCTTTCCTCCGAATAGCCCTTGTGATCCTTGCTCCCTTTGGATTTGAGAACACACATCATCAAGGCTCGGTAACACAATGGAACGGAGGATGTGTTTGATGAGGTCATTGTACACCGGATTAAAGGTAAGAAGAAGGCCAAAGACCTTGTCTTGCTCCCTTCGTTCATTGAGCACAACCGGATCCATGGTGCTTGGCCTTAGCATCTCAAGCTCGGCCCACAAGGATCGATATCTTCCAAAGTGCTTGGTAAACTCCATATCCTCTTGACTAAGCTCATTGAGAGCTTTCTTAACCTCAAACACCCTAGTAAGGTTTGAGACATTACCATACACATTCTTGAGAGTTTCCCATAACTCACTCGTCGTTTCACAATAGGAGTAAGCCTCAAGGATCGATGCTTTCAAACTATTTTGAAGAATCGCGAGAACGGTTTGATCTTCTTGAAACCACTTGGTAGCCGCCAATCTTGTCTCCTCCTCTTCCTCCTCGTCCGATGAAGGGTCATGGATGGCTTCTCTAAGAGATAGATCGATGTGACTCCACAAGCCGCGGCCACATAAGGCGGTCTTAGTAGTTCTCGACCAAAGGAGGTAGTTTCCTCCCTTAAGAATCACCGGAACAACGAGCGGTTTGGTAGTCTCGAGAGTGTTCATCATTTGTTGATGTAGATCTTGGAATCGGAGGAAAGCTTTGAGCTTTGAGTAGAATCGGTCAAAGGTGAAAGCTTTAAGCTTTAGAAGAACAAAGATGAAAGCTTTGAGCTTTGAGTATAACCGGATCAAAGACGAAAGCTTTAAGCTTTAGATTATGAAAGCTTTGAGCTTTAGATGAAAGAAGAAGAAAGCTTTGAGCTTTTGAGAGATTAAGAAAGAAAGCTTTGAGCTTTGAGATGATCTTAAACAAGGTAAAACTTTCGGATGATGTAGGTTAGGTTGAGCGCATAAGAAAGATTGAAACTTTCTTATACCGATTCAACTTAACACGTTTAAGAATCCCAAGAGCCTTTTTTTTTTGTTGCTCTGATACCATGTTAGAATTGTGTGAGTTTTAGGGTGAGATTGAGAGAAGAGAAGAGTTGTGAAGAGTAGTGAAGAGTAAGGGAGATTATGTAACCATGAAGAGAAGAGTATGAACTTTGATTTTTTTCTTTTTCAAAGATAAAAAAAGGTTACATCATCCTAGAATAGCCTATTTATAGAAACAAAACAAAAGGAATAAAAAATATGACCGTTCGGATCAAAATAGAGAAAAGGATGCGGTCAAGGTCGGACGGTACAGTCGCCACGTACTGATCCGTGCGGGTGGGACGCGTCATACGTATCAGTCCCGATCCGCGGCCTTATACATCCGGACGGGATCTGACCTGCGCGTTTATCCGTTTGCCCGCGGGTGGATCCAACCCGTTTCCTTCGACCTGTTGCCGCACACGTCCCGCGTCTCGGTTCCGTCTCGATGCCACTCGTCCCGCGGATCGATGATGACTCGATGCCGCATACTGATCCGTGTCTGGCCTCGATGCCACTCGTATCGCGGGTCAGTTTCCAGTGTCCTACGTCCGAGTGATCCGTTCCGCGGTTTCATATTTCCGACCCGATTTTATTCAACTCTTTATTCTTTATTTCCCTTAGCCTCAATGTGAGTCCTAAGGTCAATAATGTGCAATAGCCAGTGGTTGACTTGCAGTCATTGCGGTCTCCCGCCCAATCCGCATCACAATAGCCTACTAGCTCGGCATTCCCGTTCTTACCCATCCAAATACCTTGACCGGGACTTCCTTTGAGATACAGTAGTATTCGTTCCACCATATGCCAATGGCAAACCTTAGGCTCCTTCATGTGTTGACTCACTTGGTTGACCGCGAAGCAAATATCCGGTCTTGTGAGACATAAGTAGATCATTTTCCCGACCAAACGCCTATATCTTGATGGATCTTCATAGGCTTCCGACTCATTATTCTCCCCCTTTCGCTCGGTTTTGTAGCCTTCGTCTAGTGGAGTCTTAGCCGATTTAGAAGCCAAGTGACCAGTCTCCTTGAGAAGATCAAGAGTGTATTTCCGTTGGGAGATGTGAAGGCCATTGGTGAACCGGCAAATTTCAATACCAAGGAAATATTTGAGTTCACCGAGGTCTTTGATATCAAATGCTTCATGGAGGTGGTCCTTGGTGGCTTGGATTCCTTCCTTGTCATTGCAGGAGATGATCAAGTCATCGACATAAATGAGTACGACCACAATTCCTTGAGGTCCTTGAAGGGTGAAGAGAGTGTGGTCAAGCTCGGATTTCTTAAATCCCTTCTCCTTGAGTATAGAACTCAACTTCTTGTACCAAGCCCGGGGAGATTGCTTCAAGCCGTAGATGGCCTTGCAGAGGCGAAGGACTTTCCCGGGGGCCACCAAGGATTCGAGGCCCGGGGGTGGTGTCATGTATACTTCCTCATCAAGGTCGCCTTGGAGGAAGGCGTTCTTCACATCCATTTGCCACAAGTCCCATCCCAAGTTGGTCGCTAGGGACAGGACTACCCGTACCGTATTAAGCTTGGTCACCGGTGCGAACGTGTCGGTATAGTCATCTCCATAGGTTTGGGTGTGTTGGAATTGGAATTTGATGAGTCTAAGCTCATCTATGAAGAACAAACACCTAAAAGTGTTAAAGAAAGAATCCACACAAACCAGTTTCATCAAAACCGAGTATTACATGTGTGGATAGATTTGGAGTTTGATAAGAAGAAATAAGGTAGATTATCAAAGGAAAGTTACATAAAAGATGGGGTTTGATTCATAAGAATCAAACCCATAACTTAGTTCCTTTAAGAATCTACATTGGAAAATACTAAAAGAAAACTTAAGTAAAATAAAAGATAAATAAGAGCAAGAGTTTTCTCTCTTTATTAAGAATACTTGGATGATTACAAATGAATCTTACAACCTATATTTATAGAGGAAAAATCAGATCTAAAGAAATAAAGGAAAAAGTAAAATGTTGACCAGATTTGAATCTGGTCAACTGTCCCAACGGTCTGATGCCGTACGGTCTGGCATCAAGAGAAATGGATCCGCGGGTCGAGCAGGATCACGCGGCATCGGGACTCAGGTTCTTCGGACGCGGGACGGAGATCAGGACGAGTGGCATCGAGCTTCAGGATGCGGGTCATCGATGCCAAGGACGCGGATCAGTATACGACCCGCGTGTTTATCCGTTAACCCGGGTCGGGTATTCGGATAAACACGCGGATCCTAGAAACTGATATGATCCGCGTGTTCGCATTAGTACGTGCCTTCCTCGATGCTCCTTCGATCCACGGAACGACTGGCATCGATGCCAGTCCGACCCGCGGTACATGGCCGGGACAGATTTTTCCCAACTTCCGTTTTGGCCATTTCTTCATGCGGCCTTCTCTTCTAATCATGCGGCCTGACTTCCTTGATCCTTAAATGGCCTAGAACACCACCTTTCATGTCTTGAACGCCTCTTGACCTTCCTTTCCCAAAGTGACCCGAATATGGCTAAGTCTTGGGTACTTTGGGATCTTCTCTTGAACACCTTTGTGTTCTCCTTGTTTAACACTCCCCCGCAAGTTAATACGCAGTAACACGAAGTATTAACTTGGAGACACAAGGAGAGACCTCATTAAAACCTTAGTGGGAAAACCCTTTGGGACAAAACCACACTAAGGAAAAAGAGTATCAACTCCAAGGTCTTAAGGGTTTTAAACCAAGGTCTTGAGCTTCACCTCGGCTCCTCTTTGTTCTGCCTCGGTCTTGCTCTTCTTCTTTGAGCTTCGGCCTCAACTTATCCATGATAGCTTCGGCCTTGCTCTTCTTCTTTGAGCTTCTTTCTTTAATACTCCCCCGCACGCTTAGCCGTTGTGAAGATTTATGAACAAAGACTAAGAGTGGAGTTTGTACTCGTCTTTGGCCTCTTGATAACTTTGGCCTTCTTTAATTTGGTGTGGTTGAATTTGGTCGGGAAGAGCACTTGTCTCCATGTTTGTGAGCTGATTCATCACCTTCCACCAGTCATTCCTCTCCACTTCTTTTGCGGCGGCTGTTCTTGGTGGTCATCCCACCCGTCTTTCCTCTCCGTTTCTTGTGGCGGCTGGTCTTGGTGGCCATTCCACCCGTCATTCCTCTCCACTTCTTTTGTGGTGGCTGTTCTTGGTGGCCATTGGTTCTAATCTCCAAACATGTGCTTCACCTCCCCCCCCCGACACACAACTTCAACCGATCCGGTTGTGCTTTGATAATCACTCTTGAAATTCGGAATTCTTCTCCACGGCTTGTTTTGAGGATTTGGAACGGCTTGTCGATTAGACAGCTACAAGTTCGGATTTTCCCTGCATGAGGCGTGCCTTGAACCGCTCAATCTCACCGGTGCTTAAGTGTTTGATGGTGAAAACCCACTTAGAGCTCACGGCTCTCTTTCCTTCGGGGAGATCGGCCTCGTCCCACGTGTGATTCTTAACCACAGCCAAGACCTCATCATCGACCGCAACCGCCCATTCTTCACTCTCCCTGGCCTCTTCAAAAGTCTTGGGATTGGTGTACTCATCAATTTTTCCCATGAACGCTTGATGGTCCGAAGGCAAAAGAGCGAGAGAACACACCGGTTGGATAGGATGGGCCACGGCTTCATTGTTGTAGAAGACCCTCTTTTCTTTCCATGTGGACGGATCTCTCCTAATTCGTTCACTTCTTCGGAGTTGTGGAACGGAGGCTACAGCTTCCTCGGTGGCCGTATCAATATCCGCGGTAAACTCCCCCTCGGATAGAGTGGTGTCCGCGGTACTTTCTTCATTTAGTGCGGTACAATCCCCACCGGTCTCCTCGGTAGGATCTTCGGTGGCTTCCTCGGTCATATCCTCGGTAGCCTCATTGGCTTCCTCCACGGTGGTCTCCTTGGTTGGTAGGGTCGAGACTCCAAGGTGGTCGAGTAGGAACCGTTGTGAGGCACCCTTGTCCGTTGGTGTGGCAAGGTCCTTTAGGCTTTCCCAATCCTTCTCTTCATAATAGCCTCGGTCTTCTATGAACTTGACATCCCGCGAGACTAGATACCCTACCGAGGAGTAGCCGATGAACATGCTCTTGGTGCTTTTGGCATCAAGTTTGGTCCTCATTTCACCGGGAACTAGTACAAAACGAACACAAACAAACACTCTTAGATGATCTAAAGACGGTTTAGAGTGAGTAAGTACCTCAAATGGCGACCGATCATCTAGGATCTTTGTTGGGATACGGTTGATAAGATAACATGCGGTCATGATGGCATCTCCCCAAAATTTCTTTGGGAGATTTGTGTGAAACATCATTGATCTAGCCACCTCCATAAGATGCCTATTCTTCCTTTCCGAGACACCATTTTGTTGAGGGGTGTAAGGACACGACGTTTGATGTAGGATTCCATGTTGATTGAGATAGTCTCGGAATGCATGACTCGTGTATTCCCCACCATTTTCGGTCCTAAATGTTAGAATTTGATGAGTCTAAGTTCATCTTATGAAGAACAAACACATAAAAGTGTTGAAGAAAGAATCCACACAAACCGGTTTCATCAATACCGAGTATTACATGTGTGGATAGATTTGGAGTTTGATAAGAAGGATTAAGAGATCATAGACTTAATAAAATGGGTTCAATCCAAATGCATATCACCCTAAATGCAATGTCTACTCTTAATCTACATTTTGAATAAGTAAAGAGAGAAATAAAGAAAAGAGAGAAAGATGAACTTGAAGTTTATTATTGATTCTCTTGTTGTTCAAGTTGTGTTTACATTGAGTAGAACAACATATATATAGGCTACCAAGGTCAATATGACCGTTGGGGATCAGAACAAATGAAAGGAGGGATTGATTCCCAAAGTACAAAAGTGACTTGTCCACTTTTGAGCAATCTGGCGGTCGTGTCGATCGACACTCCTTGTGTGTGTCGATCGACACGCCTTCTTCTCCAATGGTCGAATCAGATCAACGGTCGGATCTCCAACGATCGAATATCCAACGGTTGTTCTTCAAATCCTGGACTCGTGTCGATCGACACCACTCCTTGGTGTCGATCGACACTCATGCTTCTGCCCGAACTCATCTTTTTAGTATTTTAGTGTCGATCGACACACTCCTTGTGTCGATCGACACACATGCTCCTGCCAGAATCCCAACTTCCATTTTCATCATTTTCTCTTACGGCCTTCTTTATTCTTCATCCGGCCTCACTCCATCTTATCTTGAATGGCCTAGAACACCTCTTACCAAGTCTTGATCATGCTTGGCCTTCCATTTCCAATGTTACCCAAATATCTCTAACTTTGGGTCATCTTGTTTCTTCACTTGAACACCTTTGTGTTCTCCTTGTTTAACACTAAACACTTTGATCTTAGCATTATATTGGTTAGTAACATGCCCTCTAAATGTTCTAAATGCTTCAAATACACGATCTTTAGATGGCATTAGAGTAACCCAAGTATATTTTGATTTTTCATCAATGAAAGTCACAAAATACTTGTTGTTGTCTCTAGAAAGGCATGGAGATGTCCATACATCCGAATGTATTAAATCAAAACAATTCTCATAAATCATGGTAGATTTATTGAATACGGTTTTGCAATGTTTTCCCAAAATACAAGACTCACAATTTAAATGATCAAATACTACATTCGGTAACATAATTTCAAGAGCTCTAGAATGAGGATGACCTAGTCTAGCATGCCACATTGTGTTGAGCCTAGTGATGTAATCAGGAGCAGTCTACTAGACAAAGGAGCAGGCAATGTGGAGGACTCGGTCAAGTGCACTCCACCAAACGGATTGTGTGTTTCAAACTTGGAGAATAAAAGTCAAAGACCTAAGCTAAGTTTGAGTCAATGGTTGGAAGTCTTCAAAGCTAAGTCTTCTCAAGTGACAAGGATTAACTTAAGAGCTAAGTTAAACACAAGTGGATGATTTAGATATTTTGAGGTTTCCTTCTCTTGAAGTAACCTAAATATCTAGATATTTTATGATTGAAAAGTCTATATATATGTTGTAAACCCATGAATTTATTTGTTAAGAAGAAAGTTAGAAAAGAAAAACTTTCTCCTCCTTCTCTCTTGTTTTGGCCGTGAGTTCTTAGTGTGTTTAGAGAGTTTAATTCGTAATTCTTCTCAAATTTCAACATGGTATCAGAGCGGGTTTAGATCTTAAAAGTTCTTTATTCCGGCGTGATTGCTACGATGTATTTTCTCTTGAAGCATGGATACTAACCAGAAGAACGTTGTTATTCCGGTGGTACTCAAAGGAACAAATTACTTGTTGTGGCCTAGGACCACCAAGACAGCTCTAAGAAGTCGTGGACTATGGGGATATGTAGACCCTCAAGTGGAGTCCATCAACAAAGAATCAGCTGTGGAAGAAAGAAGTGGTGTGGCTACTGGTTCATATGCTGGTGTGGCCGCTGGCGTGGCTCCTGGTGTGGCTGCTAGTGTGGCTGCTGGTGTGGCTGCTGGTGTGGCTGCTGCGAAAGAAGAAAGCAAGACGGAACAGGAAAATCAGTTTGTGTTAGCTGCTCTTCAAAGTTCTCTTGAGCCAGCAATACTTGCAGCCTACTCTTATGCTGAGACGGCTAGAGAACTATGGAAGACTCTGTTAGGAGTCTATGGGAACATGTCAAATGTTTCTAGGATTTTTGAAGTGAAGAAAGCCTTGAATGAAATCCAACAAGGGGATAAAGTGTTCAAGGATCTCTTTGGAGAATATAGAGGACTGTGGGCTGAGCTGGAACTCCTTAGGCCACAAACTACAGATGCAAAGGAGATAAGTGAGAGGCATGACCAAGACCTGGTCTTCGGACTTCTTCTTAGTCTCAATGGATCCTTCAAGGATTTCATTCATCACATCTTGAGGTTTGACAAACTGCCTAGCTTTACTGAAGTGTGTATGCAGATTCAAACGGAAGAAGGCTCAAGGGGCTTGTTTTGTCAACCAAGTGAAGTGGCTCATGCTGGAGGCCAAGTTGGAAGAAAAGGATATCCACAAGTGGATAAAAGGAAATTTGAGTGCGATCACTGCAAGATGAAAGGCCACACTAAGGAGAAGTGTTGGACTTTGTATCCACACCTTAAACCAAAGAGGATAAGGGAAGGAGGTCCTCCTGGGGAAGATACTAGGAGTTTTGAGGGCTCAGCTCTGAGGCGTGGAAACAGACTCGATGGGTCTGACCGTGCTGGTCCATCGAGCTCTAGCAAACCTAGCTCCTATATGGGATCAGCCTCTGTGGCGGGTGGAGAAGAAATGGGGAAGAAGTATGACTTGGAGGAGCTGATTAAGAGTCTCTCCGAATTTACCAAGTCTGGTAAGTCTCTTTCTGATTGGAGTAAGAGTTTATTTGCTGGAAAAACATATGGGGGATTGATTGTGGATTCAGGAGCATCCCACCATATGATTAAGGATATTGGAATTCTTAGGAATGTTAAGGAACATCCTGGTAGTGTAGTGATTGCTGATGGGAGAACAATCCCAATAGAGGGTATTGGTGACTTAGAGTTGTATAAGAAGAAAACTAAGGCTTTATACATGCCTAGTTTTGCTTCTAACTTGCTATCTGTTCAAAAGACAACAAAAGATTTAGATTGCTTGGCTGTGTTTGGGTCTGATTTTGTTGAATTTCAAGACAGTAAGTCTAAGCAAGTAATAGGAGAAGGGAAGGTGGAGGAAGGTGCGTATGTACTAAAGGAAGGAAATGGTGCTGCTAAGTTTTTGTCTACCCATGAAGGGGGTGAAGGGAAGTTTTTGGCAGTGAATGCGGTTGGTGAAAGCCCAATATGGCATGCTCGCCTTGGTCATCCTAGTTCCAAGGTCCTCTATATTGATCATAAGAATAAAATACCATGGGTAAAATACCCAAGGTAAATAAAAAGGAGGAAAGTGTTATCGGAAGGATCGGACCCGCGGTATATGTCGACATCAAGAGATGTGTACTGCGGGACAATCGGCAATTCGGAGAATCGGACCTGCGGATCAGACTGGCATCGAGTGATACGCGGGTCATCTGAGCATCGAAGGATTCGGACCGCGGGACATGTCGGCATCGAGGAAACTGACCCATGGGACGATCAGGCATCGAGACGAGGAGTCGGGTCGAGTACCAGGTAAACGGATAAACGCGCGGATCCACTTCCGAGTAAACGGGTCACGTACCGCAGGACGTGAGTGATCGAGATGCGGACGTGTTGGCATCGAGAGATTACGTACCGCGGATCGATCTGGCATCGATGAAGATGCGGGTCTGGCCTTCCCGAGTATCGACCCGCGTTGACTATTTTGTGTCCTGCGTTGACCCGTCCGGATGTCACGAGAATCCGAGTGACATCGACGTCTCCTCGACCCGCGGATCGAGTCTGATAGTGACAGCCCGTCACTATCTGTCCGAGCCATTTAAATTACTTTGACCGGTTGATTTCAAACGGTCTCTTTCCTCTTTTAGAATATCTAAGTTCTATTTAAACCTTTTAATTGTTACTTGTAACATTATCTTGAATAAAAATTTCAAGTTCTCATACTTACACTTCTTACACTTGTTCTAAAACACTTCTACACTTAATCACTTATATTTCCGCAAAATCTAACATGGTATCAGAGCATGTTTGATCCTTGTAACTCAATACTTTCGTAATCTCAAACGTTTAATCTCATCATCTCAATCATCTTTCCGATTTGTTGGTTTTCTTTAATTAGTTAGATCAAATCGTTATATAGAGATTTCCATTCTCTTTATGCGCTTGATTTAACATACATAGTAATCCCAAATCATTTCTAAAACTTAAAGTTCTCATTCAAAATCATGAGTTCTTTGGATAATTCTAAACCCTTAGTGGTTCCGGTTACTCTCAAAGGAGAGAACTATCTCTTGTGGTCAAGAACCACCAAAATCGCCCTAAGTGGCCGTGGTCTTTGGAACCATATCGATCTAAGTCTCGTTCCAAAGGAACCCGAGTCCGATGAAGAAGAAGAGGATGAAGAAACTAAACTCGCCAAGAAGACCAAGTGGTATCAAGAAGACCAAACCGTCTTGGCCATTCTCCAAAACGGTCTTGAGGCGTCCATCCTTGAGGCTTACTTGTTAGATTTTGCGGAAATATAAGTGATTAAGTGTAGAAGTGTTTAAGAACAACTGTAAGAAGTGTAAGTATGAGAAATT